>VYXD01001560.1:345571-364403 GCA_013397195.1 Hylia prasina | reverse complement strand
GCTGCTTTGATCCTCCAGTCACAATTTCTTTTTTTTTTTTTTTCTCCCTGGAGTAGCTTTGAAACAAAAATTCCCACTGTATTGGGAAACAATCTGGGTCTTTTGTCTATATGTATAAATAAGGAAACTTCCCTTTAAAGGCTTTTCTCCATTTGTCTCCCAGTTACTTCCTCTGTTCTTTTTTTCTCTTTTTATATTGTACTGCTGTTAGACATTTCAACAATATCTAAAATGCCAGGTAGGGAAATGAAAGCTGATGGTGTGGAAGAGAGATCCAGTGGTTTTTAGGGGGTAAAGAGAAGGAAAGGACCTTACAGAGTGGAAAAGAGCTTAGAGCAGAGCAATGTTTGTTTTGCAGAGGGCTGGGAGATGTTTGTTGTGAAACTCAGTGACATCAGGGATGGGTTGAGTTGCACGTGTCGACCTCAGAGCTGAGCTCTTAATTTTATAAACATTCTGCCTTAGGGGACTGCTCACAAAATTTGGAGATGGGAGTGAAGATGTTGAAGAGTGAGTGGATCTCCTTCCTGTACAGTTGCTCTGCTCCAAAACCTCTGCCCTCAAAATGCTGCAGGAGGCTTTGCCACTCACCGAGCCAGGGCTGCTGCTCTCCCAGGCCTAACTTGGCTCCTCCCCTGACCCTCAGGAGAAATCCCAAAGCTCTGCTTTCTCCCCTGCTCTCCTTCCTGAGTTACCTTACAGCCCCTGTGGGAGTGCCTAAGACATAACAGCAGATTTTTGTGATTAATCCATCAGCTGTGAGCGAGGCCTGGCTGTGACAGGATGTGCAGATGATCCTGCCCAGCTCCAAATGTTTGTCTGATCCAAAAGCAAGGCTGCAAACTGGAATCACAGAGTCCCAGAATGGTTTGGTTGGAAGGGACATTAAAAATCATCTTGTCCCACCCCCCTGCCATGGGCAGGGCCACGTTCCACCATCCCAGGCTGCTCCAAGCCCCATCCAGCCTGGCCTTGGACACTGCCAGGGATCCAGGGGCAGCCACAGCTTCTCTGGGCACCCTGTGCCAGGGCCTGCCCACCCTCACAGGGAACATTTTCTTCCCAATATCTCACCTAAATCTACCCTTTTCCAGCTTAAAACCATTCCCCCTTGTCCTGTCACTCCAGGCCCTTGTCTAAAGTCCCTCCAGCCTGAGATCCAGTCCTTCAATGTATATTGATTTACAAACTTCAAATATCCTTCCCTGCAGATTGCTCTATAACATTGGTATTTATGAAAGAACAGGAGTTTATTAAAAACCAACACTTCTAACGAGATTAATGAGCTTCTCCCCTGCTCTTGCATTTGTAGTTTAACCCTGTGTGTGCAAAGCTCTGCTCTGCCTTTTCTGTGCCTCTGGTTCATCTTATTTCCAGTCCTCAGGGAGTTCTGGCTTTGGTGTATAACTGCTGCCCCTTTCATTGCAGATCGACACTAAAGCGAGCTGGGCCACCCCCTCTGCCTCCCAAGGTGAGAAATGTGGGATTTAAGGGATTTAGCCAGACTGGGATGGTCTCTTGTTCTGCTTTCTGCCTGTGAGACCCCATCAAAGAGGAACCTCTGAAATGATTGTGCTGTCAGATGTCTTCTTTTCATAGAAATACAGATCTCCTGAGCTGGAAGGGACCCACAGGGATCACCCAGTGCAGCTCCTGGCCCTGCACCCCAATAATCCCACCCTGGGCATCCCTGGGAGCAGTGTCCAAGCACTCCTGGAGCTCTGGCAGCCTCAGGAATGTCACCATTCCCTGGGGAGCCTGGGCAGTGCTGGCACCCTCTGGGGGAAGAAGCTTTTCCTGATTTCCACCCTCAAGTCCTGTCCCTGCTCACCAGGGAGCTTTTTATTTTTCTTATATTGTGGTGCCCAAGAATCACACACACGTTTCAAAGGCTGATACATTTTTATGTAGCAGCAGTCTGACTTAAATTCAACTTGTTCTTCCCAGTTACCAATCCCAATTCCTCACACTTCCCAAGTAACCATTCCCCTCTTTTGTTCCTTGCAGCCGAGGATGAACAGTTACCCCGAGGAAAACCTCCCAGATGACAGCAGGTGCCAGACAATAAAACACTTCCCAGACCCCCAGAGCAGAGCCCCAGCAGCCCACAGGAGACAGAGCATCCCAGTCTGTGGGCCCCAGGCAGATTCCTGCCCCATGGGGATGACCAGCAGCATCAGCAGCCCTGGATTGCTCACAGCCAGATACAGCGACCTGGGTAAGTGCCTTACCTGTCCTAAAGCTGCCTGGCACCTTGGAAAAGGAGTTGCTTCCAGAGCCAGCTGTTCCCTGTAAATAATACTTCAAACCAAGCTGATCACGAGGTGGAGTTTTCCTTTTTCCCTGTGTGGTTCTCATTAGAGCTGTTGCCCCATGGTGGGAATGTCCTTCCCAAAACAGGGACGCTCAGCCAGTCGGTCCCATTTCTGTGTGGCCTGCAGGAACAGGAGAAAAACAATGAATGTGTGGGGAGGACCTTGCCACAGGAGAAAAACAATGAATGTGTGGGGAGGACCTTGCCACAGCTTTATTCTCAGTGGGATTTGTCCCAGGGACTGTTTGGATAATGGGAAATGTGCAACTCAGCATGGACACTGTGCTGGGAAAGGGTTCAGCTCGCTGAGATGTGGCTGTGGAATGTCAGAGCTCACTCCTCCACTCCAGCTCAGCACAGGGGAGAAGAGATTTTCTATTTCACTGTGTCAAATGAGCTGCAAACCGTGTCTGGGCTCCTTCTCAGGCAATGGGAATGGGATGCTGAAGCACATCGAGGAGAATGCAGAAGGACCTGGACAAATCCCTCAGCTGCCACGGAAAAAGGAGAAGAGAGATTTCCCTGTAGGTATTGTGGACTCTGGAGCTGATGTCCCTGTGGTGTCCCTGAGCTGATCAGTTCACAGGAGGGCTTTTAAAATCTTTCTTTCTTCCCACAGAAACCAGCAATCAATGGTTTGCCTCCCACGCCGAAGGTGCTGGTAAGAAATCCACGTGCACTGGGAATTAGGGAAACCTCCTCTTTCTGGTGTGGAAGGTTTATGCTGGAATAAGGCACCAACACACTTAGGGGGATTTTCTGCATCTCACAGCCAGTTGCTTTTCCAGTGCTGAATCCACAATATTTGTTTCCGTTTTTTAAAACCTTCCTGTCACTGTTCAGTCTGGATGTGGAGGGTTGGAGGCTGCCCTGGCTCTGTGAGTTGAGAGCTCCAGTGGCAGCCCCTGCTTAGGAAGAGAAATGGGAAAAGATTGTAGTGATGAGAAGGTTTTGCCTCTTTTCCCTTCAGATGCCATTTTATAAGCACTCAGTATTCATGGTTTTTATATTCAATAAGTAATAGTCCATATAACAGAATAATTTAGATTGGAAAAGCCCTCTAAGATCACTGAGTCCAACCATTCCCCCAGCACTGCCAAGGCCACCACTGAGCTGTGTCCCCAAGTGCCACATCCACACAGATTTTAAATCCCTCCAGGATGTATTGTTCTTACCCAGTGGGTACCTCAAGGTGCTGATACCATTTTGAGCCCTCTTTGGATTTTTGAATGTCCCTGAATTGAAATTAGAAGGTGTGAAAGGCTGTGTGTGTGTTCAACTCTTCACACTCTTAAATTCGTTTCAGGTTTCAGTTTTGGTGTCTTTCAGATGGGAGCCTGTTTTTCCAAAGTCTTTGATGGTTGTCCTTTGAAGATTAATTGTGCAACTTCATGGATACATCCAGATACTAAAGGTAAAGTTATGTTAGCTTTGGTGATGGGCTTGGGAAAGAAAATAATTTGTAAGTTATTTTAGGTCTGCATTTGAAACCTCCCAAAATGGGAAGGGAATAATCCCTTTGCATTGATTTTTCAGATCAGTACATCATCTTTGGCACAGAAGAAGGGATCTACACTCTGAATCTGAATGAACTTCATGAAGCAACCATGGAACAGGTGAGTTCTGGTGGGCTGAACACACAGAACAGATTTGGGGATATTGTGGAGCAGTGAAATTCAGCACTGGAGGGAGAAGGTGGATACCAGCCTCTGGGGCTTAAATGATTCCCATCAAAGCCAATAATGAAAACCTGAAAATTATTTCTTCCCTGACCTACCTGTGTTTTTTAGTTGCTGCTTGTGTAACACTGCTGTCAAATCTTCCATCTCCTTGGAGAACAATTCCCTGCCCCTTCTCCCTCCATTCCATCCCCACTAGATGGCACATGGCAGCTCCTTGGATGCAAAGCCCTCAATCATTTAATTCAGCTGCTGTTGTTATCCCCAAGAAGCTTTTCCTGGGCTCTCTAACCCTTTCCAAAGCCATTTCATGCAATCACGGCCTTAAATCTGATGTTTCAGAGTCAGGATGTTCTTGGAATCTCATTCCTTGTGTGTTTTCCTAAATTATTTCATCTAACAGTCCTCTCT
Source organism: Hylia prasina (assembly GCA_013397195.1). Lineage (NCBI taxonomy): Eukaryota > Metazoa > Chordata > Aves > Passeriformes > Sylviidae > Hylia > Hylia prasina. The sequence goes on along the minus strand of VYXD01001560.1, from coordinate 359,999 downwards.
GGGCTTTTCCACGTGCTTTTTTATGTCCCAGTGAAAGGTTGGCTAAGCCAGTGGTGGGTAGAAGAGAACATTGAGTGCACTTCAAACAAAGTTTCCTTTTCCATGAGAACATTCCCAGCTGGCAGAGCTCAGGTGTGACCACCTCAAACCCCCCAGGCTTCTGCCACACCACTTGTTCCCACATTTCCTTTTATCCATTTGATGGTTTCTCCCCTCCAAATGCACATTCTGAACTGTTTCTCCAGCTTTTAGTTCTGGCTGCATCTTCCAGAGTCCTTCCTGTCTGTCCAAGGTTAATGTCTCCCAGTTCCAGGAGGATTTTTTTATTCCATTTGTAGTTTTCAGGGGAAACACTGAATAAACCCAAAGTTATTCTGTTAAACAGAAAATTGCTGGGAGATACTCAAGAGTTTGATCCAGCTGGATCTTTTCTTTCTACACTTTGTCCTGCACCCATTTTCTTACTTTGCACACGGGGGTTGCACACAGGACAAAGTGTTCTAGAATCATGGAATGGTTTGGGATGGAAGGGAGTTTAAATCCCATCCATTTCCACCCCTGCCATGGGCAGGGACATTTTCCACTATCCCAGGCTGCTCCAAGCCTGTCCAGCCTGGCTTACTCCAATATTCCATGGTTTGTCTGTGCAGGGCTAAGTAAGGGTCCAAAACAGGGAATAAACAGGAAGATGGGACTTTGTGGATCCAGGAATGGGGCTGGAGGTGGAACAGGCAGAGAAAATCACAGGTAAAAATTCCTGTATGTTTCTATTAATGGAATTATTTTCTTTTTTTTTTTTTTTCTCAGTTATTTCCTCGAAAGTGCACCTGGCTGTACGTTATCAACAACACCCTGATGTCCCTGTCAGGTGAGAGTAAACACAGGGGGAATGATGACAGTGATAAACAAACAGGAACATTTAAAGTCATGATTGAATGCAGTTTATTTGGTTGGTGTGGACAAGAGAAGGCTCCAGGGAGAGCTCAGAGCCCCTGGCAGGGCCTGAAGGGGCTCCAGGAGAGCTGGAGAGGGACTGGGGACAAGGGATGGAGGGACAGGACACAGCGAATGGATTCCCACTGCCAGAGGGCAGGGATGGATGGGAGATTGGGAATTCCTGGCTGGGAGGGTGGGCAGGCCCTGGCACAGGGTGCCCAGAGAAGCTGTGGCTGCCCCTGAAGTGTCCAAGGCCAGGTTGGACAGTGCTTGGAGCAACCTTGGGACAGCAGGAGGTGTCCCTGCCATGGCAGGGGTGGCACTGGATGGGATTCCATGTCCCTTCCAACCCAGACCACTCTGGGATTCCGTGGTCCTAAAACAAAACCTGCTTTTTGAAGGAGAACAAGGTGGGTTTCAAGTACTGCTGACCCAGCAGTTTTGCTGCTTGGATTTACTGATTCCTGGGCAATCAGTTGTCGTGGAATAGAACATTCCAGACAGGAATGAGGCACTGTGCCATGGATGCTGATGGTGGGACTGTGCCTTTAAACATGCAGGATTTATATAACACTTCTCTTGGTTTATAGATGAGAAAATATCTGTAGGAAAATGTCTATAAGAAAATATAATTTATTGTTGTTTTATAATTACAGCCTTTTAAAATGTTTGCATAAAGCTAACTGTAATGAAATGAGCTCTGATCTTCTCTATACTCATTATTGTTTTTATCTTGTTTTCTTTTTCTTCATATCTGGACTTGACCTACCTGACACCTGTTTGTAGAAGGTAACTTTTCCATGCTTGCATTTTCCTGAACATTGCAGTTCTGTGCTGGAGGAGTGGCTGAGATGCCAACTGTGCCTTTCTCTCTTACAGGGAAAACATTCCAGCTCTACTCCCATAATTTAATAGCATTGTTTGAACAAGCCAAAAAAACAGGATTAGCTGCTCATATTCAAACCCACAGATTTCCTGACAAAATATTACCAAGGTACAAACCTTTCACTTGTAGACAATTATTAATAAGTGAAAATGGCCATAAATTGTGTTGGTGCTGTTGAGTCAGTGCATGAAGGGCCCTGACATCTGTTGCTGATGCATTTTTTTGGTGATGATCATTCCAGGAAATTTGCCTTAACAACCAAGATCCCTGACACAAAAGGATGCCACAAATGCTGTATTGGTGAGCAGACAAATCCAGCTTTGCCATTTATTCCCCTGCCCTTTGTCCCTGCACATGGCATGTCTAAAACTCATTTCTTTTTAATAAACCTAAGAGTTCTTTGTTCAGAAAAAAAGGCTGAGGGAATTGGGGTAGTTCAGGCTGGAGATGTTCCAGAGTGACCTAATTAGGGCATTTCAGTGCCTGAAGGAGCTACAGGAAAGATGGAGGGAAACTATTTACAAGGAATGGAGTGCCAGGACAAGGGGGAATGGCTTCCCACTGCCTGAGGGCAAGGTTAGATGGGATATTTGGATTAAATCCTTGCCACACCCCTGGCACATCCCCAAACAGCCTCTTTGCTTTGTCCCCCTGGCTCAAGGTGTGACCCAGTTCCAACTTGTATTGAGGAAAATTTGAATATTTTCCACCGAGAAAGGATCAGTTGGGATAAAATCTCTGGCAGCCTGGGGAGGGCAGAGCCATAAGTGCAGTTGGAAGGGCACAGAAAGAGTTAAAGCCTGGGGAGTTGTGGATTTGTCTGCAGCTTGGGCTGCCCACACAACCTTGGTCCTTTCTCCTGCTGACCCCGGTGCTGTGTGAAATCAGAACCATGGAATTACCAAGGCTGGAAAAGCCCTCTAAGATCATCCATCCCTCCATTCCCCCAGCACTAACCCACGTCCCCAGGTGCCACATCTGCAGATTGTTCCTTTGCCCCCCTAAAAATGAACAGAAAGCTGCACACTTGGAGAACCTGTTCAGCTCCTCTGAGGTGCCCACAACAGCCACATTTACAAATAATTCCTGAGGTCAGGCTGCTCCTGTGTCCAGCAGAGCTTAAGAAACCACCCCCAAACCCTGCCTGGTGGATTTCAGGAGCTGGCAGAGCTCCCCAGGACCTTCCCACCTTCCCTGCTTGGGAATTGTTTTATTCCAACCCCAGCCTGACCCCGAGCTCTCCCTCCTGGCTCCCACAGCCTCAGGGAGAGGCACTGCAGCTTTTCTGCCCCCTCAGACTCCAGGAATGCAACTGGTTATTAATTAAAGCTGTAATTGAATTTATCTGGAATGTGGCACAATGCTAATCACTGTGGATGTTGGAATGGGAAGCCAGAAGGCAACAAGTGGGAAACTGATGGAACAAGATGGGCCTTAAGGTCCTTTCCAAGCTTAATCATGCCATGATATAATTTTATAATGTTATTTCTTAACTCATTTGTAAAGATAGGGTTGGGTTTTTTGGTTTGTCTGTTTTTTTTTTTAAGTATGTATTAAACTTGCAGGGCTTTAAAATTACTGTTTTCTGTTTGTAATTTTTTTTATTTTATGTAGTACGAAATCCATACACAGGCCACAAGTACCTGTGTGGTGCATTGCAGTCTGGAATTGTTCTGCTTCAGTGGTATGAGCCAATGCAGAAATTCATGTTAATAAAGGTAAGCATTTACTTTTAGTTTAGGTCAATAATTATCCAGTTGTTGAAATAACCTTTCCAGAGTTTGTGATGGAAAGTACACCTCGAGCTGGTGCCATTTGTGGGTTGCAAGCACTTGAAAATCTGGCTGGACACATTTTGACTCAGAAAATCTTGTGACTGAAGTAATTTAAGTAATAAAAAAGTGCTGGATCAAGCCCAGCACTGGCAATAACAGACCATGATCCACCTCTGCCCAGCCTCAAAAGCAGTGACAATTCTCTATATTTATACTTGGTGCATGTTGTTGCAGAGTCACTTCAAGGTAAAACCAAACTCACAGAGGCCTGCTGATGTTTTATTTGTTTCCCCAGCACTTTGATTTCCCCCTGCCCAGCCCTCTGCACGTGTTTGAGATGCTGGTGATCCCAGAGCAGGAGTATCCCATGGTGTGTGTGGCCATCTCCAAGGGCACGGAGCCAAACCAGGTGGTGCAGTTTGAGACAATCAACCTGAACTCTGCATCCTCCTGGTTCACAGAGATCGGGGCAGGTGAGGCCCTTGCTCCCTCCTCCAGCTGCTTTGGTGTCTGGGAATGTTGGATATTCCTTCCTTGCAGTCCTTTAGAAACCCTTCAGGCTCAGCAGCTTCTCTGCCTGAAGCTGATGGAAGCTGATCCCAGATTGGCAGAACCTGGAAAAGATGGAGAGGGATTTGGGACAAGGGATGGAGGGACAGGACACAGGGATGGATGGGAGATTGGGAATTCCTGGCTGGGAGGGTGGGGAAACCCTGGCACAGGTGCCCAGATTTGCTGTGGCTGCCCCTGGATCCCTGGGAGTGTCCAAGGCCAGTTTGGAGCAGCCTGGGACAGTGGGACGTGTCCCTGCCATGGCAGGGGTGGAATTTAAGGTCATTTCCAATCCCAGCTGTTTTGTGACTCCCTGATTCTCTGTTGTGCTGACCTGCCCACATCAGTACAAACTGTCCTTACAAAACACCTTTTTTTATTTAAATGTCCTTAAACATCAATCAGAGCCTGCTGCTTGGGTTCTCCTTTATGGTTCCGTGCTGTTTCCTGGGATCCTGCTCTTTCCTCTCCATTCCTGCACAAAAACTCCCAGAAATGGATTCTTGTCTATGCTCCAGCCCTTGGGGGAGGGTTGTTATCTTCAGCTGGCTCTTAAAAAACCAAGATTTGGGTTATTTTTAAGACCTGGTTGATATTTTGCAGCTGCTTTTCTCCTTTGCCTTTGTTGGATGTACATTTTTACCTTTAAATATTGTTTTTTACCAGCTGTAGGAACAACTTCATTAATAAAAACTAGAAAAAAAAATTCCATTAAACTAGTTTATTATCATCACAATAATCTTTCCAGATGTGAATTTATGGGAAAAGAGTGAGGTTTTAGGAACTAAAAGTCCTTTTGTTTGTTGTGGTGCCTCTCTATGGAGGAAGCTGTGCTGAACCCTAACATAAAATGTGTTTTATCCAGTAAAAATTGTGTTTTCCTATTAAATAGCTGCTTTGAACAGAGAGGTTTGTGCTTCTCCCAGAACATTCTTAGAGCCTTTAAAAATCAGAGCAACAACAACAACAAAAAAAATCAGAGTAACAAAGAGCACAGTGAAAAGAGCTCGAGGGGGAAGCAGAGTCTCTTGCTGTGATATAAATATAAAATAATCTGGTTTTTTTTTCCCCCAGGCAATCAGCAGTTGGATGCCATTCACGTGACACAGCTGGAGAGAGACACTGTCCTGGTCTGCCTGGACAGTGAGTAACACAAAACTCTCTTGGATAACTCACTACACCTCGTGCAAAACTTGGGTTTGCCACAGTTGTTGAATAACCACGAGTTGTTTGGGGTTTGTTTTTTTTTGGTTTGGTGGTTTTTGGGTTTTTTTTTTCCCTACATTATTAATTTGTGTTGTAATATTTCCAAAAAGATAGTTTGGATAAGTGGGATTTCATTCTGGTATTTGTGATCCCACTTTGCCTCTTCATGTCAGTCTAAACCCACACCAAGTGGTACAAAACTTCCTGCATTTATTCTGAGAGAAAAATGCTCTTGGGTTCATCTGTAGATGTTAAGCTGGGGGATTTCTTTGTGCCTGAAAGATTAAATTTGTGTTTTACACTTAAATCCTTTTCAGCAGTGGGTTTGAATGCTGATTTTTCTCTTTCTCTTGAGAATTTGTGAAAATAGTGAATTTACAAGGGAAATTGAAGTCAAGCAAGAAACTGGCTTCTGAGCTGAGCTTTGATTTCTGCATCGAGTCAGTGGGTGAGTGATTTGCTGCTCTGGTGTCTCTCAGGGGTTTAAGAACTCACTGTTGAAAGCCTGACTGGTTTCTGGTCATTTCCATAGCAATGAGAACAAAATTTGGGCAGGAAAAAGTGGTTTGGTAATACATAAATCTGTGTTAGCCTTCTGAAAGTTGAGATTTTATTTCAAGTAATAGCACATCCATTTTTTTAATAGGGTAATAATATTTGAATGTAATTCTCAAGCTGCAGTCTTTAGACTAGGACAGGAGTTTTTTTTAAACTTGAATTGTAGGTGTCAAACAAGAATTTCTGCTGTAAAACTCTGAGAATCACAGAATTAAATCGCTCAGAGCTGGCAGCTCTGTGCTCTCTGTGTCCCTGAATGGAAAACTGCCATTTTCCATCATTCATCTACTCTGAAATAACCGTAATAATTCAGGTGATGTGTCATTTCCAGCAGCCCACGGTGCTTTGCTTGGCAGTGTTTGTTTTTACACTTCCTGAGGGCTTCTCCAGAGGCATTGGGAAAACAGGGATGCAGGGAATGGGGTGTGACTGTGTCCCTCCTTTGCAGTGTGCCTTCAGGACAGCGTGCTGGCCTTCTGGAAACATGGGATGCAGGGCAAGAGCTTCAAGTCAGATGAAGTAAGTGATCTCCAGTTTAATTCTTCCTGTTCTGTATTTACCACTGGATGCTTTGGCTTCTCTCTCTGCTTCCCAAGTGAGAATGCTCACATTCCACAATGCTGAACATCAGTTTATCCATTTCAGTCCTGTACTTTACATTAACTTGCATCTGACTGTTTCTTTCCTTCCAGCTCAGACCAATAAATTTCCTTTTGCTGCTGAAATGGATCTGAATATCTGCATTTTTCTGCAGGTGACCCAGGAGATATCTGATGAAACCAGGGTTTTCCGCCTGCTGGGCTCAGACAGGTAATCTCCCTGCAGAAACAGAAACCTTTTGTTTTATTTAAACCACCTTTTCTAGTTCCCAGCTGGGCCTGGCTTCCAGCCCAGCTCTGCCTGTGGGCACCAAGTGTCAGGGAGGGAGGAGAGATGCCCTTGGCTTGCAGGGTGCCCAGTGCACTTCTGGAAAAGCCTGCTCCTGGTTTTGGATTGTCCTGGTGAGCTGGGAATTACCTTGGCAGCAGTGAGTTGAAAACAACCTTGGCTGGTCTGGAAATAGCAAACTAGAACTTGCTCAGGTTCTAATCACAGTGATCCAAGTCCAGCTGATCCCTTGCAGCTGCACAGGAGAGAAGAGGTGCAGCTGGGCCCAGGTTTGCAGCCTGAGCAGAAGCTGCCCCAGGCTCCAGGTTGGGCACATTCAGCTGTGGATTCTCAGCCAGCCAGAGGGATAAATGTAGGAACAGACAGGGATGAGTCCAGCATCACTTCCAGCCACAGAATCCCAGACTGGTTTGGGTTGGAAGGGACCCTAAAGCTCATCTTGTTCCACCCCTTCCACGAGAGCAGGTGGCTCAGAGCCTTGAACACCTCCTGCTCTCAGATCCCTGATCCTCTGCTCCCTCATCTGGCCTTGGAACTGCCAAACCCTTTGGTTTGTATTTTCCATCTCTGTACAAATGGAGCAGGAGCTTTTCCTGCCATTCCAGTGAGATGTGGAATCACCTTTTTACCTTGGATCACCCTAGAACTGCTCAGGTGCAGCGGTGAGGATCAGGGACAGAGGCTGTTCAGAGACTTCATTTGAAAACTCTTGGAGGAAAACAAAAAGCAGAGACAAGTTTAATCCTAAAAACAACAGAAACTGGTGCAAGAATGCTCAGCATTTGGGAGGGAGAGGGGAGGTCAAAGGCCAGACCACACCAGCTGATGGTCAAGGTCCAGCAGTGGTCAGTGTGCCAAGGCAGGGAGAGAATAATTTTCCAGAGTGGCCCACAGGAACGTGATCCAGCAGGACAAAGGCAGAAATGGGGTTGAGTGATCCCTGTGAGCCCATGAGGTGATAAATATTTAGGAGGGAGGGCAATTGTTGTGGTTGCTTATCAGAAGATGTAGGAGGGAAAAACATTTGGGCTTCAGAGGATGGGATCATGGAACTACAGAATGGATTGGGTTGGAAGGGACCTTAAAAATCACCCAGTTCCAACCCCTCCACTGTATCTTGTCCTTCAGTGTTTTTATCAGAAGTGATGCTGGAAAATGAGGGAACTGGTTAAAGAATGAAACACCCAAGATACCTGGGGGAACCTCTATGTGCAATCTGTAGAAACCCCAGAGTTTCCTCCTCAGGAGTTACACCAAGAGCTGGTTTTTTGCCCCTGACTGCGGATCCTGTTTGGTTGCAGGGTGGTTGTGCTGGAGAGCAGGCCCACAGAAAACCCCACAGCTCACAGCAACCTCTACATCCTGGCTGGACATGAGAACAGCTACTGAGCAGCACTCACCCACCCAGCCACAGAGGGAACTGGCCACGCTGGGCCCCAGGAGCACCAGGACTTGCCCTTCCATGTCTTGACACCAGAATTGTGCTGGTTTTTAGGGTGGGAATCAATCCATTTTTGCAGCTGGGAACAGCTGGTTCTGTCTCTTGCCACTGTGTGGTTGGTTATATCGAGTTTGCTTAATAAAAGCTGAGATAAAGAGCCCTTTACTGGTTAGTTGTAGGGAAACAGAGCCTTGAAACACGTTCTGCAGTAAAGGTGCCATAAACTGTTAAATATTTCCCTTCCCTTGGATTTTCCTTTTGTTCTGTAGATACAGATCTAGTGCTGGCTGTTGCCCTGTTTTATACTGAGTCTTATTCTTAATAAAACAAAGATTTGTGTAGGAAGTGAAAGTATCTGCAAAGCTTTTTTGGTTTTAAATCTGCCATTGGGTATGGCTTTGTATAATAGACTATTTAATCCTTATTTATTAATCTGCTGCTAGGATGGGGTAATGTCTAACTTTTAGCAAAGGAAGGTTGCAGAGCAGCTTACTTTTTTTTTGTTTTTTACAATTGTATAAAGATTTGATTATTCTTTTTCCTTGTAGGGATGTAGCGCATTACTGAGGGGTGTGTTACCGTGTTGGGTGATGATGTAAAAAAAAAAAAAAAATGCAGTTTTGTACAACAAAGTATTTTGTACTGATTTTTCTGCCTGCAGAATTGCCATAAAAGGGATTTTCTTACTTCCTAGGTGTAGGGTGTGTGTACACAAAGTAGAATATTGATATCAGACTTGTTGCTCCTGGGTGTCTGTGTACAATATCCGTGTGTGTGTATGTGTGCGTGTATGTGGAGTTGCCTGGCAGTGTGTATTTTTTATATATATATTTATACATATATATATAAAAATGTACAAAACATATACGCTTTATTTTCATAAATTAGGGATAAGCCTTGTGACATGAAGTGGAAATTGTAGCAGGTCATCATCCTTAATGAATGAAAGTATCATGTATCCGACTGCCCACGACGTGTGGTTTATTTATGCTGTTCCAGAGGGGAGCCTGAAGCCACAGCTGAGCCTGAGCTGCATTCCAGCTGCTGTGCTTTGGGAATGGCTGCTGCCCCAGCTGGGAGCATAAATAAACATGATAAGAACCAGTATTCTATAGCCAAGCTTTGATCACTTCTTGGTCACCTGCATTTTTTTTTTTTCCTTTCTCCATTGAAGAGTCGCATCGGTTCCTTTTGTCTTCCTCATTAATTAAAATTCTTGAGGTACCATTAAATATAGACTGACTCCAGGAGAGCATCTGCTTTTACTACCTCACATTCCCCTGCTGGCTTTGCTGTGAACACTCCTCGGGCAGGTGCAGTGGCAGCTCAGAAACATTGGAATTGAAGGGTTTTTTTAATTAAATGCCTCTTCAGCTCCTGAGAGCTGCTGCCTAGGAAGGAGAGGCTGGAATTCCCAGGTCATTTGAGCAGAGCAGGAAAGGTGTGTGACAGCTGGGAGTGGTTTGGTGCTGTGTTGGCATCGGGCTCCGTGATCCATAATTTAACACGGAGGGAATTGTCTGGGCCCACGTGATGGCTCAGGGACATCTCCTGACTCGGGACAGCTGCAGGTTGGGGAGGTCCAGAGGGGAAAACAGCCCTGCACACATTGAGCATTTTAGCCACTGTCATTCCAAACTAATTCTTGCTGACTTGACGTGCACATCAAGTCAAGCTTTTCAGTTCTGACACTTTGTCAAAGCTTAGTAAGTAGTGACAGATGAATTTACAGATAAATTTACAGATCCCCCCACAGAGCATGAAAAATGTGCTTGAAGGGTGGTCAGCTGGAATTGGATCAGCAGTATTAAAAGCAGGACATGTGGTTTTTGTCTTTTAATGAATTTCTCTAGTATTGAAATTACTTTTCCACAGGTAACAGTGACTGGTGATTAACCTCAAATGGTGCCACTCCTGGTCTTTAAAACAAAAATTAAGGTGAAGTGAAGCACCAGGTGTAGATATTGTAGAGCAAACACTTTTTAATTTACCTCATTCACTACAGAAGGTAATTTCAGCTTCATCTTTGAAAACACTTAAAGGAGATCTCTAAAAGACTAGAGAAACCTGTAAATAAAGTCAGAATATTTATGGGGAATAACTGGAGTAAATAACTCTTAGGTCATGACACTGTCATGCAGAAATAACGAGCTGAAAGTATTTTCCTTTGACACAAATGACTGGTGTTTTGCTGGATCATAATAAACTTAGGAAAGTCCTCGTTTCATCAAACCTTTTTTAGCTGTTGAAGCATTTCTAATGGCATGTTGTGAAATGCTTTCTGCTGGTTTCATAGACAGTGGCATTTTTTTGGCATGATCTGCAAGATGCTGTTTCCTAGTGTAAAACCTCACTTTTGTTCCGTACCACAGAGCAGATTTGCGTGTTCCATAGTCAACCCAGCCAGCCTCGGTGACTCTGATCAGTAATCATTTGTGTTTGACTGTTTAATTTAGTCTGGTATTTGTCTGTGTCTTTGTTTTTGTGGAATTTAAACCAGGCTTGAGAAAGCCTGACCAGGGGGAGCTCGGGGGTGATGAAGCAAAAGCTTGCTCAAGCCCCTCCTTCCTCGCTCAACATTTATCAAAATTTGAATTATTGGATGCACGAGGTCATGTACCCGACTTGAAAGCCTTAAAACAGACTCCCAGAGCTCTTGGAAGTACAAACAGCACGGGAAGAGCAGTCTGTGGATTAATCTCTTTGGATTTCCTAACCAAATTCCTTGCAAGTGAAAAATACAGCTGGAACTGTGCTGACATCTCTTTCTAGAAGAAAGGTACAACACAGCAGGGAGCCACGGTGTCTCTGGATGGAAAGGACAAGACTGGGAGACTCTGAAATGTGCTTTTTTTACCTTGTGTAGTCGTTAGGTGTAACCGAGACTCATAACTGCACTCGTTCAGTTTGTGTAACCAGGCTTTGTTCCACGGGAATTTCTGTTGCAGTTCAGTCTATGCCAAATAAACTGCTTTATTTGATCGGTGGCGTGGTGACTCGCTGGGAACAATACCTTGTCTGAGGGATGTGGGGAGAATCCAGCCTATCTCCAGTTTTGTGGCTGCTGTGGGAAGGGCCTGGCGCCGCTGTTCTCCGTCCTGCAGACTGCTGGGAGCCAGCAGCAGCTCCCACCACAGCACAGGAGGGAGAAATCACAGCAGGGACAAATTATTCCCGGCCCGGCCCTGCTCCAGTCACCTGGGAACAGCAAGGAGCCACGCAGGAGTTGTTTTGGCTGGAAAAGCAGAGGCTGCCTTGTGCCTGGGGAGAGAGCAGGAGCTGGTGGGCTTCGAAGGGCTGCTCAGAGTAGGAGAACACAGGGCTCAGCCTCAGCAGGATCTAGAGCAGGTTACACCTTGTCCTCACACTTTGGCTGTTTGCTTCAGGTGCTGTACCTGTGTCCCAGATCTTCAGGGATCTGCTGAGGTAGAGGGAAAAGGAGGTTGAAAAAATATCACGAATGTGCCTTTGGACAACACAAACAACTGCCAGTTACTGGCAGTTATATTTATAAATAAATATACAGGAATATTCCTCCTCTGCAGGAGATTGTTTTCTCTGGGGCTCAGTCTTGGCCGCTGGAATGTGAGGACTGCACATCCCTGATGAATGTGGCTTGGGAGGAAAAATAATTTGTGGATCTTTGTTCTGAGTTGGGAAGCACCTTGGGAAAGGATTGGGGAGGGAGAAGGCATGAGATGGAGTGGGGTGCCCACAGTTATATTCAGATCTAATATTGAAAGCAATTTCCACCACAAAAGGCCACCTTGGTCAGGGGATGAGGATCCAGGGACCCAGACGGGTGCACCAGGAAAGAGAACAGGATGCTCAGGGATGGAAAAGCTCGATCTAAGGAAGGGTCTGGCTGCTGGCAGGAGCCCATTCAGTGACAGAAACCTGAGATACTGGAACTGTGCAGTGCGAAGATGTTCCAGGGAAACCTCCAGAGGGACGTGCGGGCACTGCTTGAGGCTGAGGCTGTGGAAAGATGTTCCCTCTTCCAACCCTGCAAGAAAACGGAGTCAAACCTAGCGATGCTCTGGAAAGGCAGAGAGGGGCAAAGACAACATGATCACGGCAGGGGGGTTGGAGCTGGATGGTCCTTCAGGTCCCTTCCAACCCAGTCCATGAGCGGTTCTGTGACTCCATGAACACGGCGCTGCGGGGCATGAAGCCCGCGGGGGGATTGTGAAGCGCGGAGTCAGCGAGCGGCCCCGGCAGCGGCCATGGGGATCCCCCGCTCTCCCTCCCTTTCCCGGGGACCGCCCCGGCCCTGGCGGTGTCCCCGGGGCGGTTCCCGNAGCCGTGAAGGGACATCGTGACGCTACAAGTGTGAGGGCAGCAATGACGGGGCATCGTGAGGCTGCAAGTGTGAGGGCAGCAATGAGGGGACAGAACGTCTTGAGGGGCGTCGTGAGGGGACGGGGGGTGAGGGCAGCCATGAGGAGAGGGGGCATGAAGGCATCGGTGAGGTGATGTGGTGTCTGTCATGAGGGGGAAGACGAGACGGGTGTGAAGGAGCACCATGGGTCAGTCAGTTCCTCCGGGACAAAGCCGGTGCCAGGGAATGTCCGAGCCGCTTGTCCACGGATGGCGATGCCGGGTGACCCTGCCCAGCCCAGGCAGGAGCAGGAGGGAGCTGAGACACGGCCATGAGCAGGTGCCCGCGGACTTGGCAGCAGCAGCAGCAGTCACGGTGTGCCCTGCACAGNCCCGGCCATGGAGCGCTACGAGAAGCTGGGCAAGGTCGGGCAGGGCTCCTACGGCGTCGTCTTCAAATGCCGCAACAAGGACACGGGTCAGATTGTGGCCATCAAGAAGTTCCTGGAGTCCGAGGAGGACCCGGTGATCCGGAAGATCGCCCTGAGGGAGATCCGCATGCTGAAGGTGGGCGGCTGCGGCGGGACGGAGCCCGCTGGGGCACGGGCTGTGCCCGCCTTGGGGCGGCGAGCCCTGAGGGAGCTGCCGGGGACGGTCGCGAGGGGACGGGGTGTGAGGACAGCCGTGAAGGGACATCGTGAGGCTACAAGTGTGAGGACAGCAATGAGGGGACAGAGCGTCTTGAGGGGCGTCGTGAGGGGACGGGGTGTGAGGGCAGCCATGAGGAGAGGGGGCATGAAGGCATCGGTGAGGTGATGTGGTGTCTGTCATGAGGGGGAAGACGAGACGGGTGTGAAGGAGCACCATGGGTCAGTCAGTTCCTCCGGGACAAAGCCGGTGCCAGGGAATGTCCGAGCCGCTTGTCCACGGATGGCGATGCCGGGTGACCCTGCCCAGCCCAGGCAGGAGCAGGAGGGAGCTGAGACACGGCCATGAGCAGGTGCCCGCGGACTTGGCAGCAGCAGCAGCAGTCACGGTGTGCCCTGCACAGAGGGATTGAGCCAGGCATGTCCTGGCTGGTGTTGGCACAGCCCTGCCCTTGGTGTGTGTCACAGACCCCTCTGCGTCCAGGAGATTGCCCAGAACAGTTGGAGCCAATATGAAACACATGGGCAAAAAGTGAGGCTGGACAGCATGAGGAGGGGGACAGCCAGGGGACACAGCTCTCCCTGCTCCACAATTGATAAATCTGCCCCTTTCTGAGCCCCTGCTTTTGCAGGATCCAGCTGTGGATTGAATGCCAGGGGCTGTGCACGGTCGGGTATTCCACATGGAAGCCACAGCAGAACCGAGCCTTGTCTTTGCTGATCCTTTCCTCTCTGTGAGAGCTCATCCCCACACAGAAATGGGTTACTCCTTCAGCCTCTGGCTTTATTTTCCCGATGAAATAAAAGCACGGGGGCATCTGCAGTGAGTCACAGCCCAGGTGTATCCAGCACGCAGAAATGAGGAGAGACCCGGGAGAAAGGGCAGAGGATAGGGTAAGGTTTCCTTTCACACTCCCACCTTCTGGGCAAGGATTCTGCAGCCAAAGGCTGTGCCTGTTGCTTCATGCATCTGCAGACTCCCAGGACTCTGTCCCATCTCTTTGGAACTCGTGTGTTTGTTTGGTCTCCATAGTTTCCCGAGGCTTTAGGAATGTGTTGAGTGAAAAAAAAAATCCTTTTCTTTGTTACAAACTTGCTGCTGGGTGATGGCACACAGTACCCTCAAGCTTTGTGCTCCCAGAAATGTCAAGTGTCCCCTTTGCACTTTCTCCAGGGTGCTCATGATTTGTACACCTGCTGTCCTAGGAAAACAATCATC
>VYXD01001560.1:317252-344123 GCA_013397195.1 Hylia prasina | reverse complement strand
ATCCAGCACGCAGAAATGAGGAGAGACCCGACAAAAAGGGCAGAGGATAGGGTAAGGTTTCCTTTCACACTCCCACCTTCTGGGCAAGGATTCTGCAGCCAAAGGCTGTGCCTGTTGCTTCATGCATCTGCAGACTCCCAGGACTCTGTCCCATCTCTTTGGAACTCGTGTGTTTGTTTGGTCTCCATAGTTTCCCGAGGCTTTAGGAATGTGTTGAGTGAAAAAAAAAATCCTTTTCTTTGTTACAAACTTGCTGCTGGGTGATGGCACACAGTACCCTCAAGCTTTGTGCTCCCAGAAATGTCAAGTGTCCCCTTTGCACTTTCTCCAGGGTGCTCATGATTTGTACACCTGCTGTCCTAGGAAAACAATCATCATGGGAAGAGTGTAATTATTTTTCAGTTAGATTTTGGAGAGAAGCAGCCTAAGTTTTTCTCCCATCCAAAGTAAACACAGGACCTGTAGCTATATGATTCCAGTAAACAAAGCTAGATTTACATTAAGATTTAAGTGACATTAAACATCTGAAAAGGAAGATAAACATGGCAGAAGTCCCTTGAAAAGCAGCTGGGAGCTGCATCACCCTTAAGGCTCCAAAGCCACCCCAGCCAGGCACAGCAGGATCTGTGCTGGGGCACTGTTGACTTTAACAAGTGCAGACCTGCTTGACTCTTTTGAGCTTTTTCTCTGCAAATAGTAACAGTTTGTTTGTTTGTTTGTTGAGGCACTTCCTGGCTTAGGCAACTCCTGTTTGTCAGAGATGGAGTGAGATTGTGTTTCATCAGTAGAAAATTATGGGCCAGATAAATCATTTTTCTGCCCAACAAACACCCTGCAGACAAAGGGATGTTTTTGGCCACGACCAAAAAAGTCTTGAAACCACAGAATCCCAGAATGGTTTGGGTTGGAAGGGATTCCAAAGATTATCCAATTCCATCCCCTACCATGGCAGGGACACCTTCCATCATCCCAGGCTGCTCCAAGCCCTGTCCGACCTGGCCTTGGACATTTCCAGAGATCCAGGGGCAGCCACAGCTTCTCTGGGCACCCTGTGCCAGGGCCTGCCCCCCCTCCCAGCCAAGAATTCCTTCCCAGTATCCAAGGACAAGGGGGAATGGCTTCCCACTGCCAGAGGGCAGGGTTAGATGGAACACTGGGGAAGAGCTCGTTGCCCACCCATTTCAGCTCCCAAAATGAGTCCACAGAGGCTGAGCCGCAGCTGAGCTGTGCTTGAAGAAGGGGTTCAGCTTAAGGACCTGTGACCCTGCAGGAAAAATCTGTCCCCCTCCCCCTGTGCAGTTCCTGCCCAGCCCCCCCTGTGTGTTGCAGCAACTCAAGCACCCCAACCTGGTGAACCTGCTGGAGGTGTTCAGGAGGAAGCGGCGGCTGCACCTGGTCTTGGAGTTCTGCGAGCACACGGTGCTGCACGAGCTGGACAAGCACCCCCGCGGGTGAGTGGCCCCTCTCCCCTGGCAGCTCTGAGCCTGTCCCCGCTGCTTTGCAGAGGAATTTCATTCATTACAGCAGAGGTTTCTCAGCCACTGTGGCACAGGAATGCCGTGTTCCCCCAGGGCTGGGAGCAGCTTGTGTCCTGCTGCTTGCACTGCTGCCAGCGCTGTGGGCACTGGGCACCCAAATACAGAATCATTGAGGTTGTGTTATAAATATTGCATATTTTGGAGTTGGCTTTTCGCATGTAGTGAAATGATTGCTTTGTGTAATGTGGGAAGATTGTATTGTATGGGGTTTTTAATTAATAGAGTTTAGAAATGTGATGAATGTATATTTCTTTTGATTGTAACATGGTAAAGACTAGAGTAGTGGTTTTTTTTCCTCTACACTGACCAAACCAGAAAGGGGAGGGTGGCCTTGCATTCCTGCAAAGAAAATAAAGGACAATGGAATCTTGAAAGAAGGATTTATGGACCTGGTACCAGACAACGAGGAGCCAAAAACAGATAAAAGCTGTCAGAAGAGTCGAAACTGAACAGAGAAAATCGTATCAAAAAGGATGTTTGAATATGCATGTAAATTTATGAATATGCAACAAGTTNCCTGTTAATGCAGCACTGCCGTGTTCACCACTGAAGTGTTGTGCCCAAGTGCCACATCTCCTGAACTCTCCAGAACACTGTTGAACACTTTCAGCCCTCCAGAGTGAGGAGGAGTTCCCAGGAGCTGTGCCTGCACCTCTCTGCAAAAACCTCCTCAAACCGGTGCTTGCACCAAGTGTGGGCTGCGCACAGGGTTTGTTCTGACGCCTTGTAAAGCCTCTCCCACTGTCCCTAATTATCCACGGAGCCTTGGTGCCCTGGAAATGCTCAGCAGAAGTCCAGGAATCACGAGCCTGGGGCTGTGAATTGCCTGCAGGAGGCTGATGGGGGGTTGAGTAAACAAGAGCTTGTTATTTACTCACCAGGAGAATAGAGCGTGGCTTTGTGAGCAGCTGCCGCCCCGCTTTGAACCTGTTCTGGATTCCAGAGGGGATGGATAACTCTCTTTGCAGGAAATGCTTCCCGTTTGCTGAGTGTTCATCAGAACAGCTCCAGTGTGAGGGAGCATGTAACAGCTGGCTGCTTGCTTTGCTTGTCAGCTTTGCTAGGGCAGATGGTCAAGTCTTTATTCAGGTTAAGGTGGGTGGGCACGTGCTGATTCCAGCTCCTTTGACCAACTCCATCCTCTTTACAAGCTGTCACAGCAGCACCCCCATCATTCTGGGATGTTTCTGGAAGGAATCTCTGCTCACAGTGTCAGCACAGTGCCACTGGCCCACTGACAGCAGAAAGTGAAAGCCAAGCTTGAAACAAAAACTCAGGCTTGCATTGTTTTGGTTTGGTTTTGGGTAGTTTTTTCTTTATTATGAATCAGTAGCTTTTTCAGCATTAAACATGTGAAATAAAATGGTGTTTGAGTTGGAATAGGCCAAGATTGTCACTTCTGCCTTTCCTGGGGTTGTTGAAGATCATTAGACAACCAAGGAAGTTCAAGAACTGTTGCCCAGTAACTGAAAGAAAGGAGAGGGGGCTGTGGGAGGGAAGGAGGGGGATGCAGACCAAAGCAGAGCTTTATTCTCGTGTCTGAGCACCTTTCCCTGGCCCATTTTTCACCTCTCCCCTCGGGACAATCAGTGCCACGGCAGCATTCCATGTCTGTGTACCATGGATACTGCAGCACTTCCAGCCCGGAGAGCTGCTGAGGCAGAAATTCCTGCTGGCATTTCAGGATTGCCAGGAGTGGTGGATGCTGAACACAGCCACAGGACAGGATCTGACAGAGATCCTGCACAATGTCAGCACTCATTTTCCCAGAAATGGTGAATTTATTATTAATGGCCAAAATAAAAGTGTATTTTTTACAACAGGGTGCCAGAGTACCTGGTGAAGAGCATAACCTGGCAGACCCTGCAGGCTGTGAACTTCTGCCATAAACACAATGTGAGTCCCCTGACCTGCACCAATGATTGCTGGAACGTTGCATTGTCCTGATTCCAGAGCTCTCACGGGCTGGAGTCAGATGGAATCTGCTGTTTTCAACAGGAAACACGTCTGAAATATTGGTGTATACCCACACCAGCTGCCTTCACTGTCACACAGGGCCCTTGGCTTGGCTGTCAGGGAATGATTTGCTCTAATGAGCTTAGACAGGCTTCCAGGAGGGATGGGAATGATCCTTGTGTGCTGCCCTGTGCCCTGCACTACTGCTGAGCCTCAGGAACCTGCCTTACCAACCAGCCCAGCACCTGGGACCTGAGCAAAGTGCCCCTGATCTCACACAAAGTCCTTCAGTTGGCTGGCATGGGGTTGCATCATGGCCCCCATGAAAAGATTTCAAAACTTAGACACAATAAACCCATTTCACTCCCTCCTCTGCTCCCTGCAGGGAGACAGGAGTTGTGTGCCTGACAGATACTTCAGTGGGAACGTTTTAAGTTCTGCCTTTTGCAGAAAGCTCTTCAGGCAAACTTAGAGTCTAACAAGTTGTCTTTGTTCATCTGCTGACATTTGAGATTTAAGAGTGGGGCAGGAGATGGCCCTGGAATGGGTGTTTTGTCTTTGCTAAGAGAATTATGTCCAGCTGAGCCACAGGAATTTGGCCACAGGTCTCTCCTGCTTCTAAGATTTGTTGGTTTGCGTCTTTTTTCCGTTCCCCTGCTCAGTCTGGAAGATTTAATGGAGTTTGAGAGCAGAGGGAACAAAGAGATGCTGCAGCCTGACCTGCTGTAGATCCCAGGTACTGAGGTTTTATGCAGCTGCCCTTTTTGAAACCATGACAGTGGTTTAATAAGCAGCATTTCAGTCCTCAGGAGGAGACACAATAATTTACCACCAGCTTGGCAAGGAAAGTCCAAGGTGTTTGCTCTGAGGTGATGATGGGAGAGGGACAATGGGAGTGAGACCCCAGTGAGCTGAATAGAGCAAAAGAAATAAATGTCTTTGTTAGTTGGATCGGCAGAAATTCTTTGCCAAGCCCAAATTCAGTCATTGTGAAGGACAAGGGCACTTCCAAAGAATCACAGAATTGCTGATGTTGGAAAGGGCCTTTGGAGATCTTCTCAAACAACCCTTCCAGTCAAGCTGGATCAGCTAGAACAGGCTGTTCAGAAACTTTTCCAGTCAGGATTTCAGTATCTCCAAGGCTGGAGGCTCCACAGACTCTCTGGACAATCTGTTTGGGTGTCTGGCCACACTCAGTAAAACAAGATAAAAAAATTAAATTTGTTAGGTTTAAATGGAACATGTGGCTGAATTTATCTGAGGGACAGCTTAAATACTTCTAACCTTGCTTTTTATTTTCTTCTTCCAGTGCATCCACCGGGATGTAAAGCCAGAGAACATCCTGATAACAAAGCACTCGGTCATCAAACTCTGTGACTTTGGATTTGCTCGACTCCTGAGTGAGTGCCGACTCTTTTTGTACTCAGAGGGTAGGATGAGCCATTCCAACCCTCCCTTGTCTGTGTCTGACACTGCAGACCACGTGAAAGGCTGTGTGTTTTCCCAGGGAAGCTCTGCTGAAGGCTGGGTAGGGATTCCTAAACCTTGCAGGGAGGGGCGCAGGGCCGGCGGTGTTGGAGATCTAGGAGCGGAGCCGCTGGGGGGGCGGGCACTGGGAGCTGGGAGTCGGCCTTGGGCGTCCCGGAGCTCCCAGCCCTTGTTTATGCAGTGCTGGACACACAGCTGGAGCTCCCTGGCAGGAAGAGCCCCTCTGGCTGCCTCTGCAAACAATGGCTTCACATTTTCCCTTGTAAATACACCCCCGAATTTGGGTTTTTTTAGCTCCTCTTCAGACAAATCACATGGGCTCTGAGAACTGCCCACTGGCTGCTGCAGGGCCCCGCTGTGGAGCTCTGAGTATTTTCATTTGGAGGCAAACACGTCTTGATTTTTACCAGATCCGGAGCGTTTCCATAGTTGGCTTCTGCTGCTGGCCACCCTGCTCCAGCAGCTCTGGCCTGCCCAGGAGATGCCCCAAAACGTAACAAACGCTGACGGCAGCGCTCTGATGCCACGTTCCTGTCCGTGTCTCTCTCCCCTGCCCCCGGCGCAGCCGGTCCCAGTGACTCCTACACGGACTACGTGGCCACCAGGTGGTACCGGGCCCCGGAGCTGCTGGTGGGGGACACCCAGTACGGGCCCCCCGTGGACGTGTGGGCCATCGGCTGCGTCTTCGCCGAGCTGCTCTCGGGGGTGCCCCTGTGGCCGGGCAGGTCGGACGTGGACCAGCTGTACCTGATCCGCAGAACGCTGGGTGAGTGCCCCCCGCTCCCACAGCCCCGGCAGCCGCCGCTTGCCCGGGAGGGATGATGCCCTCCGTGCTGGGCATGGGGAGGAGCCAGCGGGGAAGTTACCCGGCAGATCTCTCCCTTTAGAAGGTGCTGGTTTGTGTGTGGGGTTGCTGTCCTTCAGGAGAAGCGGGGTTTTGCTGGCATGACGTACATGTGCTAGCGGCTCCCGGTGGAGCAGGCTGAGAATCGGGATCACTGCCTGCAGACTGCCTGGAACCATCCCGCTGCTCTCCTTAGCTCCTTTGGGAAGCTGGGCCTGCTGCAGGGCACGTGAGGAAAGATGTGGGATGTGTTTGGTGACCACTGGACGCCCCTCCTGGTCCCTTGGGGTGATGCTGGGGTGGAGGGCACAGCAACCTCAGCTGTCTCCACACAGACAAAAACACGAGGTGCCTGTATCAGAAAGGACCAGGAGTGTTTTGCATACAGGTTTAAAAGATCCAGGTGTTTTTCAGGGTTTGGTGCCGAGTAAAGTGGTCTGTGAACAGCTGGATTTGATTCATCCCGGCTTTGGAGCTCTCAGAAGTGTTGTCAGTGCCTGTTGATGGCTGGGAAGGGGAGTGTGAACATCACAGCTTGTCTATTCCACGTGTTTCTTTTGTTCATCAATGAATTTAGGAGCCACTCCGTCTTTATTTGTTAAATAAAGGAGCCATTATCCCCCAGAACACTTAAACTAATCCAGTCCCATTGATTCTTTTCAATTTTGGTGTGTAACATCTGATTTCTTGGGTGACAACGAACAACCCCCCACTTTTAAGTGAAATTTGTTGGAATGAACAGAGAGTTGTAATTTTAACTGAGCAGTTTATAAAACTACAAAGGTGACTAATGGCTTTAAACAGATAAGCTCCTTCGGTAGAAAAATAGTTCATCACTGATTGCTTTATCCTCCAGAATTCATTAATGCCAGCATTAGGCAGTCATAATTTATTTTTAATGACAGGGTTTCAGCCGGAGGAGATTTCCATTGATTGTTGGATCCAGGTGCTGGAGTGAGGCAGTGTTCACAGTGCAAAGCTCCTTGATTGAAGCTGTGCCATTATGGGGTTGGCATTGTACTGGCTCCTTTGCTGTGGGTTTGATTTTAACATTTTCCCTGGGCTGGGGTGCTCTAAGCTTCTGCCTTGGGGTAAAGCTAGAGCAGGTTCAGGTGGGGCTGTGCTCCAGCTCTTTCCTCTACATCACCCTCAGCAGTGTCCAAAGAGAATTTCACCCAAAAGGAGTTAAAGTTCCCTGAAGCTGGGACTCTTGTGGCCCTGCCTTTCCTTCAGCAGTCACAGGGGTGTGGGATCACTGAGGGCCAAAATGGGCATTAATTGTCACAAAAGAACATTGCCTTGTCTGGGTGATATTCCACCTCTTCAGATGTTGTCTTGGACAGCATCAGCCTTGTTAGAGGATATAACAATGTTTAATGCAGGCACTGTCAAATTAAGCAAATTATTCCAATCTTTTTTTCTTTTTTTTTAATTCTTGCTCGAAGGGGATCTCATTCCCAGGCACCAGCAAGTGTTCAGCACCAACCAGTTCTTCAGGGGGGTGAGAATTCCAGACCCAGAGAGCATGGTAAGAGCTGCCTCCAGCTGCACTTCCCTCCCTTCCCCACCCTGCCCACTCCTTTGCTGTGCAGCCTTTTTCCCCTATCCAAAACCTTTGTCCTCTCCTTTGCCAGCGTGCACCAGAAGATTATTTGGAGGTGGCTGAACCTCTCATGACATTTCCACTTACAGCCTGTGTCAAAGCAGTCAAAAAATGTCTGATCTCTGCTGCTTTCCCCATTTCTGGTGGCACCACCTCAGTGCTCTGAGCACACCGAGTGCTGGAGGCATTTGTCAGGAACAAATGGAAAGCTGGGTCTTGGTACCCTGATGAGTGGAAAGTTTGCTAATATGAGTCCATTCACTGGTTTTGTTCCCTGCAGGAACCACTGGAAATGAAATTCCCCCATATTTCATACTCTGCACTGGCTCTCATGAAGGTAAGGAAACTCCAGCTTGTGGAGGAGCCTTGTCCTGGGATAAACAAATCATGTGGTGTGAGAGTCTGGGACTGAGTTATCAGAGATTCATTGAAACACAGACCTGGTTTGCTGCCCCATGTGATTGCACCTGTTCCTTGAGCCACGGTTCCTACAACTGTGGACTCCCCATCCCTGGAAATGTCCAAGGCCAGGTTGGACAGGGCTTGAAGCACCCTGGGATGGTGGAATGGAGGTTGGAACAAGGTGGTCTTTAAGGTCCCTTCCAACCCAAACCACTCCATGATTAATTTTTGTAATTGTTGGATAAGTGGCTGCTCCTCAGGCTTCGTGCTGACCCTGAAAAGCCACTCTTAGAATCCATTAAGCAATTATTAACCTGTACCTGTGGGAATACTCGTGGGCTGTGTAAGGCATGTTTTGTGTGATCCATCTTTTGTCAGGGCTGCCTTCGGATGGACCCTGCGGAGAGGCAGAGCTGTGAGCAGCTGCTGCAGCACCCCTATTTCGAGAGCTTTAGGGAGGCAGCAGAGCTGGGCAAAGAACATGAAAAGAGCCCTCGGAAACCAGGCAGGCTGACTCGGAAGCACATGCCAGGGGTAAGCTTTCCACAGGATTTAACATTCTGTGCCTAAGGAGGGGCTGTGATGGGTTTCTGTGTGAGGCCAGAGTGTTAGGAGCCCCGTGAAGCTGCATCACACTCGGAGGGTTGCCAGCAGCCTCTCAGAAATGGCTTTAAAATTTCAATTTAATTTAGAATTACCAAGATGGCTTGATCGGAGGTGTTTTTAAAAAGCAAAATGGTTTTAGTTAAAGAAGAAAACAACAAACCACACAGGACAAAAGAACAAAAGCCCTGCACAGTGCAGGAGGTCCCTGGCACTGCTCAGACACCCCAAAAGCCCTGAGGATCTCCGGGCTCTCTCTTGAGCACTCAGCGCTCCACGAGGGGATTTTGGCTCGGTGCCCAAGGGAAAACAGCCACATTCCTTGAGGGACAGCTCCAGGGTCCAACAGGTGCCTTTGGCACTGAGGCAATTACAGTGAGAGGAGCATCAAAGTTTCTGGTTCTTTTCCTTGTAAGTGGAACAAAGAATGAAACCCAAACCTTTTCCTAATGTGGGAACACCTGTTAGGGTGTGGGGCTGCACTGCAACAGGGCTGTTCTTCTGCTGGCTCCCAGGGTGGGCTGTGCTGGCAGCTGAGGGTGTTGGGCTGGTCTTGGTTTTATCCTGAGAACACAAAGCCCCTGGCTAAAGAGTAACTCGGTACAAACTGGATTTTGCACTGCAGCTCCATGGGGCACTGGGGATAAACAGCACAGCCCTGTGCACGATAAAGCTCATCCAGGAATGTGCACTCCTGACAAAGAGCAGCAGGAGGGCTGAACAAACTGGACACACTCATGTGGCTGGTTGAGTTTTGAATACTCTGGTGCTCTTTAATCCTGAATTGTGGAGATGGACTAACCACTCCTGTTTGTAACTGCTGATGGGACAGGATCCCATGCTCTGTCCCACACGTTACCCCATGCACTGGGTGTTTCTGCAGCTGGAGCTGCCAAGCAAATGTCCCCCTGCTGCTCTGGCTTTTCCAGACTCCATCCCAAGTCCCCAAATCCAGCCTCACAATGCAACTCATTCCCCATGGCAGCTCCAGTGCTGAGCTGGGAACAGGCAGGGAACTTGGAGGTGAGGGAGGGAGAGTTGCTACAGGGTCAAACTGATTGGCCTCCTCCATTTCTATGACCTGGGATATTTTTCTTGCCTACTGGAATTGTTTAATGAGTTGTTCTAGTTGCAGTCCAGTTATAAAGCCCCACAATCTCAGCTTGGAAAGAACAGGATTACAGTAGGAATAGTTTCAGAGCTCATATTCCATGTGAAAATTGATTCCATGTGTGCTTTATTCCCATTCCAAACAAATACACATGGTGTAACTTTTGCTTTAGTTACAGCACCTGCCTCAGCTGACCTGCAGCAACATTCTGCCAGCTTTGGACAGCAAGAAGAACTGCTGCAAGACAAGGAAATCAAAGTACCACTTCCCAAACATCTGACCAGGTGGCAGATCAAAACTCAGTTGTTTCAAGTCCTCCAGGATTTATAAACAGAGGACAGGCAGTGGAAAACTAAATTACTAAAAGTTATGGCATGTACAGAGTGGTCTGTCCTCTACTGTGGGTCACTGATGGAGAGGAAGCGATGCAGAAAGAACTCCAAGCTCATCTTAGTGTTGTGTGTACAAAGGCAAATTCTGCTTTAGCTCCTGATTGCCTCCAGGGTCAGGATTACCCCAGCCCAGCACTTCCAGCCTGGAATTTCAGACTCTGGCCTGTCTGTCCCCTGCACTGCAGCCGTGGCAGGGACCTGCACCCTGCCAAATGCAGGAGTCCCTGGGGTGCCTGCCCTGTGAGGGGCTGTGCCTGTGCTGCTGCAGGGCTGGCAGATGTGTTGGTGTAGCCCAGGCTGAGAGGGGCTGCCTGGCTGCTCCAGGGAGCTCTCAGCTCACTGCTGCCCTGACAGAGCTCAAAGCTTTCACAGTGCTGCTGTGACTTCACAGGCTCAACAGGCCCAGGAGAACAGAGCAACAATATTCCTGTTGCTTTTTAGTCTTTCCAGAGCTGCTCCTGCGAGTTTTGTCCTTGAGTTCTGCTTCTGACAAGAGTGAGGGCACTTGCTTGTAGTTACAAAAATGATTTAATCAAAACTAATCATGAATGTAATTTATAACACTGGCCAGACACAGGCAGGAATTCTACCTAAGTGTTTGTATTAGAACGACTGGGGTCTGTGGAATCTCAGAATAAAATATTGTGTTAATTTTGAATAAAAGAAATGTAGCTCCTTTTTCCAATTTACTGGAGGTATTTTACTATATAAAGCTTTTTTACTGGGCAAGAGCATCTTTTACTGACACTTCAAAATGTTTTGCCAGTACATTTTGTGTTCTACAACAGTACAAGCCCTTTCAGTGGGACAGATGCCATGTCCTGTGTGTGCCTGCTGGCCTTTTGTTTCCTTACACATGGAAAACCATCTCTGAGACAGCACAGTGCACCTGACTGCTTGGAGTCGCTGCCTTCTGCCCTTCCCTACCCCCAAAACCAGGGATTTGTCTGAAAATGCTGTGTTCTCCCCAAGGATGAGCCATTCCCTCTGTGCTGCCACTGGAGAGGCCCCACCTCCAACCCTGGGGGCAGGTTTGAGTCTCTCACAAGAAAGGCACTGAGGGGCTGGAGCATGTCCAGGGAAGGGAACAGGGCTGGAGAATCCCTGAGGGAGCTGGGAAGGAGCTGGAGAATCCCTGAGGGAGCTGGGAAGGGGCTGGAGAATCCCTGAGGGAGCTGGGAAGGGGCTGAGCCCGGAGCAAAGGAGGCTCAGGGGGACCTTGTGGGTCTGCACAAGTCCCTGCCAGGAGGGGACAGCCGGGGGGGGTCGGGCTCTGCTCCCAGGGAACAGGGACAGGAGCAGAGGGAACGGCCTCAGGCTGGGCCAGGGGAGGTTTAGATTGGATATCAGGGAAAAATTTTGTCATGGAAAGGATTGTCCAGCCCTGGCACAGGTGCCCAGGACAGTGCTGGACCATCCCTGGAGGGATTTAAAAGCTGTGTGGATGTGGCACTTGGGGAGGTGGGTCAGTGGTGGCCTTGGCAGTGCTGGGGGAACATTTGGACTCCACAATCTGAGGATTTTTCCAACCTCAACAATTCCCAATGACTTTTATTTATCAGGAGGGATGAGGATGCAACTCCAGAGCTGCACAGAGCTGCTGCAGTCCATGGCAGCACACAGCAAACATGTGCTCAAGGCTGTGCCCAGGAGCTGCTGCTCCTCCAGACAGCCGTGTTCCCTTCAGCAGCTCAGTGCTCCTGAGGGGGTGACCCTGCCTGCCTGCAGATCCTTAAACCAGANGGGACAGCCGGGGGGGGTCGGGCTCTGCTCCCAGGGAACAGGGACAGGAGCAGAGGGAACGGCCTCAGGCTGGGCCAGGGGAGGTTTAGATTGGATATCAGGGAAAAATTTTGTCATGGAAAGGATTGTCCAGCCCTGGCACAGGTGCCCAGGACAGTGCTGGACCATCCCTGGAGGGATTTAAAAGCTGTGTGGATGTGGCACTTGGGGAGGTGGGTCAGTGGTGGCCTTGGCAGTGCTGGGGGAACATTTGGACTCCACAATCTGAGGATTTTTCCAACCTCAACAATTCCCAATGACTTTTATTTATCAGGAGGGATGAGGATGCAACTCCAGAGCTGCACAGAGCTGCTGCAGTCCATGGCAGCACACAGCAAACACGTGCTCAAGGCTGTGCCCAGGAGCTGCTGCTCCTCCACAGACAGCCGTGTTCCCTTCAGCAGCTCAGTGCTCCCGAGGGGGTGACCCTGCCTGCCTGCAGAGCCTTAAACCAGACTAAAAGTGTGAAGAACACAAAAACCACCCAGAACTTCTTTTATTAAATCAGCACCCACCAACTGGGTGAGATTCTCCCACAGGGAACAGCACCAGCACCACACCCCAACATTCCCCCCAGTGCCACTTTGCTTCTGTGCAATAAAATACTGAAAACTTTAACTGAGGTATTCAGAGCTTCCTAGAAAAACAGGAAACAGATGCCTACGTGCAGAGGCCTGCCTTGTCTGCTGTTTAAACTTAATAAAACTTAACTGCATGATTTCTTAAAAGGTCACATACACACCTTTGAGGCTGGACTGGGAGAGCTGGGCTTACTTCCATACTGGAAATACAGCAGTGTCTACAACTTCATTTATGCAACATAAAGGAAATGCCAGGAAATCACATACATCTCAGTCATGTGCTGCTGTGTTTATTCCAAGTCCAGCTCCAGCTCCAGCTTGGGCAGCGCCTGCTGAAGGACACGGAAGGTCGTTTCTTTCTCTCTGATCCCAGGAAGGTCACTCAGATACAAATATTCCAGGTTCCTGTAAATATTTAAAAAGAAAAGGGGCAACTGCTATTGAACTGCTGCCAGAGAAATGGCAGGAATTATTCTACTGCAGTTGTTTTGAGTATTTTAAATGGTGACTGGTTCTACTGGCAGTTTGTTTCTGAGGTGGGTGCTTGGGGTTTTTAGCAGCAGTATCCCATTCCTGGTCTGTCCCACACCCTGAGGTGTGACAGGAGGGCGTGAGGAGGAGGAAGCACTGAAAGCACCCAAACCCAGTCAAACCCTGCCCTGCACAGCTGCTGCAGGAGAGGGCTCAGGAAGAGAAGCAGAGCTGCTCATTAACAATTATCCTCAAGCCCAGCACAGTCCCAAGGGCCAGAGCAGGGTGCTGGGGAACACTCAGTGCCTCACTCACGTCAGCTTGTGGAGTGCAAGGATGCCTTTGTCTGTGACATTCCCACAGGAAATGATCTTCAGCTGCTGCAGACTCTTCTGGAGGCTGCTGGTCTCGCTCAGCCTCTGCAGACACTCGTCCTGGATGTACATGCACTTCTCCAGCTTGATATCCCTCACGTGCTCCAGGCCGTCTGCAAAGGCAAAATTTGGAGTTGCTTCAGAATTGCAGGAGCAGCCTGTGCTGGTTGTTAAGTTCTCAATTTAGTAACTGCCCCTAAAACCATCCAGCAACACATTCCTTTATACAGTGGGGCTGTAACACACAATGGATCTCCTCAATCTCTTTGTGGTACTGCAGATTTAGGAAAACCTGAGGGTTTGAATCATTTCGGTAAGATTTCAAGAGCTCTGAAATGTGCAAGTAACAAAAAACCTACACAATTTTGGGTAATAAACACTGACTCTGATATAAGAAAGTGCTAATGCCAGAAATTCAGGGTCCCTTGCTATGAAAAAAATAAAACATCCTCCCATTTTGGTTTCTGTTACTTAAAGACCACCTGAAACACTTGTTTAACCTCTTATTTTTAAGAGATTTAAGAGAGGCTGCTTTTAATTTTTCTTTTTAAAGACATCATAAATGCCTGGAGAATGAGCAGACACAACTCCAGAGACACCAAAATCATCCTTTGATGCAGAAGAAAAATAATATTTATAGTGCCTTTTGCTACAAACTCACTGAAATTTGTGACACCTCCTTAGTGCTACAACCACTTCAGGTAAAAGCTGAAGTTCCCAATGTCCCTTAGGGACTGATAAATATTTCTAAAGGGGAAGGAAAACCACAAATGATTCATCAGTATTTTGCTAAGGAAGGAGTAAACAGCACCATTATTCATATTTTTGTGAGAAATGAGCTTTACTTTTTTTAAAGAAGTTTAATAAGGGGTGAAAAGAGACTCTACAGTGCTGGGTGCATAACCATAGCTAGCTGTGCACTGGTTTATTATAATAACTCTTTTAATATACTTTTTTATTGCATTGATCAAATGCATATTTATGAAGATTATACATAATTAAATATTCCTTTGAGTTCTTTTACATGCTCTGGCAATTCTTTAGCTTGGTTTGACTCTTGACTTGATGTGTAATGGTGTAGATTTGATTTTGGGGAGTTGTGTATGTTGTTTTCTTATAATGTATATGCTATTTCTTTATAATGTGTATGCAATTTTTTACAATGACAAACGGGGAGTTATTGATAGTCAAAGGGTCAGGGGCAGAAGTCCTCTTTTTTTTTTTTAATATTATTTAACTATATAGATAGTTTAAGCTATTTTCACAATAATTATTTGAATCATTCTTACTATTGTTAGTTACAAACATAAAAACATCAGCTATTTTTGCAAAAGTTAACATTACAGTGCACGACACGTAGTTTCTATTTTAATACTGTGCAAAAGCTTAAACTATAATTAATAATATAATAAACTCTAAAATATAATTTTATCGTTTATAAACTATAATATAGTTTATACACTATAAAAGCTTAAAATATAATAATGGCCAGGGCATGTGTAACATATATATATTGTACATAACATTGTGCATAACATTGTACAATGTTAAGGTGTTGGCTACAAAAGCTGACAAGTTACACTATATCAGAAAGAGTTAAAAGTGATTACAAATCACTTATTAGAGTTAAAAGTTATTACAAATCACATATTTTATCGAAATGGTCGTGAATAACTCGCAGAAGTTAATACACAACAGTGAAAGGCAGCACACACACAGTTATTCACAGCATCCTGAGGCAATTCAAAGGGAAGCCATTAAGCCCCAGCTCCGTGTGTACATTACCCAGGTAGTCAAAGCCTCTGTACATGATGCAGGAGTCGGTGGCGTTGATGGCCTCGATCCTGTACTTGCCCAGGGGCCCGGTGGGGAGCCCGTTGTAGTCCTGCTGCCACCGGGGCGAGCCCTGGAACCTGACCAGGGCCCCGCAGCGCAGCAGCCACTCCGAGGCCGCGCGGTCCGGGCCCACGGCTCGGATGCGCTCGTGGTCCACCCTGCAGGACACAGAGAGAGCAGCGCCCTCAGTGCTGGCACCAAACAGCTCTGCACACACAGCTCTGCACACAGAGCTCAGGGGCAGTTGTAAGGGTTTTATGCCATTTTCTATCTCGTAGAAGGGTGAGACATGAGAGTTGTAAAACTCAGTGCTGTTCTACTGATGCCTCAAGTTCCAGCTCCCCTGTATCCCAGGCTCTGGTGCACTGAGCTCACAGCCAGTGTCACTCAGCTCTGCACAGAGCAGGGACACAAATCCTTCTCCTGATGGACACCAAGGAGGACAACTGGGACAAGTTTGCAGCCCAAAATCACAAACAAGGGGGGCTGATGGGAGGAACAAGAAGGATGGGACTTCATAACCTGGAGCTGTCATTGGACAACTAAACACCAAGATGCAAATGGACCAAAACTTGTAAGTGTGAGACCTCATAACCAGCCATCCATTTTGTGTCCATTTTGTGTCCATTTTGTAGCCCTGGCCATGCTCTTGCACTGCCCAAGGTGTACCCTAAAGGCCTTTCAATAAATATCCACTTTAGCTCTGTCCAGTCTGTTTCAGGTCAGCCTTCCCAAGGCATCACTATCAGAAGCCAACCTATTTCTTTGTTACAATACCTTATAAATGTTTTCCAGCTTTTGCCACACAATGCTGCTAATATTTCTAACACCAACCACCTATTATTATTTTACCCCATGTGGTCTTGCTACAATGCACCTTTCACAGTCCTAATTCTCCAAAATATCTGATCTGTTTGCACGGCCATTCTTTGAAACTTGTTTCTAGTTTAATTTCTCTCAAAGTCTTTGCTATTCCACAGCCTTTCTAAGTCTGCACACCTTATCTCAGAGTTTGCATACAGATGTACAAGACTATGTGAGCTTTCAGTCAGGCTTTGAGAATCCTCTACAAATCCATTTCTCACAGGAGTGTGAAAGGAAACCCTGATCCTCTGCCCCTTTCTCCCGAGTCCCTCCTCATTTCTGCGTGCTGGATACACCTGGGCTGTGACTCACTGCAGATGCCCCCGTGCTTTTCTTTCATTGGGAAAACAAAGCCAGAGGCTGAAGGAGTAATAATAACTAATAATAATAACACTCCACAGCAAATGGCTGGTTATGTGCACGGTGAGAGGAGGAAGGATGTGATTTACTGGGAATGGTTTATGGGTAAATTTTTGGATTGTGAGGTGCTCAGTCTGGCGTGAGGTTTTTTAAGTGGGAGATGCTTTTTGGTAAAAAAAGAATACAAACACAACTGGACTTAACTCGCCTTCCATATCTGTAAGGAAAAAAAAACTGTGCTACTGGTTAAGGTGAGTTTGGGGATCACAGCTCAAAGAAAACCAGGATTTAGGGGTGGGATCCATGTGACCAGCTTGCCTTGGCCATTCCAGGGAAAAGGCAGAGCACACACCCTCCTTCTGAAAGGTCACAGCTTTGGAATGGGAAGCAGATATGGAATGACCCCTTGCCAACAACCAACATGCAGTCTGGGGGGGAAAGAGGAGCATTAATGACAGAAAACGTTTTCTGCAACGTCGGGACTCCGTTGTTCTGCTTCACGAACCGCGCAGAGAATTTGAGGGCTCTGAAAGTTAATTATTAACCAGCGACTCACTCTTACTTGTTGAACACGGCATTCAGCCATCCCCAGAAGGATCTACAGCTGCCCGGCGGCAGCGGCGGCTTCCTCAAGAGCGTCCCCAACGCCATCATCACCTTCTTGCAGACGGGAGAGGGGGAAAGGGAGATGTTATTTGAAGGGCCAGCAGCAGCAGGGGAANCATACTCTGTCTCTTCCCCTGTCCCAGTCCCTAGCCGTAACCTTATCGCTGTCCCCTATCCCTATCCTTTCCCCTCTCGCCCCTTCCCCTCTCTTTTTACCTCTGCTCATCCACTTCTATCCCTTTCCGTATCATTTTCCTTATCTTTTCCCTCTTCCCCTATTCCTGTTTCCTATATCCTCTATGTTTGCTACACCACCTGTCCCCATACCCTTTCCCTCTCTCTTATAGCCACCTCCCCTGTATCCTGTATGGACCATCCCTGTCCTTTCCCCCTTTACATTATTAATCACCCTCATCCCCTTTCCTCTATCCCGTTTTCCTCTCCCCTGTATCCCCTCTATGCCTTCCATGCCCTTTTCCCCGGTTCCTTTTCCCCGGCCCCTGTGCGGTGCCCGGGCTGTGCTGAGGCCGGGCCGTGTCCCTGCAGCTCCTTCGACGTGGCCGTGGTGGGCGCGGGGATCGTGGGCCTGGCGGCGGCCCGGGAGCTCATCCAGCGCCATCCCTCGCTGGCCTTCGCCGTGCTGGAGAAGGAGCAGGAGCCGGGTACGGAGCAGGACGGGTGACAGGGACCATCGCGAGGCTGTGCCCAAGGACACGTGGATGCCAGAAGCTCAGTATTCCGTGGATATCTGTGGGCAGGGAGCAGCTTTTGGGCGGTCGCTGTGGGAGAGCGCCTGCCCCTGTTGAAGTAGGGGGTGGATTTCCCAGCCTGGAAGTGTTCCAGGCCAGGTTGGAAAGGGTTTGGAGCAGCCTGGGATAGTGGAAGGTGTCCCTGCCCATGGCAGGGGGTGGAACGATGTGATCTGTAAAGTCTCTTCCATCCCAAACCATCCTGGGATTCTTTGAGGACTCTCCCCTGACAGTGAATTTCTTCCACCCTTGTCCCAAGGACATGTCCTTCAGCAGAGAAGCAGAGTTGTCATCGGTCTGGGCTTCTCTGCTGGGACTTCAGACTGGAAATTTTAAGTTAAAGAATCCTGAGTGTTGCTGCTGCACTGTTGCACTGCTGGGGCTCCAGCAGCACGGGAATGTCAGGAGACAGGACAAGGAGGGTGAATAACCACAACAAGGAGTAGTGCAGGTCGTGCAAGGGCAAGTCCTGCATGGAGCTGGGAGAATCCCAAGGGATAGACACCAGTGATTAACTCCAAACAGGAGGTGTGAGCCCAAAATCTTGTCTTAAATAGCTCCATCAGCCAGGCTGTAAATTGTTCTTGAGATGTTCCATGAATGATACAAAATGACTTTTTATCCCCAAAACCCAGGCAGTGTGAGTGCCAAGCAGGAATGACTTTTGGGCATCCACATGTTAAGAGGGAGAGGAATCTGACCAAATTCAGTAAAAATGCTTGTGGTATTTTTCACCTCTATTTTATCTGTTTGCAAAGAGGAAATAACAACCTAATCCAGTTCACAAACACTCAGAAATCCTCCCAGGCCTGCTAGCATGTCCAAAGGAGTTGTGGCTTGCACAGATACTATGTTAGATGAGACCTTAAGAGATGCATTTCATTGTAAAAATTGGAATTGTTAAGATTAAGTTTATCCCGCAGAACATTTTGATTGATTTGCTTGTTCTTGAAGGAAAAACTTGTGGTTTTAGGTTTTTTTTTTCCCCTGTTGCTCCAACACAATGCAGGCTGGGATGGATTATCATTAACCAGGGCTGGCTGTGTCAGTGTTTCTCTAACCTTTTGAGGCCAGGGGAGGAGTTAATTGTGCAGTTCTCTCACCTGATCATCTCTCATGATGCTGATTTAAGGCAGGACCTCAATTAACTCGTTTTTCTGACAGCTGAAGTGACAAGTGGGAACAAATGTGTTCTAACAGTGTATTTCTCTTTCTCCTTAGCCCATCACCAGAGTGGACACAACAGTGGTGTGATCCACAGTGGGATTTACTACACCCCTGGCTCCCTGAAGGCCAAGCTCTGTGTGCAGGGAGCAGCCCTCTGCTACAAATACTGTGACCAGAAGGGAATTCCCTACAAGCAGTGTGGGAAGGTACAGGAATTCCTGGGATTCCCTGCTTTTCCCTTGGAAACTGAAGCTGTGTAACGTGGGTTACAACACACGGCACAGGCCTGCTCGTGGGTTTTCTCCACACTTTTCCAAGTGGATTTTATCCATAAATGTGCATGATGTACATAATCCCCTCCTGCCCCAAAATCATCCCTTCTCAGTTTGAGAGAAGGATTTTCATGACTCTCCTTACTCTGTCTTCATGCTCTGAACCATTTTTAACTCAATATATCTTCGGTGCAAGGTGAGAACCAGGACTGGGCAGAGCATTCCAGGTGAAACAGAGTTCTCTATCCATTTCCCAGTTATTCCTAACACTCAGTTCAGGTTTTCCAGCTCTCACTGAGCTGCTGCTTCCACAGGAATCTCTGTCCTAAGCCCAAGGTTTTAGCCCTGAGGGATAAATTTGAATTTATGCCCGTGCTCCCTGTGCTGCCAGGCTGGGCACAGGGTGGCACTGTGGGTCTGGGCAGCAGCACACCTGAGGGGACAGCTGCTCCAAGCTCCTGTCCTCAAAGGGGTCTGCTGGGGCCTGGGTGACACTGAGTTTGGGTGTTTTGTACCAGCAGCAGGGTGGCAGCAGGAGCAGGGTCTGTCCCCTGAGCTGGCACTGCTGGGCCACCTCCAGTCCTGGGGACAGCTCTGGGCTCCTCACAGCAAAGCCACACGGAGGGGCTGGAGCCTGTCCCAGAAGGGAACAGAGCTGGGAAGGGGCTGGAGCCCCAGGAGGGGCTGAGGGAGCTGGGAAAGGGGCTGAACCTGGAGCAAAGGAGGCTCAGGGGGGACCTTGTGGCTCTGCACAACTCCCTGACAGGAGGGGACAGCCAGGGGAGGTTCTGCTCCCAGGGAACAGGGACAGGAGCAGAGGGAACAGCCTCAAGTTGCACCACAAAGCTTTAGGTTTGATATTGGGGAAAATTCCTTCCTGGAAAGGTTTGTCCAGCCCTGGCACAGCTGCCCAGGGCAGTGCTGGAGTCCCCATCCCTGGAGGGATTTAAAAGCTGTGTGGATGTGGCACTTGGGGACAGCAGTGGTGGCCTGAGCAGTGCTGAGGTATCAGCTGGACTCTTGGAGAGCTTTACCAGCCTCACCAATTCCACAATTCCATGACACTTCCCTGGCAGGGTTCATTCCAGGGAAGATAATGGTGAAACTTCCCAAGCTTTCCGTAAAGCAGCCCCAGGCTTGGAGAGCTTCACACCTGTGAGGTGCCAGAGCTGAGCTGGCCCTGGAAGGATCATGGTCTGTGCAAACCTGGCACAGGTAATTCACAGCCTGGATTTATCTCCTGTGGTAGCTGTGAACAGGCTCCTTGATTAAATGAAGTGAAACTGGTACAATTCCACTCAGACCATGTCAGAACATGTCCTTACTCTCTTATCAAGGCTCTCTGAGGTTTGTGCATCTTGAGTTGAGTTCAGCTTTACTTCTGAAAGCATCCCAGTGGTTTTTTAAATTCATATTCTCTTCTTCAGCACGCAGACTTGTAGTCTCAGGGTGCTCCTGGCAAATATTGTCAATTGATAGTAACTCAAACTACAGCTTAGCATTTATTTTTTAATTCTCTGTGATATATCTGTGCTTCGTCAGCAACAGAATTTTGTGCAATTAATGGCACCAGCCATTTTTCACCCCCTGGATTCACTGTTCACTCATTCACTACTGCTTGAGCTTGATGCCAAACCTGCCCTGGCTCTGTTTTGCTCACTGCTGTGCCTTTTTTTCCTTTCCCAAAGCTGATTGTGGCTGTGGAACACGATGAAATTCCAAGGCTCAAAGCTCTGTATGAGAGGGGGCTGCAGAACAACGTCCCAGGGCTGAAACTCATCGGGGCCAAGGAGATCCAGGAGAAGGAGCCCTTCTGCAGGGTAAGGCCTTGCCATCCTTCTAATTAGCTTGCAAGAGCTGTTTCCTCAGGTGAAAACATCTTTTAATTGAACACAAATATTTTTCTGGCCTTGAGGTTCAAGTTCAGAAGAGCCTGAAAATGCCTTCCCATGCATAAAATGGATTTGGATCAGGCCAGTTTCAGTGCAGTTGGAGTGGTTTTCATGCAGCACTTCTCAGCCTGTTTATTTTCCCAGCAGCAGGAATGTGTGGAGTTTATGGAACACAGATTTGTTTTTGATTAGTCTGTCTTTGTTTGAAAGGAAAACCTGGGTATGAATTCCCTGTGCTGTTTCATCTGGCAGCCTGCTCTGGTGTAACATAGGAGTGGTTGTAGGTGCAGACAGAAGTTTTCTGGAAAAGAATCTTTTAAAATCTTTTTATTTTCCCTGTAAACATTTTGGATCTGCTCCCCAAAACATCCTTTGCACCTTCCAGATCCAGCTGAGCACATGGGGAGAGAGCAGCACTCCCTTCTCATGGCAGTGCAGATATTGCAGATGAAATATTCCACCCTTCACTCTTCCTCTGTGCCTTTAAAACCCTTCCAGGGACTGCTGGCCCTTGATTCTCCCTACACTGGGATTGTGGATTACAAACAAGTGGCCCAGTCCTATGCCAGAGACTTCCAGGAAGCAGGTGGGACAATCTTGACTGATTTTGAAGTCACAAACATGGAGATGGCCAAAGAAAGTTCTCCAGAAAGTCAAGATGGTAAGGCTGGATATTTTTTTTTTTCCCCTCCATTTACTACAAAGATTTTGTTCAAAATGAACAATTGTTTTAACTGAAATGACATTTCTGAATTTTTCTGTCTCCTAGGGATGAGAAGAAAGGCAAAATTATCTTAGTGAGAGTATTCAGCAGACTCACTTGGGGTTTTTTTGCAGGCAGGTCACCCTTCAGCTGAAACATTTAAAAAACTGGTGGAAGAGAGTGAGAGTAAAATGGAGAAATAAAGTTGTTCTCTCCTCTTAAAATCAGATTTACCTGAATCTTGCATGCTTATTCTTGTGATAGTGATTTCCCTTGTCCTGAAGGCAGGTTGGATCTGTGCTGGCACACAGAGGGGAGAACAAAACCCCTATTAATTAATAAATACAGTCATGTCCAACAACATTGATTATGACAACACTAGTTCTTCCATAGCTTGCAAGATATTCCAGGGGAGAATTCCTTCCTGGTAACAAGGTGCTTGTTCTGTCAGTTCTGTTACTTGTTCTGGTAATTCTTGTCTAATTCCATTTCAGGACTGAAGTACCCAGTCATTGTTAGGAACAAAAAGGTAAGAGTGAAAATCAAGTTTTAATCCTTCCAGGAAGCTGCTTCTCTTTTTCTTAAGATTTTTTTTTTTCTGATGGATTAATCATTTCCCAAAAAAAAGATGTTAAAAAGCTGCTGTTCAGCAACATGATCAGTTTGATAAAACAACTACAATCAGCTCTTAAAAATGAGGATATTCAAATTAATAGTAATAATGATGATGATGATGTAAAATAATAAACTATAACTTTCTGCTGCCAAATGTTTAACATCCCTTATCTGCTTTATTTGCACAATCTGATGCTTGTGTTTCCAAGAACTCCTTTTAGGACTCATTCATTTGGTGACAAACACCAATTTTCATGTTTACTTTTGGACTCTGGCACCCATAAAATGATAAGGAGGCTTTTAGCATCACTTTATTATCATTTTATCATCAGAACTGCTTCAATAAAACAGGTGCAGGACAGGTGCTGTTCCTGCAACTCAGGAACTGTGGCTGTAACCCCTTCACCTTCAGGAGGGAATATCTGGAACAAAAACAACTTTACAACCCCTCTGGTAGTTTTTAAATTTAGTTCTGCTGCCTTTTTTTTTTTTTCCCTCCTGTTTTTTGCTCTCTCATTAAAAAAGTAGTTTCCAAAATCTGTTAAGATTTTTCCACCAAATAGTGGTATATTTTTAATGCAAATATTTTTTCAGTTAAAAAAACCCGAACCATAGTATTTAAAACCAGATACTGGGAGCTAAATAAATAGATAATAGTTTTTTATTTTTAAAATTTATTTGTTTAGATGGTAAAGTGTTTAATATTTAGCAGCTCTCCATACCTGTGTGCTGTCAACTTGTGCAGCTGCTCCCACCCTGTGAGGTCAAACCAGCCAACAGCCTTATTTAACTTACCTAAAGAAATATCTGTGAGGTTTTTCTGGGTGTTTTTCAGTAGGTGCATTGAATTTTGATGTGTTTCTTGTTTCCCACAGGGTGAGGAAATCTCCTGTGGGCACATTTTGACCTGTGCAGGGCTTCACTCCGACCGCCTGGCCGAGATCAGCGGCTGCAGCCCCGAGCCCCGCATTGTCCCCTTCAGGGGGGATTATTTGGTGCTAAAACCAGAAAAGTCTTACCTGGTGAAAGGAAATATTTATCCAGTACGTACCCCCCTGCTTTCTGTGTCACACTGTGCCCTAAGAGCTGCTGAAAAGGCAGAAAAAAGGGGAAAATTCCGTGGTTATTTCTGTCAGCGGTGCACACACGTGGCTGGAGATTTGGTTGGATTGTGAAAGGACGGTTTGGATTTTGTTAATTTTTGAGGAAAACATGGAAGTACCACGTGGGGAGTTGTTTTGTTTATGGTTTTAGTTTTGATGGGTTTTTTTCCTTAAGATGGAAAAGAATCACATTGCCACATCCAGAAAACTCTATTTCTGTATGTGCTGGGGAGAATCTGTCAGCAGGATTCAGAAGTCAGGGAGAGATAACAGCAAATTTTTATTTATTATTTAAATAATTGCATCAGTCCTGTTTAATCTCTTTATTAATAATCTGGACAAAGGGCTTGACTGTACCCTCAGGAGATTCACAGTTGAGGTCTTTTCCAACCTCAGTGATTCTGGGATTAATTGTTGATGAAGGGTTTAATCTTTTGTGCTAACACCCAACACTCAGGTATTTGCCTCTCAACCTTATTTTTGAATTTGATTATTTTGTCATAAAAAGTAAATGTGGGAGAAAAAGGGACAACCTTTCTACCACCTAATATAGACAAATAATGGGGTGAGGAGGAGCAATCCCAGACAGAAAATGTAGTTACAGAGCAAGTGGAGAGAATTCCTAGGGCAGCATTTTAGCTAATTCTCCACATTTATAAACTGATTTTCTGAAATGAGCTTAGCTTTGCCTGCTAAATACTGGATCTTTGGGAAGTTTGGAATGCTGGGCATTGCTGTTTGTCTGATCTCACCTGGGAATGATTCAGGATCCTGTCTTGGGATGGGAGGGAGGAACAACAAAAAAACATGCAGATATTTATCATTAGCATTAACCAGGCCTGCTAAGTTCAGGCTGTTTTGTACACACAGAAAGGGCTCCTAATATTTTGTATTCTGTTTTATTGCAGTATAATTGCTGCTGGTGAATAACATCAGGGTGTCATTAGTTTTGTTGTGGGTTGATTTATATCCTGAGAAATCGTGTGGACTTTTTTTTCCCCCTGTTATTTGTTTTCTTTTTCCCTAAAATTCAGCTTTACCTGGCCCTGCTCTGTTCTCCAGTGTTTTAATTAATGACATGCCACAACTGCACAATTAACAAGCAGCAAAACCAGCTCAGAGCCAATTCTGAGGTTCTGTGACTCAGAGTTTTGTGGCTGTGGTTGGAAATAAAACAGCAAATTTGCTGTTTGTAACAGCCCTGATCACTCCTGTGCCCCATTTCAGGTTCCCAACCCTCGTTTCCCTTTCCTGGGATTCCATTTCACCCCCAGGATGGATGGCAGTATTTGGCTGGGCCCTAATGCAGTGCTGGCCTTTAAGAGAGAGGGCTACAAACTCTTGGACTTCAGCCCTGGAGACTTTTTAGATGCTGTAACCTACAGGTAATGCCTCATGTTGGTGTCTGCTGGGTGCTCTTGTTGAAATGTGAGCCATGGAAGCCACTTCCTGCCCAAAATCCTGCTTTTCCCACGTTTTTGGTGTGTTTAAAGACAGCTGTGCTGATAGGGATGGACTTCCCCAAGACATTTGACTCGGTGTGGTCTCACATTTGAATTTTCTACAGGACATGTCTCAGCCAGTCTGGGAATGTGGCTGCTCATTGGAAGGGGCTGGTGGAGCTATTCCAGGCTTGGTTTTGGTCCAGTGCACTGTGATAACTTAATCAACTCAGCCAGCATCACTAAATACCTGCACAGGGTGCTGGGAGCAAAGGCTGGGAGAGCTGGGAATGTTCTCCTGGAGAGGAGAAGCTCCAGGGAGAGCTCAGAGCCCCTGGCAGGGCCTGGAGGGGCTCCAGGAGAGCTGGAGAGGGACTGGGGACAAGGGATGGAGGGACAGGACACAGGGAATGGCTTCCCAGTCCCAGAGGGCAGGGATGGATGGGAGATTGGGAAGGAATTCCTGGCTGGGAGGGTGGGGAGGGGCTGGGATGGAATTCCCAGAGCAGCTGTGGCTGCTCCTGGATCCCTGGAAGTGTCCAAGGCCAGGTTGGACACTGGGGCTTGGAGCAGCCTGGGATAGTGGAAGGTGTCCCTGCCCAGGTTGCTCCAAGCCCCATCCGACATGGCCTGGAACACTTCCAGGACTGGAATTCAGAATTAATTCAATGCCACAGCTCTGTGAGCATGGTTTGTTGAAGCAGAGAAGGCGGAATATTTACTTCTCAACTATAAAGCGTTATGTCATTCCTGATTTTGGGAATGGGAGCTTGTGCCCTGCAGTTGCATCTGCTGCCTTCTTCAGCAGCTGCACCTGGTGCATTTTGAGGCAGCTTTTCCCTCGCTGCAGTTGTTTCTCCCCTTGCAGAGGGCTGTGGAAGCTGGTGCTGAGGAACGTGTCCTACGGCCTGGGGGAGCTGTACAGAGCCTTTTCCCTCAGTGCCCAGGTGAGGCAGCTGCAGAGGTTCATCCCTGAGGTCACCACCAATGATGTTGTCAGGTAAGAGAGACTTCTCCTGTTTGGGAAATCTCGTATTTGAACAGCAGAAAACGTGGCAGGGGTTTAGTCCTTCCCTCTAGCAAAATAGGAGACCAAAGCATGGAGCTGCCTCCAGCTTGGGGGTCCCAGCACAGGAAGGACCTGGAGCTCCTCAGCCCAGGGATTGAGCAGCTCTGCTGGGAGGAAAGGCTGAGAATTTTGGGATTGTTCAGCCTGGAGAAGAGAAGCTTTGGTGTGACCTCTCTGTGGCGTTGCAGTACTTGAAGAGAACCTGCAGAAAGATGGAGGAGGAACTATCTACAGGGCCTTGGGCATGGCCTCAAACTGACAAAGGGCAGGTTTGGATGGGATGTTGGGAAGAAATTCCTGGCTGGGAGGGGAGGCCCTGGCACAGGTGCCCAGAGCAGCTGTGGCTGCCCCTGGATCCCTGGAATGTCCAAGGCCAGGCTGGATGGGCTTGGAGCACCCTGGGACAATGGGAGGTGTCGCTGCCTGTGGAGTGGGGTGGGCTTTAAGATCAGAGGTTGGACTTGATGGTCTGGGAGGTCTTTTCCAACCTCAATGATCCCACGACTGTCAGACACCCCCACTCTGCCTCCTGAGTGTTAAACCTCCCCCAAGAGGCTTTGTCTCCACTCTCTGCCCTCCTCACCGGACACCTTCTCCTGGGAATTGATTCCTGACTCAGGTAACGCTTCCCTTCCGCTGGCGACCTCCTCCTTGCTTTTGCAGGGGTCCCTCTGGCATGAGAGCCCAGGCTCTGGACAGCCAGGGCAATTTGGTGGACGACTTTGTGTTCGACGGGGGCGCGGGGGCCGTGGGGAGCAGGATCCTGCACGTCAGGAACGCCCCTTCCCCCGCCGCCACCTCCTCCCTGGCCATCGCCGCCGCCATCGCCGACGAGGCCGAGCGGCGCTTCCGCCTCTGAGCCCCGGGCAGGGTGTGCCCCTCGGGGACGTGGGGCTGCTGCTGAGGGACACGGAGCCAGCAGGCAGCACCCAGGCACAGCCCCAGCAGCCCTGGGGCCCCTCTGGGACGTGGGGCTGCTCCTGAGGGACACGGAGCCAGCAGGCAGCACCCCGGGCACAGCCCCAGCAGCCCTGGGGCCCCTCTGGGA
>VYXD01001560.1:292382-311243 GCA_013397195.1 Hylia prasina | reverse complement strand
TCCAGCCTGGCCTTGGACAGTTCCAGGGATCCAGGGGCAGCCACAGCTGCTCTGAGCACCCTGATAACGTTGCTGGTGTGCAGGGGAATGGCATCCTTCATCCCCTTCCTTCATCCGTCCCTTCATCCCCTTCCTTCATCCCCTTCCTTCATCCCCTTCCTTCATCCCCTTCCTTCACCCCCTCCCCACGGCATTTCTCCTGACAGCTTTTCCAGGCTCTTTCCCGAGGCGCGTTCCTTCCCCGAGCGCTCGGCTGAGGTGTTTGTGACACTCGGGTGACACCTGCGAGCGCAGCCGCCTGTGGTGCCGGGAACAGCCACCCCGTGACACATCAGCCCGGTGCACAGCTGAGAGAAACCGTGTGGGAAACCGCACGGGAGGCGAATCCGTGTTTTTTAGGATTTGTTTGCACGCGAGGGAACCTCCAGCCCACCCCTCCTCCCGTGGGACACCCCCGGGAGTGTTAAACTGAGGCTGAAGGGAGCAGTGCCCTGCCCTGTGTCATTTGCAAAGGTTGAGGATTTTTCCATAATTCTGGCCATAATAACCTGCTGATCTGCAGGTTATTATGGGCAGAAGAAGGTTATTATCTGGTGCTGGGCAGGACTGCAATTCTTTAGGCAATGGTGAGTGGTTTGTCTCTTTTTCCCAAGAATGGATGTAGTGATGCTGCTGGATAATGATTCTCCGTTATTTTATTTTCTTTTTTAATAGAATAAAAGACCTGCATTTGTTTCGGGTGCCTGTCTAAGTAGTCTTGTGGCTGGCATAGAAACCACTAATTGCTTGTCTGAAGAATCCTGGATTTTCTGCTCTTTACTCTAAAATCTTCTCCTCTTAGAAGCTGCTTTCCAGTGTCTTAGAGAATGCCAGGCTGTTCTTTTCTTGCTCTCTCTGGAATCTGACCTAAAGCAGCCCCTTAACACCAACCAAGCATCTGCCCAAACGTGAGGTAAAAAGATTCCCTTAAAATTTAGAGGTGTTTTCATCATCCTAAAATGCAGATACTGCAAAAACTGGTGGATTCACACTGCTTTACCAATTCTTTCTATTTGTGCATTTTGCTTTTGGTGAAAAGAGCAGGATTTTCAACTTTCTAAAGCAGAGGAAATGTTGTGATGCCAGTGACTGCCTGTAAAAATGTGTCTTTGCTTACAGCCAGGTTTTTTTTCTCCCTGGGAAAGTTCCTTGTCTGCAGGACCCACCCTGGAGCATGAAGCAATCAGGGCTGTAATGTGAATTTCTGGTGTGAACACACAGTATCAGTGAGTCAACCCAAAACTGCAGCACTGTCAGGCTGCTGGGGAAGCACCCTCAGGTTTAACAAGTCTAAAAGATGCCCTGTAAAATAAGCACCTGGTTTGGAGATCTTAAAATGAGCAGGAGATTATCCAAAATAATTATTCCATTGTTTCTAGGGGAGCTGAAGAACTGAATCCAGAGAGTGAAAGCCTCAAATTTGCTGTTAATTTCCCAACTCATTAAACAGCATCACTTCTGTTGGCAGGTGGTTTGTGATTTTGTCCTGAAGAGGTTTAAAAACCCACTCGTTGGCCAGCTGAGATGTGATTTTTGCAAGCAGGTTGCTTTGTGATGAAAACTTTAAAGAAAGTTTAGGGGTTTTTTTTACTTAAACACCTGGAACAGAGGGGGTTTTTTTAACTTTTAAGCTGTGTTTTTAATACCCTGGGCATTATTTCCCATTCCTGAGAGCTTTTCCTTTAAATGAGCACTTCTCGAAGGAGAGAAACAGAAAGCAGAAGCAGAAAAAAAAATATATAGATTTTGGTTCTCTTTGTAAAGTGGGAAAAATACTTAATTTTAAAATGCACAAAGATGTGGAGCTGGATAAGAAGCCCATGCAGTTCACTAACAATAAAGAATATTTCTTTATTGCTTGGGTTTTAAGTCCAGAACATGCTTTGAAGAGCTGCAGTCTCTTTATTATGCACTCAGCAAGTTTAAAGCAACTTCTTTTTTTTCAAACCTCTTTTAAACTCCTGTTTTACTTTAATTCTATGCAGTGGACACTTAAAAAATGGTAAAACACATCAGTTCTTACTTTAACACATAAAAAAGACAAGAATCTGTCTTTTGAACAGTATTTTGTGTGCATTTATACTCTCTAAGATTAGTAGAGAGTGCCAAATTTTACCTTAGAGTGGGAATCTTTTTAGGAAAAAAACCAAATCTGAGTGGTAAAACATCTTTAAACCAGATTTTATGTATTTATATGCCCACATTCCTTAGCACTGGCACCTGGGAATCTTGTAAGTTGGAAAATTAAAAGCACTTTTAACGTATTGTCTCTGTCCCAGCTGGGAGATGGACAAGCACATCCTTGCAAAATAATTCACTTAAAATAAATAAAACACTTTCTTTTCTTCTGCTGCTGTGCAGATCCAGTGCCAGAGCTTGTCCTTGCTGAATTCCAGGTGGAACTTCCCAGAGGTGAATTATCTTGCAGGTTGAGACTGGGATTCCAATCCTGTGGGAATTACTGAATGGGATTTCAGTCCTGTGTGAATTATGTTGCAGGTTGGTGCTGGGATTCCAGTCCTGTATGAATTACTGAACATTATTGAGTTATTATTATTGAATAATAATTGTTATTTCCACTCCTGTGGGAATTTCAGAGGCACCAGCTGAGTGTGTCACTCCCTGCATCCCACTGCAGGTCCCAGTTTAAAATATCCTGGATGTGTGTGTTGCATAAAAGGCTTTTGGGAATTGTAGTTGAAAAATCCATTTGTACCAAATACCTTCCATTGCTACTTGGAATAAACTGTGCCAGGGGTGGCACTGGATGAGTTTAAATCCCTTCCAGCCCAAACCATTCCAGGATTCCATGATTATCATTTGTCTGTTTTCTTGCAAATCCACCGGCAAGTTCAGAATGTGTTTGTGTAAACAAGAGCTGTGTGTTCAGTTGCTTTGCTCTTTGATTTCTCTTAAGTTCAGGAGCATCTCCTGGGGATTCCTGCTTTGGGTTTTTCTCCATGATCCACAAGCAGAGCTGCCAAACAGTTAATTAAACCCCATGTCGGGATAATCCTGGCGCTGGGCACTATTTGCATTTCCTAAAACAATTCCACCATTGCTCTGGACCACTCATCAAATTTCTAGAGCATGACTAAAGGGTCTATTCTTAGCAAATGTTGCATAGACAGATATAAAATACCTTTTTGAGGGTTTTTTTTTTGAAGTTTACATTAGTTCAGTGCTTCTGTGTTTTAAAACACGTGGGAGTTACTCTGTTGTGATGTGTGAGGTTGCTGGGTTGGGGTTAAGCCCAGGAGGTGCAGGGGTGTCCAGCTTTATTCCTTGCTTGTTTTCCATGGCAGGATCAGGCTCCCCTTGGGTTAGAATTATTTAATGTATTTTAGCCTCATTATAATGGATTATTATTTAAAGCATTCTAATTCCATTAGCATTCATTATAATTCCAACAGGAGAGTT
Source organism: Hylia prasina (assembly GCA_013397195.1). NCBI lineage: Eukaryota > Metazoa > Chordata > Aves > Passeriformes > Sylviidae > Hylia > Hylia prasina. Next base: position 307,784 of record VYXD01001560.1, on the reverse strand, counting down.
GCTCGTTAAGAAGTTTTAAAATAATAGTTACGTTTAGGTTTGAAATCTCTTAGGTCATTTAGCTTCTCATAAATATATTTATTTGAGCTCAAAAGCCTGGACCTTTGCAGACTTGCAGTTGCTTCCAACAGGATTTTGAGTGACCTGGGCTTGTGGAAGGTGTCCCTGCCTTTGCATTTGGAATGGGATGGGATCCCTCTAAGATCCCTTCCAACCCAAACCAATCTGGGATTCTATGGATGCATCAGCCTGGAAGCAAAGGGGGCTGGTCCTTTTACTTAAATCTTATTATTTTCATGCTCTGTTTTGTTTTTACAGAGTTCCTGACACAGGAATCTGTGGTTGGCAAACAGTAACAGGAGAGTTTTCACAGCCACTGGTGTGAGATGAGGGTGGATTTTGGATCCCAGGTGTTTAACAGGAGGGCTGTGATCTCACTTGGCAGCTCCAGCACAAGGAACACTTCCTACCTGTGTTGTTCAAGTGGAAATGGGAATTAGTGTTTGCCTTGGCTTGGGGAACAGGCACAGGGATTACAAACCACCGGAGGCGTTGGGTGCTCTGATTCAGCTCCTTGTGGTGCCTTTACCCCCTCAGGGCTGGGCTCCAGTCCCAGTCCCAATCCCAGCCTGTGCTTTTCCCATCTCCTCATCCCACCTCACCTCCTGCAGTGTCTCCTGCCCACCTCCTCCTGCTCTCCCTCTTTGCACAGTGCAGGCCTTATCTGCTCTCTTCCAGAGGAGCTGTGGAGTCTGTAATTTGCTTTTTTAATGACCTCACTGATTCCCTCTGCCAGCCTTTCACACGAGCAGTTCCGGAGCGTTACTCGTGTGGAAAACGTGGCTTTTCCTGCATCCACAGCCTCTGCTCTCCCTGGTTTTTTAATGTCATCTCAGCGACCAGTTGGGTCATAGAGAAATTGCTCTGAGGGTCTTCACTGTCTCCAGGTTATAGGAATTGTTCTCTGTGAGGCTGGGGAGGCCCCTGGATCCCTGGAAGTGTCCAAGGCCAGGCTGGACAGGGCTTGGAGCAGGGCCAGTGGAAGGTTTCCCTGCCCGTGGCAGGGATTGGAATGAGGTGGGATTTAAGCTCCCTTCCAGCCCAGACCATTCTGAGATTCAAATTCCTGCTCGGAATAATTCAATCTGCCTCACTGAACCGTTCTCCTTGGGAAGTGTGGGATGTTAAAAGTGAGGAGAGGGAGCCCAGGAGTGCTGAATCCAGAGCCCAGAGCAGCTCTCAGGAAGAGTTTTGGGAGAACTGGGAGCTGTCACATTAATTCAGATGAGGGCACAGCCACCTCCACGCTGGCCATGCTGTTTCCCTCCCCTGTCACAGGGCAGAGGCTCTGCTGGGCTCCCTTCAGGGTTTATCTCAATTTAAACAAAGCATTTTATGTGCATGGATAAAATCCAAACGCTTAATTTTCTGTCAGATTTGAAGATTAAAATGTTTATATAGTTTGTGTACGTGTAAACAAACCCACATTTTAGCTTCTCCTTGACTCTGTGTAAAAGGAAACAACAATTAACTGGAGAAAGAAGAATTTGTGTGCATTTGTGTCATTATTAATGGCTTTTTTTTCCCCTGTGGGCACCAAGCAGCATTCCCAGGAGATTTCAGGACAGTCTTTGATGCTGTTTCAGAATCAGATCCTGTCTGTACCACCCATCATTCCTGCTTTAATTCACCCTCCCCTCAACTAGAATATACTGTAGGAAAAGATTATTTAAATAGCTAAAGATGGAAAAAAATTACATTTACACCAAAGTGGTGTTGTAAGATAATTTTTAATACCCCTGTACAATCAGCTGAGGGATAATTTTATTTGGCTAGCCATGCTTCAAATTTTTTGCAGTAAAAAAAGCCAAATGCTGTATGCAGATAAAAATTCTCTTTTACTGAAGAGACTGCTTCATGCTGCTCATCTCTCAGCTTGTTTTAGTCTGATTTAAGAAAGACAGGCCAGCCAAAAATTGCTGTGCTGGAAATAAAATAAGAAATCAGTGTGGTTATTTTAAAAAAAGTTGATAGTGGATTTTTGTTGGGGATTTCTCTTCAAATATTTAAATCTTCGTGGTTCTTCCTAAAGAATAATGCTTGAAAATTGGGAATATCAATGCTGTCCCTTTTCACTGAATAAGAGCAACAAAAGCCTTTAAGTTGCTCCATTTGGTTCCCTTCTTCCTCTGGAGCATCATCCAGGTGAGGGATTAAAATGCCTTTGGAGCAGATATTTTGTGTTTCTCATGGTCAGGATTTTCTTTAGGAGAGAAAAGATAAGAAGGAATTAAACCACAGGCTTTCAAATGAGAAACTTCTCGTTCTGAAATCTCAGGTAATCGTGGGATTCCATTTTCTGAAAATGGAGTTTTGAATATGAGTAGAAAATTGGGGTATCTTTACCAAATATTTGAGGAACATGAATTCCATATTTTTATGGTGGAATGTGCTGCCTCCAGACTGGATGTGCATGTCTTGGATTTGGGAATTTTCTGCTCTTGGGGACTTTTTAAATGAAAAATCTCGTTTTGCTCCTGTGCTCACTGGAGCTTTCTGGATGTGTTTTCACTATCAAAATAATCTATCAAGTAAAAATATATTTAGGTGTTGTAGCCAAGCTGTTGGTTTGTCTCAGAAAAGGCTGAAAAGAATTTCCTTGCACTTTTGACTCTTATTTTTTTTTTCCCTCAACTTTTTGTCATTTCAAATGGAACCCTTTGATCATTTCTTGTGTTCTCTGGGCTTCTGGATTTCCCCAAGTCTTGAGATCCAGAATTCCTGTGCTTCAAAATTAACCCTGCCATTATATGGATTAAAAAAAAGAAGAAATAGAATCATGGTTTTTTCTAATTTTAATACCATTTATCTCCATGAGAAGTTTTCATTCTTGTATTTTCTGAACAGACTGCTTGCTCTGAGGATTAATAATATCTCACTGAGAAGGAATTTTGAGGAGAAGCTTTTGAGGATTTTCATCAAATGCACATTGCAAGGGTGGAAGAACAAGAAAAAATTGAGGAGCTAGAGAAGGAGCAGTTTAGGAATTTCAACATAAAATAAAATTGTGTCCCCCACAAAGGCCTTAAGGCCAATTTTAAATGCCATTTTTCCACCTGTTATTTAATTTTTTTTCATTGGAACAACTTGGACTAAACCTGTGAGAACGACACTGTAAAAATTATTTGGTTTTGCTAATCCTAATCTCTCTTTATTATCTTTATCTCTCTCCCTGTTTCAGAGATAAAATAGTAAAAAAAAATCTTGTTTTCTTTGCTCCCTTCTGCTCAGCTTCTTGCAGCAGAGCTCTCACTGGTCAGTGCAACACCTCGAGGGTTTTTAAAGGGCATTTTGACCCTTAAAAGAAACAATCACCAGACAAAATTCAGCCTGTAGCTTTGGTGTGTTTATTCCAGGCCAGTTTATATAAATTGTGCTCAGATATTTCAGCCTGAAACAGAGATCAGTGAATGTCCCTTCTGTAAGTAACATCCCCAGTAACTGCTCCTGCTTTTTTCCATACTTTGAGTGCTGCATCAGTCTCTCCTTGCTTTTCCAGTCCTCTCAGTCAGGCTTCAGGGAGTTCTGTAAAGAATAAATGTTTTGTCCTTCATGCAGTGGCATCTGATTTGATCAGCTGGTGCACAGCTTCTATTACAGCGTTTTTATTTTGCTCTGAAAAACCCTGTCTTGAAATGAAATCGGTTTTTTTCTTCCCACCGTTTATGTCCAAATAGCTCCTCTGAAACGTGGGGAGTGCAGAAGCAGCTCTGGGACCTTTCACGATGCTGCAGGAAGGCTCATTTCAGGTGGCAGCTGATCTTCTGAATCCCCTGGGGAGAATTGTCTCAACCAGGAGATGCTGGGCTTTGTTGTTGAAGGAAAGTTGATTCCAGGACTTAGAGAGGGCCACGGAGATGATTTGGGGTTGTGAGGGAAGGCCTGGAGTGTTGGGGGTGTTCATCCTGGAAGAGAAGGTTCCAGGGAGAGCTCAGAGCCACTTCCAGGGCCTGAAGGGGCTCCAGGAGAGCTGGAGAGGGACTGGGGACAAGGGATGGAGGGACAGGACACAGGGAATGGCTTCAAACTGGAAAAGGGGAGATTTGGGTGGGACATTGGGAAGGAATTCCTGGCTGGGCTGGAATTCCCAGAGCAGCTGTGGCTGTTGCTGGATCCCTGGAAGTGTCCAAGGCCAGGTTGGACATTGGGCTTGGAGCAACCTGGGATAGTGGAAGGTGTCCCTGCCATGGCAGGGGTGGGATAGGATGGTGTTAAAAGTCCCTTCCAAGCCAAACTCTTCCAGAATTCCATGATTTGTGTTCCTCAAATGAAACAGAGATTCCCTGTCACTGTTTAAGGAGGGTTCTGTGCTGCTCCTCAGCCTTGCTGGACATCCATGTGCTCCCAAGAAAGTTTGGGACAGTGTGGCATGAGGTGTTTAGACCTGGGAGCTGGAGTCAGGTACAAATGAGATAATTTTTTTGTGAAGTCTCAGATAAGTGACTGGAGGGAGGAGAACATCTGCAGTCTGATCAGGGAATGGGAGTTCCCATCTTCTCCTGGTCTTCCTCCTCTCCTTACTGTTCCTGTTCTTGTCAGTTCTCTGGAGCATCATTAAGGGTTCACTGCAGGGACACAGAATTTCATTTTATTTCCTTGCTCTTGCTGGTGGTGCTCTCTGAGAAACACGTGGCAGGACCTTAACCCAGAACTTCCTGGTTTGCCATTGTTTTGTGAATTAAACTCTCACGTTCAGGAAGAACACAAAATGCCCTGGCTGTTGTTGAGAACCTGCTGTCTTAAGCAGGAGTTTTCAAGGAGTGGGTGTCGTTTTCTTGAGGATTCATTCTTTCTTTCAGGATCTTGTATCCGTGTCAGGAATCAGTTGTGTAAAGCAGAGATTCCTGTTTGAGGCAAAATTACATTTACAGGGCTATAAAATGACTTTGTAACAAGACTGGGCAGCTGGATTCAAACTCACTGAGGGAGAGGTTAGATGGGATGTTGGGAATTGGGAATTCTTGGCTGGGAGGGTGGGGAGGCCCTGGCAGAGGTTTCTCAGAGGAACTGTGGCTTTCCTGGATCCCTGGAAGTGTCCAAGGCCAGGCTGGATGGAGCTTGGAGCACCACGTGGGAAATGTGTCCCTGCCCATGGCAGGAGGGGAACAGGATGATCTTTAAGGTCCTTTCAAACCCAAACCATTCTGGGATTCTCCTTAATTTGGAGGAAGCCCTCAGAGCCCCCCAGTTTTTGGGAGCTGCTCCATGGGCTTTGGAAGGGGCTGTGCCTGTATTCCAGAGCATCAGAATTCAACCCAGAGATGTTTCTGTCTTGTCCCAAGAAACTGCCACCCCTTTTGTCCTGTGAATACCAACGTGAGTATGTCACATGACTTTTTTTTAGGTGATTTACATGGAATTTGTGTGGGGAGAGGAGGGAATTTCCCTGGATTGTATTCCTTACAAATCTTTTGGCTATAGTTTGAGATCTAGTGAGTGCTTTCCTGATTGAGAGGCTGCCAGGGAAAACTGAGTATGGAGACCAACCCCTGAGTGCTTTTTCTTTTTTCTCTTTTTAAGGTGGGGTGGTTTGATTGGGGGTGATTTTTAGTAGAAAAAGAGCCCTGCTGACCCAGGATGAGTAAACTGCAGCCCTTTCTGTATGGGCACATCCTGAGGTTGCCTGTTTTGGGTTGCCTGCTCTAGTTTAGCCTGGGAAACCAAAGCTGGGATTAATCTCCATCAAGTGAGATAAAAGGAATTATCCTGCCTTGCCTTGGAGAGAGAGGTGGGAGTCAGCTTTTCCTTGCTTTTCCCTGGTGGGTCTGTGCTGCTGCTCTGTTCAGTCACCCAGGCAGGGTGAGCTGCTGCTACAGGCAGTGGCTGCATCACTCACTCATTAGGGTAGTAATTAACTGCAATTACTCACTCAGGGCATGAGTAACTCAGAGTTACCCACAGGGATGGTTTCACTGCAGTGCTGGCAGAAATCTGCCTTGGCTTGACACTCCTTCCCACCAGAATGGCAGAAAAAATGGGGAGTCTGTAATTCCACAGAGGTGCCAACTTGGCAGGAAGAGGAATTACCACCTTAACTCCAGAGGAAAACTTGTGAGAAATGTTAAAAGTGTGTGAATTCGCAGCGCTGCAATCCAGGGCGGTCCTGCTTTTGCTGGGATTCCTTTTTAGGCACAGCTTTCCATGGGGGGAAAAAAAAAAAAAAATCCTAATTCTTTGAATTCCTTTGGGCAGGTCCAGCAGCAGGTTCACCCCAACCTCTCAGCCAAGGAAGATTCCCTCTATTACATTGAGGAGCTGATCCTGCAGCTGCTGAACAAACTGTGCATCGCCCAGCCACGGACTGTGCAGGATGTGGAGGTAGGACTGGAGGCTGGAAGCACGAGGGTTTGCCTCTGGAATCACTGAAATTAATTGGGAAAATTTGGGCAATGCAGGTTGGAAGCCCAGAGTTTGCTCACATGGCTTTGTGGCTGTCTCTGGATCCCTGGAAGTGTCCATGGCCAGGTTGGATGGGGGTTGGAGCAACCTGGGATAGTGGAAGGTTTCCTCTGGCAGGGGTTGGAACTGGATGATCCTTAAGGTCCCTTCCAACCCAAACTATTCTGGGATACTCTGATTTTATTTTGATTTTATAAGCAAATTAACTGGAAACTCATTTTCTTACTCAGTGCTTCGGGATAGAAATTGTGGGAATTTTTCCTTTCAGCAGTATTTTTATAAATGCAAAATGCATTTGTAAATACAAGGATTTTCTGCTGTCGAATGCACAATGGATTTAAGAACTTTTCCTACTTTTTTGACATCAATATGCAAGAAAAACATTGAAATATTTCACTGAAAGGTTGCTGTTGTCAGGATTGTGCAGCTGAGGGAACAGAGTTGGATGTTCCTGGGACTTTATTGGACTCACTGAGGCTCTTGTATTATTGCAGCTGTCAGCTTTTGTGTCATCATTCCAAAATGAGGGTTTAATGGAGTCTGGAAGGAGAAAATGCTTCCATGTGGCTGTGACTTGATAGGGCTTCATGGAGCTCTGTTAATTAATTAACTTTATATCAATCTGTAGGTCCAGGATTTTCTGCCTCATCCAAAATGATGTCTTTGTATGGGAGTCTCTATGTCTGTTGTGGAAATTAAAAGAATTTTTATATATATTTTTTATATATGTANAAATGAAGGAAAATTATATAGGTGAATAGATATAATTATCTATAATAGATATAATTATATATAACATAATATATTTTATATATTATATATATGTATAATATGTATATGTTTGTGGTTTTATATATATAGGCAAAATAATTGCCCAAAGGGTTTTAGATTCTTATTAGATGCCCTTTATTCAACATTAATTATTAATTTATCTTATTTTTTCATATTGATGCATTACTGCATCACTAAATAAAAGCAGAATTTAACAGTTCCTTAATAGCTCTTGGGATTGGATCTGCTCCTCAGCTGTTTTTAGCTGTTAAGGGCAAACATGAGAGCTGTGATCTCTGAAGTTTACCATGCAGATATTTACATAACAGCCTGCAGCTAATGGAACTGTTTGTCCAAGATGTTGTCCTTAAGTATTTGCAGGATCAAGGTCTAAAAATCTCAAATTGAAAACGTTATTTATAAATAGAAGCAGCCCTTCAAATTGTTCCTAAAGAAAGCAGTGGGAAGCAGGGTTGGAGCCTGTGTTAGGTTGGATATTGAGAAGGAATTCCTGGCTGGGAGGGTGGGGAGGCCCTGGAATGGAATTCCCAGAGAAGCTCTGGCTGTCCCTGGATCCCTGGAAGTGCCCAAGAACAGTGAAAGGTGTCCCCTGTCCATGGCAGGGGGGGAACTGGATGGGATTGAAGTCCCTTCCAACCCAAAGCAGTCTGGAATTCCATGATTCTAAGCTGAGGGATGGCTGAATGCCACCTTACCTCCATTTTTGGGAGGATCTCCTGGTAGGATCCCAAGGAAGGGTCGTTTGGGGGTTGCACTCCAGGAGGGAGTGTCACCCTGTGTTAACCTGGGAGCTGATCAGAGAGTTGGGCATTAAATGGCCTCCTGCAAGGATTTAAAAGCTGCCTCTAAGAAAATCTGCCTCTCTGAAGACCTTGGGCCTCCTGTTAGGTCTTGGAATGTGTGCAAACATCTCTTACTCAAAGGGACACAAATATTTCACCATTTTTTCCAGCTCATCCTTCAGCTTTTCGTTCCTGCCATAAACTTGATCTGATATAGGGCAAGTTACACTCTTTGCTCAAATAGGAATAATATCAACTTGGGGGGTTTTTTGTAGGCTGTGAACTGTTTAGTGCTTCCTGATGATATTTGTATTTCTGGTCTCACAGAATCCCAGAATAGTCTGGGTTGGAAGAGATCTTAAAGACCATCCATATCCAACTCCCTACCGTGGCAGGAGCACCTTCCACTGGAAGTGGAGACTGAAACCTTCTTGCTGCTCTTGAAAAGATGATAGATTTTAGGAGATTTGAAGGAATTCTTGGTGCTCAGGGAAGGGAAGGCTGTTGGGGATTGCTGAAAAGAGAGAAGCCGAGTTGGGTAAGGAGAGACCTATTAGGAAAACGTGTTGCAAACACTGAGGAGGAGGATAATTGCCCGACCTGGAGGGGAAGTAATTTGCTGTGCTGTGTTTTGTTTGAGCCTCTCTGGTGGCTGTGGTTGTCTCAGTGCTGTCTGTGTTGGGCAGGAGCGGGTTCAGAAGACGTTTCCTCACCCCATAGACAAGTGGGCCATCGCTGATGCTCAGTCGGCCATCGAGAAACGCAAAAGAAGGAACCCCCTCCTGCTCCCCGTGGACAAAATCCATCCTTTACTGAAGGTACCTCCCACCTCTCCTGCCCCCCAGCATGACCTTTGAGGTATTTCTTTAATTGGTATGAAATTAAAGAAGTTTCTCTTCTTAGCAGAAGGAGTAAAGAATCGCCATAGAGCTGATTTTATTGTAGTGTGTAATAAAAGTAAATCCTCAAATTCATCACGTTCAAGACATGAGGGTGTTCATCTATTACTCTACTTTGAAATAGGATTAGTTAGTTTTTCACATAAACAAAACTCAAATACCTTACCTACTTCAGCAGTGCTGCTTTGATGCCTTTATTTGTTTCAAAATGCTGCAGAAGCCAAAATAGAAGAAGAGGGAACAAGTAGATCCTGTTCCTTGTGAATAGTCTGGGTTGATGTGTCAGTGCCCTTTCAGTCACTGCTGAATGTCACTGGTGCCTTGGGCTTAAAAATCAGGAGGTCTGCAAAGGTGTTTCCAGCTGATAAAACTTTATTGGAGCATAAGCAGAAATTAAATAACTTTTTCAGGTCTCCTTGCTGTGTTCACATGCACAACATCTCAGTTCCTGAGGGTTAATGAGTGGGAGGGGGATGTCAAGAGAGAAGACAGCATTAAATAAGATCTTCCTAAACACCACTGGTGTTCTTTGGTGAAATCTGGTTTAGAAGTGTGAAAACAGGCCCAGAATCTGATTTTTAGAGGATGCACCAACACATAACAAGTCTGTCTTATTCAAATACCCAAACTCACCTGCATTTATTGCGTGGTGCAAGCTGTGCAGGACATGGAGTGTGTAGTCTTTGTTCAGACTTTCATTACTAAAGTTCCATTATTTTATGGAGTGCAGAGTGCTCAGTTGGCATGGCAGGGCGTGGAAGGGATGATCTTTAAGATCCCTTCCCACCTAAACCATTCCATGATTCCTTGAAAGTGAAACCTACTCTGTTCTCAGGAGTCCACATTAGGGCCAGAGTCCTGCAATAAGCACAGGCAGAGATGGGAATTCAAGTACAGGAGTAATTCCACTGAAGTCCCTTCCTTGAATGAATTCTATTTTTAGAGGAGGGATTATTTCAAGTTCTGTAGCTTTTCCTCTGTTAAAATACTACAAAATAACACAAGTATTTACAAGCATGTCCTGCCAGGCAGATGTTCCAATTTCCATTTGATGTCCTCAGCCTCGGGTGCTCCATTACTGTAAATGATCACCACAGACAAAATCCATTTCAGTCGAAAATTCAATGTGTTTATTGTCATTCTAGATGGATTTCTGGAATAAATACCATTTGTTTCCTCTTGTTTTCACTTTGCAGGAGGTCTTGGGCTACAAGGTGGATTACCATGTCTCTCTCTATATCGTGGCTGTCTTGGAATACATCTCAGCTGACATTTTAAAGCTGGCTGGAAATTATGTTTTCAATATCCGACACTTTGAGATCTCCCAGCAGGACATTAAAGTATCAATGTGTGCTGATAAGGTAAGGGGTTGGGATTAAAACAGTATTTAGAGGTGATTTGTTAATTTTTCTTTGATCTGGAAGGTGTGTTCAAAGGAGGATCAGAGGGAGAGCCTGGTTTTACTCAAAGGCAAAGCTTCTCTCCTTTTTCATGCCAGACCTGTCACAGCAAAAATTTAAGTCAAAGGCAAAGCTTCTCTCCTTGCTCGTGCCAGATCTGTCACATCAGAACTTTAAGTTAAGCCTGGTAAGTTTGGGAACAGCAGGAGCCTTTTACAAGCAGTGGAAGGACAGAAAATGATGCTGTCCTTTATTTCTCTGCTGTCACACCCTCCTGATGTCACTTTGTCATGGCAGCTCTCCTTCATAACACAGAAAGACCTTTAGTTTTCATGCCCATTAAAATGAGAAACATTTTTGTTCGGTTTTATCTTCAGCAGGAGGTTTTGTCCAAGGCTTATGCAAGATGCCTTGTTTTCCAAGTTGATTCTGCATGAATTGTAACTTGTTTTCTAGGTCGTGCTCACTTCCAAGGGGGAAAATGGCTTTGGCAACTGCTGCAGCCTCCTGCTGCCAAAGTTGAAATATTACTCCCTTGTGAAAGTGAATACAGCAAGGATTGTATTAAAAACTCCAAGGGTTTCTCTGAACACATTGAAATAGCTGAGCTGGAGCCAAGTGTGAAAATGTGGCTGGGTGTAATTCTCTGGGTTCCTTTGGCAGGTTTTGATGGATATGTTTGATCAGGATGAGATTGGGTTGGTTTCTCTGTGTGAGGACGAGCCCTCTTCTTCTGGCGAGCTCAACTACTACGACCTGGTGAGAAATGAGATTGCAGAAGAAAGGCAGTACCTGAGGGAGCTCAACCTGATCATCAAAGTATTTCGGGAAGCTTTTCTGTCCAACAGGAGGCTCTTCACACCTCATGTGAGTCCTTTATTGATGAGCAATGCTAATTGCCCCATTAGCAGCCAGAACTCACCCATTTGGTGTTGGAGGGGAAATCAAATTTGATTTATTGTTCTGTCAGTGAATAATGAGCATTGCCTGTGTGTGAAATCCAGTGGGGGAATTGCCATTAATAGCCTGGGAGTGGAGCTTAATGGACACAATTCCCTGGCATCTGACAGGGAATTATTTTGGTCATTTAGGAAATAGTTTCATTTTTGCTTAACACAGAAATTAAGTCATCTACTGCGTGTGCAGTGACTGCTTGAACTGACATTTACAGGCTACTCCTTATCTGTAGAAATTCCAATTAAAACAGCCCTTGGCTGTGGATTCTCTGACTGTGAAGGGAATCACTGTTTGATAAATGATCAAAATATTTGATTGAAATAGTGTGTTTAGCAAATTCTGTTCTCAGGAGGAGTAAGGAAGGATTGGTGGATCCTTCCCGTGGGACAGGGAGAAGGGGACAGGCCAGCAGAACCTGAGCTGGCATTTTCAGGTTTTAGATACCAGCAGGTTAAAAAGAGGCAGCAGGAGCCATTCCCATTCCAGCTGGATGTGGAGATTCCTCCGGAGCTGAGCAGATGGAATTGTGCAGATGTGGGAGTAGAATTCCAGGGAAGATGATGGGAGGAGAAGGGAGCCATGTATGGGAGCTGAGGAATGTTCTTTTGGGAGTGGGTATGGGAAATTTCAGGATTTCATGGTCCCACAAGAGGGTTGCCATGGTCTGGGCACTGGCAGGAGCTCAGTGGGAGGTTGGGCAGAGAAAGTTCTGAGCAGGGAATTCAGAGGGGGAATCCAGGACACTGGAAGGGGCTCCCTCCCTGAGTGTGGGGAGCTGAAAATCTACAGTTAGAATTTGGGAAGGAAGCTGCCAATTCCTGCTCCATTCCCAGCTCTGCTTCCATTTCACCTGTGGTTTAGAGGATCTGTGCTGGAGCTGCTGTAAATTCCTGCTGGAAATCACCTCCTTCCTGCTGTGTTTTGTGGGACAAGAAGGAGCAGAGGGAGCAGTGACAGCAGGAAAGGGGAATGCCTGCCCTGATCCCAGCCTGTCCTGGGGGCACAGCAGCTCCTGGGAATGATGCTGTGGAAATTGGGCAAGGCTGGATGTGCTCAGGGAAGCCTGGAGAGCTGGGAACACCACGGAGTTTAACTTCCCCTTGCTTTTTGTTGGCTCCTCTCCATTTACCTCCTAGTTCAGACCAAACCCACTCCCAAGATTTACATGCTCCAAATAAACGATGCCAGCCAGGACTCAGCCATGGTTTGTGTTTGCAGGACATTGATGTGATATTCAGCAACATTTCAGACATCCACGAGCTGACAGTGAAGCTTTTGGGATTGATTGAGGACACTGTGGAAATGACAGATGAAAGCAGCCCTCACCCTCTGGCTGGCAGCTGCTTTGAGGACCTTGCAGAGGTTTGGTGTTTAATTTGGTTGATTTAGTTTGGGCTTTTTTTTTTTTAATGTTTGTTTTTATTAAATCACTCAAAACAGGGTTTTAATTCAAATGCATTGTTTGACACCTGGAATGAATAAATATCTTCATGGAGCAGGGACTTCAGGAAGGAGTGAAGTATCAGGGCAGCAGTTTATAGCTCAGGATTGTAGCAAAAGTGCTGTTGATACCCACTGAGGTCTAAAATAGATATTAAACAGTAGCAATAAGGAAAAACACTGCTCTGGGGTTGGGTGTTGCTCCTACTGGAACGTTATTAATTGTTTTCTCAGGATTTTTTTTAAATTCTGAAATACTCCATATTAAAGCTGCTCTGAAATACAGAGGGGAGTCACAAAGCTGAAGTGGGACAGAGCTCAGTTTAGTCAGAATTCCTGAAAATAGGTGCAAAATTACTCTGGAATTCAGCAGGGAGGTGCCCAGGGCAAAAACAGGATCTGAGAGGCAAGAGGACAGTTCAGCTTAGATTAAATAACAAAATTTTAATTGTCTGGGGAGAAAACTCTTGGAGTGGATGGCCAAGGTAGGGATGAAAGTTTTGCTGTCGTTGGACGTGGTTTAAATGGAATCTGCTTTTCCTTGGGATGTGTATTAATCCCAGATTTTGGCCCTAAAAAGTGACAACAATCATATAAACCACTATTAGAGAGGAAATTAATTGTTCTGAACTGACAAAGAATGTATCAGGTGAACCACCTGGTGAATGGCACAGTTTTGGTTTTATCTTAAAATTATAATGTTTATTTAAAAAACAATAACAAAAAAATCTTGCATTTCACTTTTATGTGTCTTCCATTTTTAAGATCTGAGGGTTGCATGAACACCACAGTACCACCTGAAGAATTATCACATTTTTCTGGCTGTAGAAAATAGTGATTTTTGGGCACTCAGTTAGGAATAGACAATAAAGATAAGGTTTTCTTGGCATTGCTTCAATAAACCACTCGTGTAGGAAAGTCCAGCTGGCCAATTCTTAGCAGTTATTGAAGCATAATTGCTTTATAATGATTAGGAGAGGTGTTTGATCAATGGATTAAAGTGGTTATAATTTTGAAGGTGAAAAAAAAACCCTTAAATTTGAAATAGTGCAGCATTATCCTGGGAAAAAAAATCTGATTTTATTGCAAAAGCTGCTCTGAGTCATCCTGTGCTTCAATGGAAACAAATCCTTTTCAATGAGTGAAAATCTCATCTGATTTTTCATTCACTGAAAAACTTAAAGAGGAAATGAAGTCCAGATTATTTTCCCAAGCTTTTTATGAAGGTAATATATTTGAATTTATTAATTCAGTTAATATGGGGCAAGACCTGCTTAATAACTGAGCTGTTGATCATCTCATGGGGTGAGATCATCTTTCTGTCAGTGTTTGCAAAAGGAGTCATTAAAGGGAGATATGAAAGTGAAGTGTTTATTTGCTCTGCTTATCTCACTGCCAGAGTTGTTCATTTAGTGTTTCCATTAAAAAGGTCCTTCAACTTCTTGGGAAGGATAATTAAAACCAAACAACCTTTGCAAGCTGGAATCTTCCTGCTTGGTCTGTTTTTTCTGCATCAGGTCCCTGGAAGGTTTTAAAGACATAAATACTGTCGTGGTTTTGAGATAAGGAACTGTGGGGAAAATAAAACATTCGTTTCATGTATGGGGAAAATAAAATATTTTTTGCTGGTGTGGAGGAAATTCAGAAACTGGCCCCCAAAAGTGGGAGATGGATGGTTGAGAGGCTCAGAACAGGCCAGAGGGTCTCTGCCTGCTTTGAAGGGATCTTGACAAGGCAGCTGATAAAACAAGGGGATTGTCAGTAGATTGTAAATTTGTTTTCTGGTGTTTGTGTTTCCATAAGAGGAGTTTTAGGTATCCACAAAGGAACAAAGGTGGGGAGCAGTGCACAAACACCAAGGGGCTGAGGTGAGCAAACACCCACCCAGGGCCATGTCCTGCACTGGGATCATTTATAGGGACATCAGGGTGATGCTTCCATAGAATCCCAGAATGGATTGGGTTGGACAAGACCTTAAATCCCATCCCACCCCTGCCATGGCAGGGACACCTTCCACTGTCCCAGGCCTGGCCTTGGGCACTTCCAGAGATCCTCTGGGAATTCTATTCCAGGGCCTCCCCAGCCTCCCAGCCAAGAATTCCCAATATCCCATCTAACCCTGCCCTCCTTCAGCCAAGAGCCATCAATTTCAATATTCCAGAATTCCATTGTTCAATCACTTCTGCAGCACTGCAAGCACAAACCCTTTTTTAAATAGTTAATCTCTTGGGGAAGATCCCTTATATGCAGTCCTTTGTAATGTCATGTTCATAAAACAAACCCAAAACATAAAAAATACTGATTGAACTCGAAGTGGAAGCAACTAAAACCACTTGTAAATGCAGTAAAAAAATCCAGAAAATTCCAGAAGAGTCAGGAAATATTGGCCTGGCTCCTGCAATGGATTTGCACTGTGGATTCCACTGGGACTTGGGGCTTCATCAGTGTTCAAAGAAGCCTTTTGTGGGGCTGGTATTCCCAAATCCAGCAGCCTGGCAAGCACTGAGGTGAAAAGAGGGATGTGCTGCTCCCAGTGACCTGGGTGAATCAGCCCTGGGAGTCTGCAGGGACTGGGATCAGCCTGACAGGCCCTGGCACTGCCCAGCTGGGAGCCAGGAATGATTCCTGTGGGATTCCTGCAGCCAGGAATGGATCCTGTGGGGTCCCTGCAGG
>VYXD01001560.1:275142-292043 GCA_013397195.1 Hylia prasina | reverse complement strand
CTGTGGGATTCCTGTGCAGCCAGAAATGATTCCTGCAGGAATTCCTGTGCAATCAGGAATGATTTCTGTGGGATTCTTGCAGCCAGGAATGATTCTTGCAGGAATTCCTGTGCAGCCGGAAATGATTTCTGTGGGATTCCTGTGCAGCCAGGAATGATTTCTGTGGGATTCCTGTGCAGCCAGGAATGATTCCTGTGGGATCCCTGCAGCCAGAAATGATTCCTGTGGGATTCCAGCAGGTTTCCATCCCATCCTGCTGTAGCTGATCCTGTGGAATCACAGCTGGATACTCCAAACAGAACCATAATTTTTGCATCTAAACCCTTGATGTCACTTGAAGACTTCTCCCTGAGACTCGTTGCTTTGTCCCAGATGAGATATTTTCCCTGGAAAAGTGTCCCAAGTTTCCACATTGTCCATCTTTATGGACAGAGAGGAGGTAAAATTGCATTCCGTGTGAGATGCTTGAAAAGCAAAAACTTCTCTTGGTTCCCACTGCTTCAGTACAACAAAGTTTGTGTTGGCCATAAAGATGGGAAGGTTGAGGAATGCCAGGAAAATCATGGGCATTTAAAAGCTGGAAGTGAAACAAGGTTGTGGTTTACTCAATATTTATTTTGCAAAATCAATATTTTCTTGAAAAGTTCCCTCAGCCTATTAAAGGAAATTACTGTACCAGCTGGGACAGAAATAGCTTGGACCATTCACTTCCGTGTGTAATTTTGTGTTTTTATTTAGGAGCAAGCCTTTGATCCCTATGAAACCTTGTCCCAGGATATTCTCTCTCCACAATTTCATGAGCATTTTAACAACTTAATGGCCAAACCTGCCGTGGCTCTCCACTTCCAGGTGAGTGCAGATGAGAATTGCTGAATGGCTTCAGTTCTCCTATTTCAAAGGTTTGAATTCTGTCAATAATTCTTTGCTTCCAACTAAGGAAGAAGTCCTCAAGGTCCTGCCCTTTCTTCAGTGTGAGATATTTTCACTTTGCCTCTTGCTGTAAAAACAGGGCACAGCTCTGACCCATCCAGGAGTGTTTTGCAGGTTTTTTCCCTCCTCACACCTTGTATGAGAACAGAGGGTGAATTCTGACACTGCCCCTTTTATTTTGCCTTTTAAAGCCAACCACAGGCTCATAAACACCATAATTGCATTTTCTCCCTTCAGCACTGAGGCTGTGATTGGTGCTTTTTGTGGAGTAATTCTTTAGTAATTTCTTAGTCATCGCTGGCCAGCAGGATAATCTCTGATTCCTTTATTGTTTTATTATTTTCTTCTGCCTGTGCAGCAGATTTATCAATGAAAGATGCTGCTCAGGCTGAGCTGGTGTTCAGAAATGCCCTTAGAGAAGCTGCTGAGCAAGTGATGGGTCACTGGTGCTCCCAGTTAAGCCCAGTTTAGTGGTACTGGGTTTAACTGGTCTCTGGAGGGTGAGATCCCTCTGAGCCCTTCCTTCAGGAAGTGTTTCCTCTCTGAGCCCTTGCTGAGCTGCATCATCTCACTCTTAAATCCCCCTTGGGGAGTGAGTAAGGAAGGCTCTTTGCCCCCTTCCCTCCTAAATTTAAAGCTCAAAGCTGGAATTCCATTCTTTTATTCCAGGTTAAATTGATATTTAAGTCAAATGTGAGTGAATCTGGCCTTGTTTCTGAGCCTCAAGTAATTCAGTTTCTCCTCAGCAGTTATGCCATGGAAGATGTCAGGAATTTCACCACTCTTTGGAAGAGTCTCTCCTCATCTTACAGCCTGAATTATTGCCTTAGTCAACTACTGGGAATGGAAAATAGTTCTCATTTTCTAATAAACCTGTGATTCTCAGTTTCTGAGGGTGAATCTGATACTGATTTCTTCAGTACACACTGAGGCCTCCATTTTTCTGTGGGATATTGGACACCATGGGAGCACAGTAAATATTCTGAGTGTTTCAGTGTAAATAATCCTGGTTTTTTTTCCTTTCCAGTCCACAGCTGAAGGATTTAAGGAAGCTGTTCAGTATGTCCTGCCTCGCCTCATGCTGATCCCAGTCTATCACTGCTTGCACTACTTTGAGTTGCTGCAGGTAAATGGAGCCACACTCTCATTTCTGACTGCAAATAATTATTAATGTAGAGAATTTTCCTTTTTAGATAGGTGGTTACATTTTACTTGCTCCCTCTGAAAATTAAAATTGTTTGACACTGGTTTCTGTGAAGTAAAAAAAAAAGTCTTACAAAGCATCTGTTGCTCTCATCTGAACATTTGAACTACATTTTATTAAACAAATCTTTATTGAACTTGAGTTCTAATACAGTTAAAAATTGAATACACAAATCTAATTTCTTACTATGAGTTCTGAATTTTTTGTCCATTCAGAAAAAGCTGAGCAGGATTCAGTCAGAATTCTCAGTCTCAGGTCACACTCCAGCTGCAGCTCAATTTATTATTTCAGAATAATCCATTCTTAATATTCAACCATTTGTCCTCAGTCCTAACTGGAATTAGCTGGGGATAATGAAAAAAAGGTTCTGTTTGCCCCATTGTGTGGGGAAAGTTTGTCATGCTTTAAGGGTAAATGAATTATTAACTAACAGGGATGAAGTTAAATGAAATGGGTAAAACACCCTGTGGCTATAGCTGACATTTGGAAATAGCCACAGAAATTACTCTTTTGAGATTCTCACTGTAAAACCTGATGCTGTAGAGGTGAGTTATAGGCATTTCCTTTGTGTTTTAAAGGATTTACTTGTATGAAGGAGGAAAATAGAATTTCTCTATAATCCAGCCTAAATATTTTTAGGAATTGTGTTAACATCATGTCTGTAATTAATATTTAGCACAAACTCCTTTTTTTTCTTATTTCTGCTTAATTTCACTCTTGTTTTCCTCATGTCTGCTGTGATTTTTTTTGCATATGCTGATTCAAATAAATAAAAATAAGGGGTGATTTATTTTGACCCACCTCCAATGAATGGATTACCAATATTTTGCAGAAAAATCGAAATCCCAGAATGGTTTGAGTTGGAAGGAACCTTAAAGATCATCTGGTTCCAACCCCTGCCAGGAGCAGGGACAGCTTCCAATACACCTGAATATGTGTGATTTCAGTAAATTTTCAACTGTTAAGCATTTCTAGTGATAGTCAGTTTAGAAAACAGTTCAGAAAAGCTTAAAAAAAAAACCCAAACAACCTTAATTTTCTACAACTTCCTGACAGGAGGGTGGGAACAGGAGGGTCGAGCTCTGCTCCCAGGGAGCACAAAAGGAAATGGCCTCAAAGCTCTGCCAGGGGAGATTTAAATTGGGTATCAGGGGAAATTTTGTCATCAGAAGAGACTCAGACTAGTGGAACTTCCCTTGTATAATCATCACCTGCATGGGATAATTCTCTGGAACTTCTGAAAATCTTTCAGGTTGAAAAGGCAGAATTGGGTCCTTGACCTGCCTCGTGCTGGAGGTCAGGCTAATTAATGACCCATTGTGTCTTAGTGCTGGGAAAGTGCATCAGGATGAAATTTAAGGGTGAAATCACGTGCTGCCACAGCTCTGGGGGAATCTGAACCTCAAACTGGTTCTTCAAGTGTAAAATATGTTGGTGTTTTTCCCCTTTCTAGGGAAACATTACCACAGGTGCCCTATCGAGCAGAGTCTTCCTCCTATTTTTTATAAATAAAGCCTGGCAAAGTCATTTTGTCGTGTTTTGATTTGTTTTAAAGGATGATACAGCAGGGTGCTGCATGGAAGATGATCATTTCAGCAGCGAAAACATTTAAATTTGACCTTTATCCACAGTGTATGAGATTTCTGAGTAGAATCTGACACTTGGCTGTCTCACAACCTTGTGAGCACAGAGCAGAAATCTGAAATATCACCCTGCAGAAATGGTCAGTCCAGAGTATTTTGTTGTGTTCCCATTAGTTACAAGTTTCAGATTTGAATTTTATGTTGTACTTGGAAAAAAAATGCTGAATTTACAGCGGGGATTTTTAGAAAGTAAAGTGGTTTTGGGGATAAAAAATATTTATTCAACAATATTGATATATAACATTAAAAACTGGTGGTACAGCTGCTCTGTTGCCATTGCATTTGCCTCTAGGAATTATGGTTGAAAAAGACCAAAATGAATGCAAAAAAGCAACAAAACACTCATATTTTCATGGTTTCAGTAGTGAGATTGAGATTTTTACTCCTTGAGAAAGTTACCAAAAACCCCTTCTGAATTGGGATCTGAATAAAACAATGATGTACAGAAACACAGGCCTCAATATTTGCTTTTATTGCAAAGCAGCAAAACTAAAATTAATAAAATCAAAGTGTGAAAAGCCTGAAAATTCTTTCAAGCTGTAGAACTTTTCCTCCTTGGTGGAAAAACCTTCAGGATCTGCATCAGAGCCTCCTCTTTGCCTGAGCAAAGGGATCAAGGTCCTGTATGATGGAATCTTTCCCTCTCATTTTCCCTGATTCCTGCTCCTGACTCATTGTGTTCTCATCCAGCAACATCTGAAATTATCCCTCAACTGCTTCTCCCACCTTTAGGATTCTGCATTTCACACCATTTCCATGTTCTTTGCATTTCCATAGCTGGCAGCAAAGGTAGAATTTCCAGAGGTAGCCATCTGATTTTTCCTTTCCCTGTACTGTTCCTCAGCTTCCCAGAAATTGTGAGCCACAAAACTCTTCCTTTCTTGAATGTCAAGGTTGTTTGGGCATGGACAACTAAAAATTCAGTAATTTAAACAACATGGGAATGGACCAATGTGGTCAAATCCTGTTCTGTGAATTACTTTTAGAAGAAGCTGAGGGAACCTTGCTGAGGGAACATAGTGGGGAAAGGAAAAGATTCTGCCATGCCAGTGAGTGTAAGGAAGATTTCTCTTCAAATCTGGAGGTAAAACTGAGTTTATCCCAAACTGCATGGCAAGTTTTCATGATTTTGCCCACCAGTTTATTAGCTTGAATTTTCCTTTAAGAAATTCACAGAATCCCAGACAGGTTGTGTTGGAAGGGACCCTAAAACCCATCTCGTTCCAGCCCCTGCCATGGGCAGTTCAGATGATCTTGGATGTGAAAAGGGTTAAAAAGAAAAAGCCCTTTTATTTTTTCAGTGGTTTTTTAGGTACCACCCTAAAGAACCCAAAAAAGGAACTTTTAGGTTTTGCTCAAAGCGTGTTGCTACCAAGTGGATGGAGATGAAATGAAATTTTGTGAAATTTCCCAGTTCAGGAAGTTTCTGCTGAGTGGTGGAGATGGATTTAGTCTTTATACAAAGGAAATACATTTGTTCTCACTGTCTTTACATTTTTATGTAGTAGCAAATCTTGAATTTCAGATTTTTACTGTTTGCTCTGTGCAAAACGGATGTTTCTCCTTGAGTTTGCTGAAGGTGGCAGAATTCAGGATGATAAGAAGCAAAGAGAGTCTTGCTCCTTCTGTCTTAAATTTGGATTGTTGAGATGGACTCATGGAAGGAAGATACACAGAGTTCCACAAACCAGCACTGAATCCTTGGCTACTTCAAACCTTCAAACTCTTGAATCAAACCAGTTTGAAACAGGATGTTGTCGATGAGATAACAGGCAAAATAATACCTGACAATTAGCATTGAAGGGTGAAGGGTGACCTTTCTAAACTTGATGAATATCCACTGATTTTTCCTGAACCTTTTAACAAGTATTTTTAGTTGCATGCACATCTGATTTTGAGTGGGGCTCTGTAAAAAGTCACTGACTTGAAATCACCGATTTCACCGAGTTCTGCTGATAACACCATGTGAGAAGGTCTTTCAGTCTCCTTACCCTGCTAGAAATGAGGCAGATCTCAAAGACAATAAATGTTTGTTCTGTCCCAGCAATTGCAGGAGTGCAGTGAGGATGAAGAGGACAGGGAGTGCCTGAAACAGGCCATCACAGCCCTCCTGAACCTGCAGTGCAGCATGGAGCGCATTTACAGCAAGCACTCCCCGCGGCGCCGGCCTGGGTAAGCACCCCCAGGGCCTCCCTGCCTTCCCACAGCTGGCAGGCAGGGAGAGAAATCACCTTTTCCTGCTAGAAAAATCTCAGTATTTCCTTTGCAAGGCACATCTTGTTGTCAGGTTTCTTTGTAGTAGATGGAGCAGCAGCAGCCCAAAACCTTCACGCCCCACTTGTAAGAATAATGTGAATATTTTGCTCCTTCCCAACCAAAGTGGTGCACGTGGCTTATTTGGAACTTGATTGGGGCATTTTGAGGGCAAAACCAACCCTGATTTAAGCAATTAATTTAGTTGTTTATTTAAGTCTTTTGGGACGTGCCCATTGTTGACTTCTCCTGTTCTTCCTTCAAGGGAGCCGGTCTGTCGCTTCTACCACCGCCAGCTCAGAAGCAAACACTTGGCCATCAAGAAAATGAACGAAATCCAGAAAAACATCGACGGCTGGGAAGGCAAAGACATCGGCCAGTGCTGCAACGAGTTCATCATGGAGGGCGGGCTGACAAAAATCGGGGCCAAACACGAGCGCCACATCTTCCTCTTCGACGGCTTGATGATCAGCTGCAAAACCAACCACGGGCAGTCGCGGCTGCCCGGCTACAGCAGCGCCGAGTACAGGCTGAAGGAGAAGATTGTCATGAGGAAAACTCAGGTGGTGGACAAGGAGGACACGGCGGAGTACAGGCACGCCTTCGAGCTGGTGTCCAAGGACGACAACAGCGTCCTGTTCGCCGCCAGGTCTGCCGAGGAGAAGAGCACGTGGATGGCGGCGCTGGTGTCGCTGCAGTACCGCAGCACCCTGGACAGGATGCTGGACTCGGTGCTGCTGCAGGAGGAGAACGAGCAGCCCCTGAGGCTGCCCAGCCCTGGCGTTTATCGTTTCGTGGTGGAGGACTCCGAGGAGAACATTGTTTTTGAGGATAACTTGCAGAGCAGGAATGGCATTCCCATCATCAAAGGGGGCACGGTGGTGAAGCTCATCGAGAGGCTGACCTACCATATGTATGCAGGTGTGCTGAGCTTTGCGTCGAGAAGTTTCTCTTTAACCTTTTGTCTTTGGTTTGGTGGGCTTTTTTTCTGCTTGTAATGAAAGGTAAAGTAAGATATGCAGGGAGTAAAGATACGTTGTTAAATCACCTGGCTTTGCAGGCAAAGCTGTAAGAAAATTTGGGGTGTGCAAAGCTTTCATCCCCTAAAAAAAAACTCGCAAAAATAATTTTCCATGTTTCGTCATGGCCAAAGCAATGGAGCTGTTACAGGAAGAAAAAAGGTTATATTTATTATACTTACTATATTTAATGTATTTTTTATATTTATTACATTCAGCCTGCCGCTCTTTGAAGTATCTGGGTTGAAGTGGATGCAAATCACACTCAGCATTTTTCAGCTTCCCAGTGTCTAAAAGGCACAGAAGTGAAAGCCTGAAAGAGTTCCATGAATTGCTGAGGCTGAGGAAAATGTTGGGTCTCAGTTTTGGGGTGCAAGGGGAAACTGGTTCTGTTGGGACTTAAGTGCAATTTTTGTTAAACTTCCCCAGTAGTACAGCTGGTCAGGGAGAGTCATTCCTCAGGGAAGGCTGAGGCTGAGACAGAGGCTTTAAGAGAATGTTGGATGTGCAGTTCAATATTTTTCAGGGAAATGCACTGAAGAGCTGAGTGAAAATTTCCCAAGCGCTGTCATTTCTGGTGTTTTGCAAATACAGTGCTTCCCTTACAACCTCAGTGTCTTCTCTGCACATTAAACTCTTTCTTTGTATTCTATTTCTGTTATTTTGCAACTGGATAAAAAACCCACTGCCATCATTTTCTTACTCAATCCTTACAGATCCAAATTTCGTTCGGACTTTCCTGACCACCTACCGCTCCTTTTGCAAGCCCCAGGAGCTGCTGAGTTTGCTGATAGAAAGGTAAGGAGTGATCCTCTTTTCTGAGGGCATGGAAAAGGTTTGGAATCATAGAACAGAATCCCAGAATGGTTTGAGAAAGGACCTTAAAACCCATCCAGTGCCACCCCTTACCATGGGCAGGGACACCTTCCACTGTCCCAGGGTGCTCCAAGCCCCATCCAACCTGACCTTGGACACTTCCAGGGATGGAGCAGTCACAGTTTCTCCATGAATTCCATTCCAGGGCCTCCCCACCCACACAGCCAGGAATTTCTTCCTCAAATCCCATCTAACCCTCCTCTCTCAGTTTTAAGCCATTTCCCTTGTCCTGTCACTCCAGTTCCTGATGAGTTTTGTTTATCTGGAATCGTGGAACATCCCAAGTTGGAAGGGACCCACAAAAATCAGAGATTCCAAGTGCTCCTTACCTGCTCAGGATCCCAGTGTCAAGTTTCAGTGTTTTAGTGAAGTTTGTAAACCAGCAACTTTAAAACAATGATCCAGATTTTCAGTGCAAGCTTCCTTTTCCCAGTTTAAATGAGTTACCTGAATGAGGTATGAGCTGGAGCACCTGGGCTGTGGGTGGTGATGTTGGGAACTGCTAAACTGGCTCATGAGAGAGTTGAGTGCACCCAAATCTCCACGGAAATAAGGACAGAAATGTTCCAGGCAGTTTGTTTGAAGGCACAGACATACAGTAAACAGCATTTTAATGCAGTGTGGTAAAGCTGCTCTTAAGCTCTTGTCTAATCTTCCCTTAATCAAGCCAGCAGGTCCTTAAAAACCTTCTATCCCAGTCTAGACATGGTGTGATGAGCAGAGAGGCAGCGAATTAGCAGGGTGTGGAGCTGGGGAGGAGGGAATTCCGGGCAAACTGGATGGCAGGGAAGCACCTGACTCTCCTCACACTGAATTTACACGGATACAACTGTATGAACTGCAGCTTCTGCACGGAGGGTTTGTGTTTTGTCTTGGCTGCCATCAGCTCTGTGGTGTTTTCTCCCAGGTTTGAGATCCCCGAGCCCGAGCCCACGGAGGCAGACAGGCTGGCCATGGAGAAGGGGGAGCAGCCCATCGGCGCCGACCTGAAGCGCTTCCGCAAGGAATACGTGCAGCCCGTGCAGCTCAGGTGTGTGTGTGTGTGTGTGTGCCCTCAGCCCTGCCCTGGCACTGCCAGCCTGCAGGGCACTGACTGCCAGGGCTCCTGCACACACTCAGCTCTGCTGGAGGCTTCAGCCACGTCTGCCAGCCACGGCCTGATGGCCCAAATCGTGTCCTGAGTAGTCGCGGCCCAGCTGGGATCCCACCCACAGCCTGTGGGTGAGGGGTGTGGAGCCCAGAGCGGGGCTGGCCACGCTCTCAATGCAGTCCTTGTTCCCAGGCCCTGTGAAGATAATTCCTCTGGTCCCAGTTTTCCAGCCCTGCTGGTGTTTCAGTCCCTTTCCCAGCCCCGTGGATGTGTTTGCTCACAGACAGGGAGACTCTTGTCTGTGCTGCACATTGCAGTGGGCTGCAGGGAATCTTCAAGGTCTTGCTGACCAAGCTAATTTGGGGAACAATTAAGCATTTCTAGCATGAATGAGAGTAATTGTTGCCCTGATTGGGGATCGAGACAGGAGGAGACACAGATCACAACCAGTGTTTGCTTGAGCAACTTTTATTCATTACACTGATGAGTAACATCAAGATGTTCCCATTAATGGCACATTAATATTCCTATCAATATTAATTCTACTAATAGTAATTAATACTCTTAATCACACACACAGAACCCTCAGTTACTCTGCTACCACACATTCCTGTTGGAGCAACAGCAGTTGACTCAAAGGGTCACACTGACACGCCAGTGCCTCCAAGGTGTTCACAAAGTCACTCAGGTCCCATTTCTATCAGACACCCATGTGCACATATATATATATAAAAGATTAAAAAGATAAACATGGGGGTAACTCTGTAGTTTTCCTTGACACAAGAGCTGCCACCACCTTCTTGACCGTGATCCAAGTCACACAATCTCAGCACAACCTTGGTACTCCTGCCTGCTGCTGGCCTTGGACAGCTTATCAGGCCCTTGGTGTTCCCACTTTATCAGCTCCTGTGGGTTCAGCAGGACCAGAAGTCTCCACGGTTATCAGTTCCTGGGAGAGCTCCCTCTCAGCTCGTGCTTTCCCTGCTTTTTGCTGTTTCCTGGGATCTGGTTCTGATCCCTACTGTGTATTTCCAATAGCTTGAAGCTGCAAATGAATGAGTTTGAGCTGCTGGGTGGATAAACTCAGCACTTTGTTCATTCCAGTGTTGTTAAAAGCATTGACCTCACCTTCAGAAACCAGAATTTGGGAAGAAGGTGGAGGATTGAAGGTGTTGATCCCTTCCTTCCCTGCTTCCCTCCACTCCAAATCTCCTAGAAATTGCTGTGCCCAGGCATGGAAAGGGCTGGACACAAATAAATGCTTGTGAGGTGCTGGGAACGAGGAGGTGCTCAGCTGGAAGTGCAGTCAGCAGATCCAGGCAATGTTTTCACCACGGGATCTCAAGAGCAGAGATGGAGTAGATAAGATCCTGTTACAGGAAACTTGGATTAAAACTTTGCCTCTTGGAAGGTGGCATTGATTTCCACGCTGAATCATCTGTTGGGATAAATCTTATTTTTTACTTAGCTCGCTGGGAAGAGGAGAGTTAAAGAATTTTCCATGTGTCCATGTGGATGTCCTTCCTTTGTCCTCAACGTAGGGTTGATTTTTACTCAGGTGATAAATTGCACCTGGATAAAACAAAGTGTTGAAGGTGTGAGCTCAGCTTGTTTACCTGAAGAAGAGACAAACCAGGGTTTTTTTCTGATTTATCCTGAGTGCAGAAGGCTGAAAAGCAGCTGGAGTTCACTTTTAGAGACTGATTTATTACTGATCTCTCTAAGAAAGGGTAGAGAAAAATCAAGAGGAAGTTCAGTGTTATCCTTAAAGGCTGTACTGGATCTAATCAGGCTTTTTGGGTCATTAAAAATTGTATAAGTAGGGCAGTAACAACAAGTTTGAAGCTGAAATCTGTGTGTGGGAAAGAAAAAATGACAAATTTGCTTCTTAACAGGTGGGAGATCCTAATTAGCTTTTTTGTTTAAAAAAAAAAAAAAGAAAAAAAAGAAAAAAAAGGAAATTACAAGGAAAATTAGAAATACCAATTTTATCTGATTTTACTAAGCTTCTTCTTTTTCTGAAACCATCTCAACACTGGCATTTTTTATATTAGATTTTAAAGCAGCACCAAGCTAAAACTATTCTTTAAAACCTGTAAACTTGTTTTTAAACACCTGCCAAAAAAGTGGTTTTGCCTCTGCTCCTTTTTCTGTGTGTATTTTGAGATTCACCAACTACATGAATCTGTAACTTGAGTTTTGTAGGATTGTGGTTCATTTATATGGGATAAGCCATGAAAATCCTTAAAAAGAAACTTAATTTTTTTTTCCTCTTTCCTCAGAATACTGAATGTTTTCCGGCATTGGGTCGAGCACCATTTTTATGATTTTGAGAGGGATCTGGAGCTGCTGGAGAGGCTGGAGACCTTTATTTCCAGTGTCAGAGGTGCAGTAAGGGGGGTCCTGTTCCCTTCCCACATTTTGATCCAACTGATGGATTTTAGGCCTGAGAATACCTTTACACACATGAGTAATTTTATTGCCTTTAATTGAGCTGTTTATGAGGCTCCCCTTTACATGAGGAAGCTTTGGCCTGGAGCCTACCCAGCTCCTAAAAGTGATTTCAAGCATTAGGATAATAATAATTTAAATATATTTCCTTCTGGACAGTATGGTCATCCTTGCCTGAGTCTGTAATTCAGGCTGTCACCTTCCCCTTTTCCATGGAGAATTCCCTCCCTTTTGCTTACTGAGTTTTTTCCACCCTGATTTTTCCCATTTATGTAAAGTTCCAACTAAAAATCATTATCCTGTTAGAAGAGGATATTGGGTGCATTTGGTATCTCTTCTTTATGAACTCAAAAAAAAGGGCAGCCTCTGTGGAGAGCAGCAGTGTTGGCAAGTTTGGCAGGATAATCCTTATCCTGGCAACTCCAGGTTTTCATTTTCAGAATGCCAGGCCTTACATTGGGCAACATAACTCTGAGACAGTTAAAAGACCCTGGACACAGGGTCACTATTTTCCACATCAAAACTGTCAGAGGATGTGGTTTAATAGAACTGGTTTCACATGTGTTTATTTGTCAGCTGATAATGGTGCAAGAACCCATAAGATAAAAATAGAGAAACACAAACCTGAATAATTTACATGCAGAAATGCAGAATTCTGAGTGTACATTCAAATTTTTGGGGAGTTGGTTTCACTAAATTACCAAAAGTCCTTTAAAATTAGAGGTTCCCAGAATGGGTTGGGTTGAAGGGACCTTAAAGCCCATCCAGTCCCACCCCTGCCATGGGCAGGGACACCATCCACCATCCCAGGCTGCTCCAAACCCCCATCCAGCCTGGCTTTGGACTCTTCCAAGAATCCACAGCTTCTCTGGGCACCTGTGCCAGGGCCTCCCCACTCTCACAGCCAGGAATTCCCAGTTCCCAAAATCCCATCTAACCCTGCCCTCACAATTTGAATCCATTTCCCCCATCCTGTGACCCCATCCCTTGTTCAAAGTCCCTCCAGCCTGAGCTCCAGTTCCCAAATGTACTTATTTACAAACTCAAAATACTCCCTCCCCAAAGATTGCTCTAAAACATTGACATTTAAGAAAGAACATGAATTTATTAAAAGCCAAGATTAATGCACTTTTCCCCTCTCTTGGACTTGGAATTTAACCCTCCCCTCTTGTCAGTTTAAAACTTCACTTACAACAGCATTAAAAAACTCGCGTGCACTTTGTTTTTCCGGGTTTGTTTTTTTTTTAATGCTTTCTCCAGGAAAATCCATGAAGAAGTGGGTGGAGTCCATTGCTAAAATCATCAAGAGGAAGAAAGCCCAGGCAGATGGGATCAGCCACAACATCACCTTCGAGAGCCCCCCGCCTCCCCTGGAGTGGCACCTGTGGCGCGTGGGGCACAGCGAGGCGCTGGACCTGATGACCCTGCACCCCATCGAGATTGCCCGGCAGCTCACCCTGCTCGAGTCCGACCTGTACAGGCAGGCCTGAGCTCTCACTCCTCCCTTCTGCATTATTTCACCCCCCCAAAAAATGCTCCTCCTTCACACCAGCCGTCAAAAAAACGATTGGTTTCTGGAAGTCGCAACCCGCGGCTTCCAGAGTTGACAGGAGGAGGTTTCCTTGCTGTCTGCTCGATGTTAAAATATGGAAAGGAGAGGAAAGAAAGAGGTTTTATCTCCTTGTCAGACTTGTAACAGAAATGCAACGAGGATAATTCAGGAATCTTACCAAATTCAAATTATAAAGTCCCATTCCTGCTTCGGTGACGGGAGGTTTTATGTTGAAACCAGCCGGTTGCTGCTGATCACCTTCCTGTTTTCAGTTTTTAACTTCTCTGGAGTTGTTTTCTTGCCCTTTCAGAAAATTAAACTGACTCCTTTGTAATTTTCTTATCTGAAAATGCTTCTTCAAAATTATCCAATTTCAATTAAGATAGACATGTATTTCCTTCTGTGCTCGAGCACTCATCAAAAAGTTGTGTTCCGCAGTAGATTAGGTGGGATTGGATTTGTGAAATAACAGGTCGTGACTAAGGGGAGAAATCATCTTTTAATGCAAACACAAAAATTGCAGTTTTTACTTGTACTGAGTGTTTTGCCTCCTGTTTTGTCATTCCCAGGGCTGTGCAGCCTTCTGAACTCGTTGGCAGCGTGTGGACGAAGGAAGATAAGGAAATTAACTCCCCAAATCTCTTGAAAATGATTCGTCACACTACAAACCTCACTCTGTGGTTTGAAAAGTGAGTGCAGTGCAGTGGCCTGAACCACTTTCACCCTGGACATGCTTGGGGTTTGCTGGTTTATTTCTGCCAAACCCTCCCTTGACTTCCCAACTCGAACACGTGTAAGATGTGATTACATAAACTCGTACTTGAGATTCTGGAGACAGAGCCAAAATCTGCATGCTGGATGGGTTGTCATGGAAAAATTTGATTTAATAACTCACAAAGTGTCAGGTTTTATTTCTCTGTGTTTCTCACATCCCATCTTCTGATCAGGTGCATTGTGGAAACGGAGAACTTTGAGGAGCGAGTGGCTGTGCTGAGCAGGATCATAGAAATCCTGCAGGTTTTCCAAGACCTCAATAATTTCAATGGAGTTCTGGAGATTGTCAGTGCTGTGAACTCTGTCTCAGTGTACAGGCTGGATCACACATTTGAGGTGAGTTTAGGGCATGGAAAAGGAAATTAAATCAGAATTCAGACCTGGGTCACACACGGTTCTGGAGTGAAATCCATTGTTGGCAGCAAAGCCTCCCTGGAGTAAAACAGGAAAAAAAAGAACATGAATAGAATGGTTTGAGTTTTGTATGGCTCTGAAAGGCAGCACAAGGTCTTGAAGTTAAAATCAAATATCAGATTTTTATTAAAGACTGAATTCTGTAAATTTAAAGTTAAAATAATAATCTGGTTTCTGGAATCTCAGGATCTACATGACTGAATTGTTGGGTGCTGTAATCCAGAGCAAACCATGGACACAAGAGGTTCTTTGAAACCTTCATTTCAATCCCCAAATTCTCTGAGAGAGCCACAGAAAACTGCCTTGTATTTGCTAACCATGCTGTTGAGAAGATTTCCAACCTTTTTTTTTTTTTTTTTTAATTCTTTTGACAACTCAGGCGCTCCAGGAAAGGAAAAAAAGAGTTTTGGATGAAGCAGTAGAATTAAGCCAAGATCATTTTAAGAAGTATTTAGCTAAGCTCAAGTCAATCAACCCTCCCTGTGTGCCTTTTTTTGGTAAGTGACATCAAATTTTTTGTGTGGTGTCACTCTGAAGTCGAGTTTGCTGCAGATGTATGGTTAAAAACTCCTTTTTTTCATCAGGAATATACCTAACAAATATCTTGAAGACAGAAGAAGGGAATCCTGACTTCCTTAAAAGACAAGGGAAAGAATTAATTAACTTCAGTAAGAGGAGAAAAGTGGCTGAAATTACAGGAGAAATTCAGCAGTACCAAAACCAGCCCTACTGCTTAAGGATTGAGCCAGAAATCCGGGTAAGCAGCCATTAAATATCTCTTTGGGGATTGGAGAGGGGGAAAAATGCCAAATAATCTTCTAGCACTGGACCTAATTCTGCATGAATAGTGATTATCAAAAGAGGGGGGAGCAGTGGCTGGTAGACAACAAAGAGCCACGCAAAGGAGCAGCCAAAAGTGGTGAAATATTAGATTTTGAAGCACTGAATAAGGAGTATTTCATTAAAATTTTCTCTGTATGCTTATTTTTTAAAATATTATTGATATTTGTTTCGTTCAGAAATTCTTTGAAAATCTCAATCCCATGGGGAAGACACCAGAAAAAGAGTTCACAGATTATCTGTTCAACAAGTCCTTAGAGATTGAACCTCGGAACTGCAAGCAACCGCCTCGATTTGTGAGTTTTTTCCTGAAATTTCATGGAATCAGAGAATACCCTGAGCTGGAAGGGAACCACAGGGGTCATCAAGTCCAATTCCTGGATTATTTAATTCAAATTAAATAGCTAAAATTCACTGACCACTGTGAAAATAATGGTTAACTCAATAAGCCAGATATATTTTCTTCAGAATTCCTTATCGTGAGCTGATTTTCCAACTAAACTTGATTTTAAAAGACTTCTACTCCTGACATTTGTCACTACTAAAATATATTACCTTTGTCTTACTTTAAAACTCACTTTTCCCCCCAAAACCTGAAATATTGCTGTTAAATTTGTATTTCTTACGATAGAGTCATATGATAAAAAATGGAGTAATATTCTTCATTTCACAATATCAAGAAGTCTTATGTTAATACTAATTAAAATGTTGCTTTTGTACATCATATGGCCAGTTTTCTTTAAGATAATTTCTATTTTCCTTTTGTCTGAATATTTGATATTACTGCAAAAACTTAAGACTCTACCAGGTGCAACCCTTTTTGCTGAAGAAAATACAGTTCAATTTAAAGGAGTAGCAATTTGGGGTTTAAAAAACCCAGCTCCTGGAGCTCAGAGTTCTTTTTTAAGCAGGAAAATCACAATTTAGAGCACTTGTTTTTTTATATGTTGTAATTGCCTGAGGAAGTGGAGCCATGTCTAATTTTTGGGGAGAGCTATAAATCATTTTTGCCATCTCTCGTTAGAGGAGTGAGTGAGATGATGTTACAAATGTGGCAAGAAAACGCCAGAAATTGCTGTTGCAAAAATGCTTCTTACAGTAATTTTATTAAAATCTTTTCTAAAAATAGGAGTCCAGTCAGCTGGGCAGGAATTCTTTACAGCTCATGATTTCCAAAGAGAGAATCTTACTGGAATTTCAGGAAAATCCAGTGGTGGGTGCTGTGATGTGCTGGACACCACTGAAGGATGGGGACATGATTCCCTTTGCAAGGCTCAGCTTTGATCTGTGCTAGATTACACCCAAGCCTAACCAGGCTGGCTTTGTCCACACAGTGACCTGGTGTAGGAATTTTGTCCTGGATAAACTGGAGGGCATGGACAACATGTTTGCAAGGGTGTCCTTGATCCTGGGGGTGTGGAGGTGACCCTCTGTGGTTTTGCTGTTTCTGTGGTGTTGCTCTGGGGCTCTTCTGCAGCTCTGAGGGGCACTTGAAGTAAATTTCTATTTCCCAAGACTTGTTTTTCCCAGTGTTTCCTGGTTGGTGGCAGAACCTGGACCCTTCATTCCTCATACTTGTGGGGAAAAAAAGATTCCCTCAGCTGCATCCACAGCTTGCAGCAAACCCCTGCTGTGTAAATAACACTGCACCTCACATCAGCTGTACCCCTGTGCTGCTCTTTGAGAAATACTGTTAAAAATACCTCACAGAGCCTTGGGAATGGCAGCAGTGTTTGGGAATTCTGCAGTGGGGAATGGCAGCAGTGTTGGGAATTCTGCAGTGGGGAATGGCAGCAGGATTTGGGAGTTTTGCCGTGTGGAATGGCAGCAGTGTTGGGAATTCTGCCGTGTGGAA
>VYXD01001560.1:253558-267080 GCA_013397195.1 Hylia prasina | reverse complement strand
GGAAATAACCTAAAAACCCCACGTCCCAGTGCCCTTCCAATGGCTTTACCAGCCCCTGCCATTGAATCCCTGCCTGTTGGTCCCATTTCCCTCCATTGTGGTCTGGATGTGAGCCATCCTCCAGGAATAATTGAGAAAACTCTCCCTTTTGGAACACGCTGAAGGAATACTCATTGTTGTGTGCCTCAAGGAAGTGCCCACTCAGCAGTGTGGGATGTTTCTGGCCTGGATTCCAGTTCAGTTTTCTTGGTCAGTCTGGGAAACGCTTCTCCTGTGAGTCCCCCTTCCTCCTCTGCTTCCCAGCTTTCCCCCCATGTTCTTCTTGTCCCAGTTCAAGTACTAAAAATAACTCCCTGCAGAGCAAAGCTGGGAGCTTCTCTCTTGGGTGAAGACTTTAGCTGGAGGGTGTTGTAAGCAGTGAAATGAACTTGAAATCCACGTGGGGAATGTTTCACCTTTTTTGGGCAGTCCTTGGAGCCTTTACTGAAGACCCTGAAGGACCTGACAGGCCCTGACACTTGTGTCCTGTGCTGCTATGAACAGAGGACTATGGGGAAGAACCCTGAAATTGAGAGAAAATACTTTGAAGTAAGTGGGTTTTAAGCACATTTTCTTTTAGGCTGTTCCACTGAAAGCTGAGAGAAAACACAAAGTTTTGCTCAGGAACTCAAAACTCTCTCCTGAGTGCCAGAAGTGCTTCTGAAAAAAATCCTTCTCTCTAATGAGAGTCCATTAATAGGTGTTTTAATTGAATATTCCAGCTGTATCTTGTGTGCAGGTGAGGAAAAGCAACACAGGGTGGGGGGAATGATGGTCAGTGCAGATTTAACTCTGCACCTGTGGTGACTGTTAAAAAGCAGCTCTTGTGCAGGATTATATATAATAACTATAACATTGCAAAAAAAAAAGGGAAAGGGTGAGAATTCCATGGGAGTACCTGTTAATCAAAGCACCTGTTTGATAATTAGTGCCTCACACTCTTGTGGGGCCCTGGCAGTGAGGAGGGCTGTGCTCAGCTCTGCTGAGGTGCTGCTCCCACAATAAACACACCAGGTGTTGGTGTTTCTGCCTGATTTCTGCTCTTTTTTTTTGTGTGATTTATTTCCTTCCTTGCCAGGTTCAGCCCAGGCAATCTGAACACATCCCAGAGCCAGTGCTGGGGGATTTTAGGCTGTTTTTTTCTCTCCTCTCCCTTTCAGTTGAGGTTGGCACACTGGCAGGTGCTGTGGTTTGGCTTAGCATTTCAGGGATTGAAGCAAAATCACAGATTGACAGAATCATTTAGGTTGGAAAAGGCCTCTGAGATCATCAAGTCCAACCATCCCCCAAGCACTGCCAAGGCCACCACTAACCCATGTCCCCCCCAGGTGCCACATCCACACATCTTCTAAATCCCCCCAGGAGTGTTTTACCACAGGCTTAAATAGATTTGCCTGGAGTACTGCAGGTGTCTGTAGCTTTGAGTTAGTGCTGCATGAGGGGGAATGTCTGGAATGGTTGTGGAAGCTTTTGTGGAACTGTTCTTTGTGGAACAGCTGCTTCAGAGGGACTTTGAGCTGGAAACAATTCCCCTGGAGCAGCACGACGAGGAGTATCGGAGCGAGGACATCCACATTGTGAACATCCACAGGAAGAGGACGGTAGGTGCCCAGAATCCCAGGATGCTCTGGGCTGTTGGGAAGGGTCCTTAAAGCTCATCTCATTCCACCCCACCACTGGAATGGTTCATGGCACCAGCACAGCAACTGCTGCCAGGAATTCCCAGAGCTGCTGTTGCCTTGGCACAGAGTGAGCGTTCCAGAGGTGGAGCTCCATCCTGACTGTGAAATTAGGGACTCTGTGGAACCACAGCCTGCATCCCTGCTGTACAAAGGAGCTGCTTTGTTCCCAAACCTGGTGCTCCAGGTGCCAGCCTTCCTCTTCAGCACTGCCTTTGAGCTTCACACTTCTCCTGCTTCCTTGTGCTGGTGGGGTTGGACCTCCAAACTGGAGTTTGGAGGCACCAAAGTAATAAAAATAAAATGCCTGGTGCTGCTTTTGGCACCGTGGGCTCTGCTGTGCCGCCCTCTCCTCAAAGCCAGGCTCTAGATCTGATACTCAGTAGCTGCCAGAATCGCTTTGATCATTTTGGGATTAATAGATGAAGCATATTTTGCATATTGTGCTGACACAACGTGCAGGCTCAGCTCTTGAACAAAACCGGGCCACTTAAAAATCTGTCACCTCTGTGAAAATCTCTCGACAGAATTCCCCATCGTGAGGTCTTTGAGCACAGGATCAGAGCTGTGGAGAAGAGGGGATGGGATAACCGCACAGAGGGACTGGCTGCGGTGTGGTTGTGACTCATCTGCACCGAACAGCTTCTCTCTCTCTGGCCGACTCGGCAGAGGTGTCTGACAGCGGGACCGCTGTGGGCTGGCCGCGTCTGCGGCCCGGGGAGGCGGGGAATGGAGCGGGAGCGGCCCCGGAGCAGCGCGGGGGGCGTGCCGGTGCCTCTGCTGGGCGGCTGCCGCGGGAGCGGCGCTGCCAGCGCTCACACGGCCCCTCCCAGGGGAAAACTCTGGGAGCGGCTCAACCGGCCGGTCAATAAAACTTTGGCACGGGAGATGGATTTGAGGTGGTGGGTGCTTCATTCATCCTGTCGTTCCTGTGTCGTTCCCTCTTTGGAGGCTCATTCCAGGAGCTGGGGCTGTCCTGGTGGTGGTTCCTGCACAGAGGAAACACAAAATCGTTCTGCCTTCTGTTTTCACCTGTGCTTTTCTGCTGTAAAGATCCACATGTTCAAGTTTGACACCTTCAGGTTATTCTGGTGAGCGGGTTCCTTGTGGCTGTCGGTGTTTCTGCCTCTTGGAGCACAGTGGTGGCTTAGAGGAGGAATTTTGCAGCAATTCTCACTCTTCCGTGGTGGAAGCAGCTGTGGAAGTTGGGTCTGTGACAGAGGCACGAGTTACTGAGTTTTCTCTAAAAAGCTGATGGGTTGGGAAGAGCTTTGTTTGCAGGCTCCCAGGAGTTTTCTGCACCTGCCCCGAGTTCAGCCTCCCTTTATCTCCAGTAAGAGAATTCCTTGCAAACTTCCCACATCCTCAAACACTGTCCTGGCTTGCCGAGCACGGCGGTGATTAGCGAGGCGAGAACCTAATTTGTCAAGCCACACCTGTTATTTGTTACCTTGTTATGAGAAGAGCTCCTTAATTACCCAGTGGCCTGCAGGAAGGGATTTACTGGAATGTTTACACCAACGTGGCTTCCTGGGTGGAAGCTCTTATTCCAGAAAAACAAGGAAAAGATCCCCAAATCCCAGCAGTCGTGGGGATGGTGTCACACTGGGACACTGGCACTCTGCTTGGTGGTGGGGGTGATACAGAGGGGAGCAGCCTTTCCCAAGGGTTTGGAGCTGATGGAACAACTGTTCTATCTACAGGACGTGTGGTATCAGCACTTCCTTTTGCACAGGGCTCGGATCTCTTCTTCAGGAGATAAAGGGAGGAAGTTGTGCTTTTTCTTCCCTGCTGGCTGCTGCTCTGCCGTGCCCTCAGCTCTGGGCCCGAGTCTCTCAGGTTGTGACTGTCCCTGCGTGGCAGGGACCTCTTGGGACGGGGCTGGGTCGTGTCACCACCTGCGTCACCTCCTGTGTCACCTCCTGTCAGCAGCTGCACCCGGCGAGGGGGATGTAAAACCCAACTGCTGCTGCTGCTGCTGCTCCGCAGCTGTGGAGAGGAAACCGCCGCTAACCAGGGCAGCAGAGAGGGGCCGCCTGTGCCCGGAGCCACCACGTGAAACCGCTGCTTTTTGGGGAGAAAAAAGGGCTTTTGGGAAGGGGGATGGGATCCTGCTGGGGCTCAGGGCTGGTGGCTGCCTGCTCTGAACTAGGAGAGGGTGTGGAGCCCTCATGGAAAACGGGATGCGAGGGAGGTGGTGATCCTGCTTCTTGCCAAGCTCTGTGTTCTCTCACCTGTCCTGTTTGTCCCAGTTGGATTTGTCCTGATTCCTTGGAGAGAGAGCATGTTTTGGTGCCACTTCCATTAAACACAGAGGCTCCTTGGAGAAGTCTGGCTGTGATAGGTTCTGCCTGGCCTCTGGGGCACAGCAGGTGCTCTGGAGAACTGCTGTCCCTTGCAGTCCCTCCTGCTGCGCCAGCCAAAATCTGTCCCAACTCCTCACGTCGGAGAGCTCATCCCTGGGCTCTGCCTGCAGGCTGGCTGTGGTGGGAACCAGCAGCACCAAATGCACCACATCCCAGCTGAGTACCCACCCTGTGCCTCTCCTTGCTGAGATTTGGTTGTGTCCTCACAAGGGAGAGCAGGAAACCTCCCTGTGCTGCTGCTGTGGGAGCCGGTTTGGTGTCACAGGCAGAGGCATTTGGGAGTTTGAGGCGTTTGCCTAAAGTCATGCTTAAATTGTGGATAATTTTCTGGCTTGGTTTCAACACCAGCTCCTGCCATGGGAAGCTGTGTGAGCTGTGGAGGTCACACACGATTTTCCTGGGAGAGCCACCATGCTCCTGTGCTGGGTCAGGCTGTGGAGGGTGGCCCTGCCCTGTCCCTCTGGTGCCAGCAGTGGCAGTGCCACCCTCCCGTGGTGCCTGTGGGGCTTTGCTGGGCTGCTCAGCCCGTGGAGCTGTTCCTGTTCCTCTTGGATGGAGGGCACGTGGTCCAGGAGGGAGCAGAGTGTACAATGCCAGCTCAGCCCCAGCCACGTCAGTCACTGGTGCCTTCTTGTCATGGTATCAGTCACAAACTGCAGGACCCGTGGTGCTGCATGGGCGTTTCTCCCTTTTCTGGGACCAGCAGGAGATGCAGGGTAGCTGCCAGAAAGAGTGCTGGTGTCCAGATCCAGCCATCCATGAGTGACTCCCAGTGCTGCTGCAGAGCCCCTGGGACTGTGTGAGGCCAGGACCTGCTCCCACACATCCCACAGGGCTGGTGGCTTCGCTTGGGAAAGTGTCCTCCCCAGCTGTGTAATCATTTTCCATGGCATGTAGTCCTGGCCAAATGGATTCTCTTCTTAGAAAATTACACTTCTTGGCTGTAGCATTAAGGAAAAGGGGTTTTATTCCTGTGGATCTGCTCCTGCTCCCCCCAGCTGCACTGGGCTCCTGGTCCATGGGCAAACAGCTCCGTTAACGGTGTCTTGGGTTGGTTCTGTGGCTGCTGCTGCTGTTGTGCCATTTCCTGAGCCCCACTGAGCAAACAGCACAGTGACAACAGCAGGGTGACAGTCAGTCACCAGCTCAGTGACAGGAGGTCACACTTGGGGCCTCTCCCATCCCTGCTGCACCTGCCCCCACCTCATAGGGCTCTGGGAGGTGGCAGTGCTTGGAGGGCCTGGATGGAGAGAATGGCTTCCCACCGCCAGAGGCCAGGGTTAGACTGGATATTAGGGAGAAAGTTTTGGCTGTGAGGGGGGGAGTTCCTGGCACAGGGTCCCCAGAGGCCCTTTTGGCTGCCCCTGGATCCCTGGACGTGTCCCAGCCAGGCTGGACGGGGCTTGGATCAACCTGGGGTAGTGGAAGGTGTCCCTGCCCATGGCAGAGAGTGGAACAAAATGAGCTTTGAGGCCCCTTCCACCCCAAACCATTCAGGGATTTCATGATTTCAAACCCCAGGTGTTTTGGCAGCCCCCCCTGGGGGGTGGGGACACTCCTTGGTGACAGTGGTGGTGTGGCTGTGGCTCCTTGGCCCAGCACACATTCCCAGCACTGCCCCACGAGTACCTGTACCATGTGTGGGATACTGGGAGAGGGATCCCAGCCTTCCCCTCTGAAATGGTGTCACTGTGATCTGCTTGCTGCTGGTGCAGTGTCCTGTCAGCCTGGGCTGGGGAAGCCGTGGGACCGCGGTCTTGTGGTCTCCTTTCACATCCTGAAATGAAAAAAGAAAGTTTCTTTTCTGAGGCCATGCAAACAGTGGGGTTTGTGCAGCACAGGGGCCCTGGAGCTCCTGTTCCTGCACCTGTGGGCAGCCAGAGCTCTGGGTTCCAGCCCTGAGCCCGAGCCCAGGGAGTGACCAGGACCTCCAGGGGGGTGGTTGTCCACAGCTGTGTCCAAGTTTAGTGTCTTCTTCTGAGGATCAGCTTGTCCCAGCCACCATCCCCGTGTGAAGTGGAAGAAACATGACAATGAGCAGAGAAAGCAGTGGCTGAAATTTTGTCAAACTATTTTGGCCTGTGGAGACATTTTTGGAAGATGTTTCCCAAATTCCCCTGTGGGATGGATGTCTGAGTCCACCCTGGGTTTGCCATGGGAGGTTTCTCCTATCCCTGGGAGCTGTGGGACCTGGTGCCCAGGCAGCACCTCCATTTTCAGCCCTGTAATTATCCTGTGCCAGTTATTCCTGCCCTCACGAGCTCCCATGAGGAATGTGGGAGCAGCTGGGGGTTATTGGGGTGACTCGGATCAGGAGGTGAAACAGGGCTCCTGCTTTGGTGTGCCTGTTTCTTTATTCCCCTCGTGCTCCTGGGTTTGCTTTTTCGGGGTTTATAGAAAAAGGAAACCTATGAAAGGGGAAAGGCTGCGGAAGTGAGAAGGCGGCGGTGGGCAGGAGGGAAGCGGGGGTGCCTTGGGGAAGCAGCCAGGCTGGGATGTGGTCCCT
This sequence comes from Hylia prasina, assembly GCA_013397195.1. Taxonomy (NCBI): domain Eukaryota; kingdom Metazoa; phylum Chordata; class Aves; order Passeriformes; family Sylviidae; genus Hylia; species Hylia prasina. Next base: position 260,490 of record VYXD01001560.1, on the reverse strand, counting down.
GCTACCCTGCCAGTCCCCTGCCAGTGGGAAGTGCAGGACGGCCCCGTGTCCAGGAGGACGCGTGGCAGAGCCCTCTCCATGCACGCTGCCATGAGTTCACCCACTTCCTTCCTCTCCCTGCGACCAGGCAGAAAAAAAGCCACGTTTTCCCCTCTGTTCCGCGTCTGCCTTGGAGGAGGGTTTTGCTCAGGGTGATGCAGCGCTGGCAGCCTTGAGGCCCCATCCCGGCCCGTCCCTGTCCCTGCATGTCCCGGCCCTGCTGAGCCCGCGCTTCCCATTGTGCCCGAATCCTCTGACTCATCCGTCTCTGCCCCGCTCCAGAGCAATCCCCGGCGCGTGGCAGCCGCCGGCTCCCGGCCTTTCTGTTCCCCCTGTGGGGCAGCGAGCGAGCGGCCGCTTCTCTTCCCGCTCTGCCTCCCAAGCCCATCCCACCTCCAGCTCGGCGGCAGCACAGTCCTGGCCTGCCACCCTTGGAGCAGGGACTTAATCCCCCTCCCGGGAGGACGAGCGGTGTCGCTGTGCCCGCCCTGGGGCTGGATGTCTCCCTGGCTGCTCCACGTGCATCCCTGCCCTCATGCCGGCTCCAGTTTCCATGCCCAGACCTATTCCCAGTTCAGGCTCTGGGGATCCCATTCCCAGTTCAGGCTCTGGGGATCCCATTCTCAGTTCAGGTTCTGGGGATCCCATTCCCTGCATGGACCGATTCCCAGTGCAGGCTCTGGGGATCCCATTCCCTGCACAGACCCATTCCCAGTTCAGGCTGTGGGGATCCCATTCCCAGTTCAGGCTCTGGGGATCCCATTCTCAGTTCAGGCTCTGGGGATCCCATTCCCTGCACAGACCCATTCCCAGTTCAGGCTGTGGGGATCCGATTCCCAGTTCAGGCTGTGGGGAACCCATTCTCAGTTCAGGCTGTGGGGATCCCATTCCCAGTTCAGGCTCTGGGGATCCCATTCCCAGTTCAGGCTCTGGGGATCCCATTCCCTGCACGGACCCATTCCCAGTTCAGGCTCTGGGGATCCCGTCTGGAGCCATGGATGAAGCTGGTGACAGTTTTCTGTGGGTTTTGCTCCCCCTGCCCAGCCCAGCAGTGCCAGCCTGACCCAGCTGATGCCTGGTGGGCTCTGAGGGCTGGCAGGGCCATGTGGAGGGATGTTGTCCACAGTTCCCTGTGGATTCCCAAGCTCACCCTTGCTGCTGGCAGGATCCCATAGGATGCCTTAAATAAAATAAAAACCAGAAATAACCTGGAACAGCTGCCCCCAGGCTGCTGCTTCACCCTGCTGAGCGTGTTCAGGTGCTAAATCCAGCATGGCTGGTTTTGGGGCAAGGCATCACTTTTTTGGGGAGTGCACAATTTTTGGGTGAGTACATCACTTTTTTGGGATGTGTATTTTAGGGAGCGCAGCGTGGATTCAGATGTTGCTTCCCACAGCATTTTCTGGCACAGGCAGGACCCTGAGACATCCAAGAGTCCTGGCAGGAGAGAAAATCAAGTGGGGTGGGACAGGTGGGCTCTGTGAATCCCACAGGAGCTGGAAGGTTCCCACTGGAACCAGGAGTTCCCCAGGGAAGCCAAGAGGATTCCACCACCCACGGCTGAGTCACTCCTGCAGCTTTGGCACACTCAGGAGTGTTCTGCACCCACCACTCCATGTCCTCCATCCCATCCAGGTGCCCAATTTCCTTTGGATTTTAAGTGCAAGGAAGGAGTTAAGCAGCTACAGGCTTGTGTGGATTTGGGCCAGATATTTAAAGATCCAGGGCTGGGAAGGGAAAGGGGAGGTGTGATACTCTCCAAACGCTCCCTGCAAACACCTCAGAGGCTCCCACTGCCGGTGCTGTCCCCACACTCCCGACAAAGGCTGGTGGGGGAGAGGCAGAAAATGCCTTTCTCCTATTTTTAGCTCTTCCACGGTGTCATTAGAATAATCTGGGATTGGAGAATGTTGCTGTGTAAAATTGCCTGGGAGGGTGGAACTGAAAATGTGAAGGTTTGGGATGCTGCAGGGTGGAGGTGATGGGGATGGAGACACGTGGTCCAGTGGGAGCTGCCCAGGGAGCACCGCTGGTGGCAGGGACAATCCGTGCTGATGTGACACAGCAATTAATAGACACGTCCTTAATTATATCCCAGGAGAGGGGGTTTAAATAGAGATGAGGCACCTGCCAGGGTGGGTTATCCAGGCCAATGGGGTGTGCTCAGCGCTGGGGACACGTTTTCAGCCTTGTCAGCGATGCCACCAGGCTCCTCACCATGTCCACGACAGTGTCCCCTCAGTGCAGCCCTTGCAAATGCTGTCTGGAGCCCGATGTGTTGGGAATAAAATACATCAGGAAGAGCTGAGCTAAATGGAGGAGCTCAGCAAGGCCTTGTCAGGGAATGTCCTGCTGAACCAGGACCAAACCAGCAGAAACTGAAATGTCTCCCTGTGAGCCAGAGCTCGTGCAGGAGTCACACCCTGGGCACTGGCCCAGCTCACAGCCACCCTTCTCCTCCTCCTCCTTTGCCCCTTGCACAGCTTGGCAAAGTCCAAAGCTAAACATTAGCTCGGGTCTGGGAGCAGCTGCCAGTGGTCAATGTGCCGCCTGCAGCCGTCCCCTGGCCGGCTGGACCTCGTCCCCTTGCACCCAGCCTCGTTTCTCTGCCTCATTTAAGGCACAGCCTGGTCCTTCTGCAACTCCTGGGGCCAACCATCATTTATTCACCTTTTACCCAAACTGTGCCTGGAAAAGCAGCATCTCCCTGGCACGTCCTCGTTGTTCTGCTGCCTTTGCACCCTCCAGTTCCTCTTGCCCCCCTTGTCCTTTCTATCCCAGGAGCTTCATCCCCAAATTACCTGATTTTAATCGCAATTGCAGCTTGAGTTCAGCCTGGCAAAAGCTGCAAATCCAAACTGTTGGGTTTTTCTTTGGCTGCACTCTGGTCCTGGTGGGACCATCCTGAATTTGTGCTACCTCCATGCTGAGTCTTTTTTCCTTCTTGGCAAACAAAATCACAGGAAAAAAACTTGCGACCCTTGGGAGTGTGGCCGGGTTGGAGAACATCCTTCCAATCCCAGCCATCCTCCATGCCAGGTTGGAGGTGGACCAGAGCATCTTCCTCTGCAACCAGACATGAAACAGAGCTCAGAGGCTCATGGCAAACCCTGAGCAAGTGGATATTAAGTCTTGGAGGATGAGAGGGACCCACGTAGGTGTTTGGAGTGGGGCCTTGGGAGCTGCTACCACAACCAACTGGGAAATTGGGAAAAAAGAGGCACCCCCAGGAGAGCGATGGCCACGAGTCCCAGACCACCTCCCCTCCCTCACTCCCTGCTCTCAGAAAATCTCTTTTTTTTGGGAATAAACCCCACTCAAGGCAGGGATGGCTGCTCCACCCCACCCGTCCCGAGGGCTCCCGCGGCTGCGTTTGAATGCCGGCCGAGCGATCCTTGCGCGGTTAATTGGATTTGGCCGCTGCGACAGAAGGGCCGGGGATTAGGGTGGAGGGGAGGAATTACAGGCGGGGGCGGGAGCTGCCCTCGGGGTCTTTTGTCCCCGAGGATTATTGGCAGGGGCTGAGGGCAGGGTTGGATGCCGTGGTCGGGGCTGGATGTTCGGGAATTGCAGTCGGTTTAATCGTGGTTGGTGTGATCACTTTGTCACAGCGCCGTGGGTGGCCCCGGGGAGGGTGGGGGGGGACATGGGATTGACCCCTCCATGGACAGACCTCCAGCTCTCCTCAGGCTCAGAGCTCGCTGCTGGAAATGAAGGATGCTCCAAGTGCATTTGCAGGAAGGAGGCTGCTCGTCCAAACACAGGGTTTGCCCAATGCACTGGACACAAACACATAAAAAGTGTTAAACTCGGGGGGGGGGAAAGCTTGGCGGTGCCAGCACTTGGGATTTTTGGCAATTCCCAGCTTGGGGAGGACACTGGATGTGCTCCAGGTCATCTGGGAGCTGAGAAACCAGCCAGAGCATTGTTTATCCAACCAAACCAAACTTCAGAAGCCAGTGGAGGTGAGAAAGTGATGTAGGACAGTAGCTGGAAGTCACCAAGTCACCTCCCTGCTCAGAGATCAGGCAGGGTGTGGTGATCACCCCCTGGTGAGGCAAATTCAGCATGTTGTGGCAGTGTGGGAATTCCAGAGGCAAATCCTGGGGGCAAATCCCAAGGACTTGGTGAGGCAGCAGGAGCCAGCTCACACCGTGTCACCGCTCACCCTTTATCTTGGCAGGGCACTGCCATCCCCTCCCTCCTCCCATATTTATTTTGGGAGACTGGAGAGGCAGCAGGGCTGGTCCTTGCAGCCACACTGCTCCGCAGGACCCGAATCCATCCGGGAGCTGCTCGGGGCAGCCGGAGCCGTGCAGGGCAAGTCGGAGCAGTCCGGGAACAGGAAATACCTGCTGCGCCTCAAGGCAGGGATTACGGGCGTGGCCAGCGGGGCGGGGATGCCATGGACAGAGAGACTCTGCTCCCGACTCTGCTCCCAGTCTGCTCCCAGTCTGCTCCAGACTCACGACTTCAGCTATGACAAGGAGGATGAGTGACCAAGGCATCACAAGTGCCCTCTGTACCTGCTTTGCTCCGGGCTCTCAGCAAAGTGACCACCGCGGCCCAGGAGCTGTGGGAAGAGGCACCAGGCTGCCTGAGGGTGGCCAGAAATCTCTTTTTCTGTCCAAATCTCCTTTTCCACCCCAATTCCCAGCTCGTAGCCAAACCCACACGTCATCAGGTCTGGCAAAGCCAAGGATGTGATTCCACTCAGGGAGAACTGGGTGATTCCATAGGGATGGGACAGCGACACGATGGGCTCTGGGCTCCGGTGTGGGGTCTGTGGTCAGCTGGACAATCCTTGGATTTTTCCCACAGGAGAGCAGGGAGGTTTCACACTGCCCAAGGCGGTGCTCAGCGTCCACTGTGCAGGAGTTAATTGGGTTTTCTTTATGTTAATTGCGAGGGGAAGTGAAGAATGCCCTTAATTAATTGGAGGGCAAATCAGCCGTGCAGAACGGGCCGGATTTACCAACCCATGCACAAAAATCCCAGCTCTCCCCCTCGTCATAGCAACGGGAAAACGCAGGGGATTCTGCTCGTTCAGCCAAAAAACCAGCTGGGATACCCTCCTGTGTTACCCTCACTGGTGAATGGGTCCTTGCCAGGGAAAATTAAGACTCAAAATAATATTTTTTGGGATTAAACGACTCCTGGGGAAGTCTAGGTGCATGGAATGGTTGGGTTTACCTTGTGCTGAGGGGCCTTGGTGGGGTTTGATGGGGCCTGTCTTGACTGGAGGCAACTTGTAAGACCCAGTGCTGAGCCCTGGGAAGGTTGTTGGTTCCATCCCAGTGTGACCTAAATCCATCTGTATGGGAAGAGGGATGGGATTAACATGTTCCCTTCTGCATAAATAATAATAATAAAAAATCTGCCCTAAAAAACCCCACAATTCACTCTTGTGAATCAAACTTTGGGAGCAGAGAAAGTCTTTGGAGGGACCCCAGAGCTCGCCTCCGCAGCCGCTCCCAGTGGGAAATTAGATGTTTTCTCCACTTCCATTCCAAGCCTGAAACATCCCTGCCGAGACAGCTGGTTCCACAGGTCCAAAAAAAAAAACCCCGTGTGAGTATGAAAATCATATTGAAAAGAGCTGAAATTTAATTAGGTCACATCCTTGTGATCTGGTGATGCAAATCAGCGCCTGGCACACCGAGGCTCTGCCTGGAAAATGTGACAGCGGTTAATGAGGAAAGCACGCCGGTGGGATTTCCCTCCCAAGCTGAACAGCTGGGGAAAACATCAGGAAAACTTCGTATCCCTCTGGATTGCTGTCAGCTGAACACCTCCTGTGGGGCTTTGCCAGGCCTGGAGCAAAGCAGGGGCTCCCACCCGGGGCTACAGCATGGGCAATGCTCGTGGGATAGAGTCAGACACTGGATTGGCACTGCCATTCCCACTGGAGCTTCCCAGGGAGGCCAACAGGCACTGCCAGCCCCCAGCTGTGGGATGTGGGTCAGTATTGACCCTCTGGTTCATCCACACCCGCTGTGGGTGCCCTGCATTGATGAGTGGGTGCCGCAGTTCGTGCTCCAGTTTGTGGTGCTGAGGTTGACCCCCCAACATCTCCCTGCTGGGGCTGATCCCACCTTCCCTTTGGGAAGAAAACCCAGTGGTTTTTAGACAAGCTGTCCTAGGTGTAAATCCATGGGGAGAACTCCCCACAGGACCCTTGGGGGATTTCTCATGATCCCCCATATCTCTTGTTGCCTCTGGGATCAAACAACTCTCCACTTCCAGCTTTGGCTATGGAAAACGAAAGGAAAACCTTCTCCCAACCCCAGCAGCAGCTTTTCCACCACGTTCCCTTGATCCAGCCTCCTGCAACCCCACTTGAGATGTCTCAGATATTTTACACACACTTCTGAGTCTCAGTTTAGGAGGAGAGAGCCGGGCCACAGCTCCATTGCTTGGCAACAGATTTCCTTCCCAAAAATCCCACCCCAAACCCAAGTGTTATATATAATTCTGTGGGAAGGCCCGCAGGCAACGCCCTGAGAATGCTGCTGGGGCAGCCTGAGCTGTGAGAGCTTTGTGGAGGGGATATTTTGGGAAGAGGGGAGTTGGTGCTGGGAAGACACGGCTGGGAGATGGGGAGGTGCTCCCAAGGCTTCACGCTCGTGTAAAGGAAGGGCAGAAATGCCCAGATCCAGTTCCAGTTCCCACAAACCAAGAGAGGATGGTGTGTCTGCCCCAAAAAATCACATGGCAGCACTTGGAGCCACATCAGAGCCTTTTTACCCTTGCTATGTGCCCCCAGCAGCCCAGAGAAGCTGTGGCTGCCCCTGGATCCCTGGAAGTGTCCAAGTCCAGGTTGGACAGGGCTTGGATCAACCTGGGATAGTGGAAGGTGTCCCTGCCCATGGCAGGGAGTTGGAACTGATGAG
>VYXD01001560.1:242562-253447 GCA_013397195.1 Hylia prasina | reverse complement strand
TTCCAATTGGAGCCAGTAGCAGTCTTTGGGGTTTTTTCCCCTTTCCCCGAGCTCGCCCCCAGCACAAAAATAGATTTAAATCCAACTTAGATCCACGTTAAAGGCATTTCCATCCAGCTCCGGGCCTGAGCACGGCCCCACGCACGGACCGCAGCCAAGCTGAGCGTGTTGGATGTTGGCTCTGCTGCAGAAGCATCATCCCATTCTTCTTTCCAAGAGCTCCAAGCTGACAAAGCAGCTGGCCTGGAAAGATGCTCAGGGAGCTCCAGCCCTGGATCACCCAAACCCTGGCAACTGGGAAGAGCTGCTGGTCCTCCTGCTCCAGTTGGCCTTTTACAGCTTTATTTTGAGGGGGCAGCACGGATGCCACCAAAGCTCGTGGAGAGGTTTGGGACCTGCTGGAAAGATGCCAAATCCCCAACCTGCTGCTCCTCCTGGAAAATGGATCCTGCAAACAAACACGCCACGTGCATCCCCCTCCCAGCACAGACAGGCCTTTGCCAGGACCAGCAATGCCAGCACAGCTGGAGTCTGGATTTCCTTGTGTATTTGGGAAGCAGCTTCATATCTTGCATTAATTGCTTTGTTAATTATCCTGATCCCCCTCCGCAGCGTCTCTGGGGGAGCGCCGATGATGCGCTCGTTGGCCACGCTGGATCACTGGGGGTTTTTTCCCAACCCCATTTATTTATTAGCTGGAATTACCTTTCAAGCTAACAGGATTGAATATTTTTGTTCCACTTGGCCAAGACTTTATGGACCGTGGAGAGGCAGAAATCGCTGCCGCACACCCACGACGCGGGCGGAGACACCGAGGTCGGGGACGGGGCAGCCGGATCGACATCCCAAATCCGAAGGGACTTTGGGAAGCAGCAACTTGGGCATGGTTTTTTCCCCTGTGCTTCTCCCAGCAGCCTGGCTGTTGGCACTTAACTGACTCCAGACACGCTGTATGTGCACGTACATTCCTTGGCCATGCGATCAGACCGGAAAAGATTGCCTTGAGCCCAGGAACCGCAGCGGGAAGGAGGCTGGGAAGAGCTGTGCAGTCACCGGGGCGGGAGCGCTGCAGCCTCCAGAAAAGCTGCAGTCAACACTTTTTTTTTTTTTAGGAGACGTGGTGCTAAAAGAGGAACCGCTGCGGGACGCGCGGATGGAAAGGCTGAGATGGGTGTGGGGGGGAAGTGCTGTTATTTTGGCGAAATCCCTCTTTCCTCTCACAAATCTCCCTGCGGGAGGACTTTGGGCAGCACGAGCGCCTGTCCCTGCGTCCAAGCCCCTCCCAGGATCCCGCTCCAAGGAGCGGCGTCCCCCAGGAGCCCGGGCTGTGACAGGGAGCGCTGCCACCGGCACGGCCGAGTCACAGGGTGCCCCAGAGCACCTCCCCCCGCCGGGCTCGCTCCCAGGCCAGTGCTCAAAGCACATTCCAGGTGGGAACCGCAGCCGGATCCAGGCACCATCCCCACGCTCCTACCACGTGTCTGGAGGGCGGCAGAGTCCCAACCCTCGCAGGGAGTCTCGCTCCAGTCCCTCCAGCCTCGTGCTGCAGATCCCGCTCTGCTCCCACCAAACAGCCCCTCGAGCTGCCGTCGGGAAGTTCAGCATCCCAAAGCAGCTCCAGCCCCCGACCATCAGGAATTTTGGCAACACCAGCGTGGTGTCGCAGCTCCAAGCGCGGGGTGTTGGGGCAGGAACGCGCCGAGCTCTGCCGAGCGGCCCCGGGGCGGGCTGGGACGCTCGGGAGCTGCGGCAGGAGCGGGGCCGAGCCCCCGGTTCCCCCGGGATGGAACGGGCCTTCCACGCTCCAGCAGCCCAGCTCCAGGCCAGGAGCGCGTCAGTCACTCACCGGTGCCGCACCGGAATTTGCATAATTCCAATTATGTTTCCAAAACGGGGAACAGGCTCTGACAACAACTCTGCAGTGCCTCGAACAATCAGAGAAGATGGAAAATCGTTGTCTGGGACCTGAGGGCCCCGCAAGCGCCTTCCGCTGGCACCGAGTCAGTGGCGGGATTGCGGCGTGGGAAAGGATGCGGCAATCCGGGGTTTGCCATCGAAACCAATGGATGGAACACGAAGCGTGTTGGAGGAAGAACGAGCCTCCCCCAGGCGCTGCTCTGCCTCTCTGTCCTCTTGTCCCTTCATCCTCCACCCCCTGCCTCCCCGGGGGCCATCCCAGCTACCTCAGCTTCTGCCTTTCCCCGTTTTCCCCTCTACCCGGAGGCAAAAGAAAAGCAGGAATGACGGAGCCCTCGGTGTGTTGAGCCATCGCTGCCCACGAGGCGGGCGCAGCAGGATATTTAATCTCCGTGAGTCACCTCTCCCTCCCTATCGGCCATCTGCAAGTGCTCCGGCCTGAACTGCAGGTTTGGGAACGGGCTGCTCCGGAGCCACGCAGCCGCGGCTGTCCCGGAGCCTTCCCCGCTGCCGCCGTGAACATTTTTGGCAGCCTGGGAATGCCGGGGAGTTGGTAGATGTTAAACGAGTCCACAGATCCCATGCCTTAAATAGCACCTGGTTTCCCAAGGGAGGATGCTGGCAGGTGGGATAGAGCCCAGGAGGAAGCTGTGGGTGCCCCGAGCCTCCTCTGCAGACGGAGGAACCGGCAGCAGAACGCTGCGGGTCTGGTGTTTAATTGCCCGCGGTTAATTGGCAATCCAAGGGAGGAGGAAGCTGCAAGGAGAGACGTCAATTCATAAACCCTCAAGTGTTGGGAAGCTCCAGATTTTCCGAAGGCCCGAAAGCAGCCCCGGCTGCTGAATAATGCATCAGGCTGCCGAGAAGTTGGCAAACACCGGAACCAGTTAATCCACAGATCCCTCTCGGATGCCAGCACTCCTCCAGTGCCAATGTGATTAACCAGTTTCACTACTGGGAGCGTTTCCGGGAGCTGGAGAGCCTGGAGAGGGGAAGGAGGAGCTGTGGAGCCCCTTCTCCCCCATGGCAGGATGGGGCTGGGGGACACTGGAATGGTGAGGAGGGGAAAAGCGAGTTTGGCACTAGGGGTTCCAGGCTTTGACCTGCAGGCTTTGGGTCAGGGAAACACACAGGCAACTCCAAACAAGGTGGAAAATCTGCAGCTCATCCTGATGGGGACATGCATCCCCCTCTGAAAATCATAATAATGGCCATGATGAAATGAAAAGCTGGGAAGATTTGGTGCTGTGGTTAAAAGTGTAACCTCACATCCAGGGGAAAATGCAGAGCAGGATTTCTCCGTGAGGAGAAAATCAGCCAAACAGGTACAGCAGGAGCTGAGATCCTGAGATTGCAGGCAGCATTCCTTAAAGGAGAACAGACCTCTGCCCTGTTCCCTGCCATGTTCCCAGCCCTCCCTAAAGAGGCTGGAACGCTGCAGCCAACGTGGCCAGGAGCAGCCCCAAAGCAGCAGGAGCAGCCCAGGAGCATTGCCAGTGCCCAGAGCCCAGCCTGGATGGTGACCCTGGCTCCCAAATGCCACATATTCGGAATGTTTGGACTCGAGGGCTGGAGGACTTTGGATTCATTAAGGAGTCCAAGGTTGTAAGATGAGCCAGATCCAGGGACAGCTCGTTGGCAGCGATTCAGCTCCTTCCACAAGGCAGCGCCGGAGGCCAGCGGCTTCCACACCAGCCCTTGCAGAGCTTGGCTCTTCCTCCAGCAGGCAGATGCCAGGGAAGATCATCCCAAACCTTTGTGTCAGGCAGCAAGGAGCCACGGAGCACACCAGCAGTGTCTGTGCTGCTGCTGCCCCTCACCTCCCTACCCAAATGCTTCTATTTTCTGCGCTGATGTGAAAACCAGTCCAGTCTGAGTCATCAGAGCCCCAAAAACTCATTATATTGAAAATATGAGCAGCTCCAGAATTTAGAGGATGGAATTTGAACACTCAACAGACATTCTTTGGAGGCAAAGGTAAAGCTGGCCTGCCAAAGCTCCCTCTTGGTGGTGTCAGGCAGGAGCTGGGGTTGGTTACAGCCAGGGCAGCAGCCTGAAAGCCACAAGTACATGATAGGAAAAGGTTCCTGGAGAGCTGGGTCAGATCCAGCCTAATCCAGCCCCTGTGGGGAAAGGCATCCTGGCAGATGTTGAGCTAAAGGGATAACTGCAGATGCATCCCTCTCCAATGGTCCCCAGCCACGGGCTCGTGCTGCTCCACAGGAGCCCCCTGCTTCCTGGGGGAAATTGTACAAAAATAACAACTATCAACAGCACAGGGACTTTGCAATCCCACGTTCCACTCACAAAGTGCAAAGTCTCCCTTGGGGTAAGCACTCCAAGCCAGAGGTGCTGCCCAGTTAGGAGCTGTCAGCACCAGGCACAGCACACCCTGGAACTCCCAGCCTTCATGGAATGAGCTCCTTCCCCAGTAGCAGCTTTGCAGGAATGGCAGAGGTATTTTGGGGCTGGATTGGCACTGGATGCTTCCCTCTGCTCCTCTCTGTCCCCTGCAGTATGATCCAGGCAGGTGCTTTCCTCTGATGGACCCGCGTGGGATGAGAATTGCTGGGGCTCAGCCACAAAAAAAGCGATGTGGTCTTCTTAAAAATCCAGGATAATCCTGGGAAATGGCTTCCCTTGCTTCTGAGCTCTCCCAGCCAGCCCACCCTGTGCCCTACTCTGCTGTAACTAGAGGCTGCTTGAGGTTTTCCCCTTTCCCCCCCAAAATGTGAATGAAAAGTGCATTCTCATAAAACAGCTCAACAATCATTGGGTGCAATGCAGTGCTTGCTGCAGCTTTCCACAGGTTTTCATGCCTTGCAATGATGAGAGAGGAAACCTCCCCTCTTGCTCCATCAGAAACTTCGGGATGAACCCGAGGAAGTGGAAAATCAGTCAAGGAATCCATTCTAGGCACAAGCATGGGGATAAGTTTGGGAGTTCACAGAATCATATAATCCCAGAATGGTTTGAACAGGGACCTTAAAACTCATCCAGTGCCACCCCTGCCATGGGCAGTGACACCTCCCACTGTCCCAGGGTGCTCCAAGCCCCGTCCAGCCTGGCCTTGGGCACTTCCAGGGATCCAGGGGCAGCCACAGCTGCACTGGGCACCTGTGCCAGGGCCTGCCCACCCTCACAGCCAGGAATTCAGGCTCTTTTCTACACCCACGCTCCCTCCTCCCTCCTCTTCTCTGTTTAACCACCAAGGGGGTTTTCACCCCCTGAAAGGCTGCTGGAGCACAGGAATCCTGTAGGGATCCAGAAGTGGCACCCCTGGGGGTTGCTCTCACCTGAAAACCTCTAACAAAACCAAAAGGGTTTTATGTGTTACCAATTTCCAGGCGTCACCAATTTCCATCTCACAGGACACCCATTAAACCCCACTGAAGCATTTTTCCTAACTAAAGCTGTCTTGGAAAGATGCAACTAAAAAATCCAGGAACAGAGGAGTGAAGTGCAGCCTCTGGAAGGGAAAACTTGAGGCAAAGCAAGGGCCAGAGCCTGTTAAACCACTGTGAGACTCAGCAGTGACTCACATCTTGACTTTTTTCCCCCTCCTTTCTTAAGGAGGCCAGAGATACCTGTTCTTAAGCAAGAGCAGAGCCACTTCCTGGACAACCCCTGCACACCCCATTTCGCGCCTGTAAAAACCACCTTCCACAGAGCTCTGACTCACCCCTGCACCTTCCAGAGCTGACACAGGGTGAAAATTACACCGTTCTGCTCTTGGGGTGCTCCCACTTTCGAAAGGGGGATGGATTGTGGGGCTCCACCTCGGCCTGAAGCCCTGAGAGCCTTGGCTCAGACATAATTCCGAAACACGAGCGGCGCCGGAGCGCGCGCGGGACCTCAGAAGAGGAACTGAGTCAGTCAGCGGTGGTGACACTCACTCACCAACAGCCCCTGGGAGCTGATGCTTCCCCACGAGATGAGGGGAAAGGTTTTTTTTAACTTCCAGAAAGCACCAAAGCTGAGGGGATTTCAGGCTCCCCACACTGAGCCTGTCAGGTTGGACAGATATCAGCAGCAAATCCAAGATAAAAAGCACAGCCGTGTGTTAGAGGGAAGTCTGAGTCACAGTGCTCACACCGAGGCTGCTTCCTCATCCACAGCAAGTTCTCTGCTCCTGGCAGTCCCTTTTTTCCCATTCCCAAATCCCAGCGAGAAGGGAGATCACCTCAGCTCCACCAGGCTCTCACAGCCCCTGTGCCCAGCTGTTCTGACAGCGCTTTTAAATCGAGACACATTCCTTTGGAAGGACTTGCATTAGCAGGGATAATTTCCAATTAGGAATGGTGGGCACACTTTTCCCAAGCCCTATCCATGAGGACAGGGCCTGTGACTGGGGGCAGAGCCCTGCTGAGGGCTGAGTCTGGGCACGGTCTGGTCTGAGGCTCACGATGGGGCGCGATAAGCGCCGGCATTTTGAAATGTGACTCACTGCTCCAGCCAGAGAGACACCGGTTCCCCCTGCTCCTCGTCTCCCAGCTCCGAGGAGTTTAATTAAGTCAGAGTAAGTTCATTTACACGGCCACACCCTGGACTGACAGCCAGGCAGAGCCTGAACACCCTGGAAGGGGAAGGCTCCGTGGAGAATCATGGCTGCGGTGGCCCCACGGCCCCTGCGCCCACCTGGCTGGATAATCATGGAATCATGGAATGGTTGGGGTGGGAAGGGACCTCAAAGCTCAGCTCATTCCACAGGCAGGGATGCTCCTGAGGAGGTAATGATGCTCCTGAGCATTTCCAAAGCTTTGCAACAAGGAGGCAGCTCCAGGGCTGTGCCTGGCCTGGCACCTGCAGCACCGGGAGCAGCCTGGGAGCCCCCGCCGTGCCCTCTGCCAGCAGAGCTCCGGCTGTGACCCCGCTGCCTGTCCCTGGGGATGGCAGCTGTCACAGGATCCAGATCCCACTGCTCCCCAGCCCCCCGCAGCCCCAGCACCTGCCCAAGTCCTTTTATCGGCTCACTCGTGTCCTACTCAGGCACCACGGAGTCCCAATGCCACATCTGTCACTCCACAAGCACCCCTAGTCACTCATCAGCCCCTTTGTCCATCCCTGCATGTTCCACACCGGCCTCGAGGCTGCCCTTTCCAGGGAATTTCCTCCCTGGAACACGGCAGTGCCAGTCCCTCCGTGCCCTCACCTTCCCAAGTTACATGGGGCTGGCACCGAGGCTGAAGAACCCTGACAATAAAGTGGGAATATTAAAGCAGCATCCTCCTTTTCCACTTATAAAAATAGTCTCTCATCTAATTCTCAAAGGAATTACAGCCAGGCTTCCAATCTGGGAGATCCAGAACAGAGCCCTCTTTATGCCAGCACAACGCCCGACTCCGGCACCAGATTGCCCCTTTCTGCTTCTCTCATAATTCAATACAAGTAACATACCAGGAGAGCTCCGCTGTATAATTGCTTTATTTTCTGCTTATTAGTTCTTTACCAACACTACAGCCATATTGAGAACACAAAATTCCTGGGTACTTCAGTCAGGGAGATCACAGGCCACAAACTCAGTCACTTGGTCGGACACGATTGAACGCCATTCAAAACTTAACTCCATAAATTCACACGAACACAAATCGATGCACTTGGAACTCCAGACTGGTTTGTTTCGTACAGAATTCCCACTTTATCCTACTGACAGCCACTACCTCGTGCTGAGGTCCAGCTACAGCCTAGAAAGGATGTGTTGGAAGTGAAACCTGTGGGGTTTTGTTCGGTGGCCACAGCCGTTGATTTCTGACGGCTCTGCCACACCTTCCAGTCGCTTTTTCTCCCCCATCTCTTCCCACTCCCTCCCACCAAAAAAAAAAAAAAAAAAAAAAAATTTAAAAAAATCTNATTTTCTTTCACCTACAAAACAGAATTACAAAGTTACTTCTAAGGGGATACGAAATTGTGAAGCCAACTTAACGCAAAGGCTGCCCCAGCGCTTGGAAACACAGGAAACCAACTCAGACAAAAAAATGAAGGTATTGAAGTTGTCATGTTGACTGAGAATAGGTTTAAGAAAGTTCAAGAACCATTAATAGAGCTTCAAGTTTTCCAGTTTAGGCATTTACTTTGTGCTTGGCTATTTTATTGATGCTCCAGAAGAAAACAGTAACCATATTGTTGTAATTTGAAGTTTTTATACCACCACACTGTTCATTAAGTTACAGCAACAGGAAAAGAAAAATAAAAGCTAGAAAATAGAGCAATGATATTCCAATGGCAAAAAGCCTTGGATTAAAATAAACTAATCTCACTTCCTCTTTTTTAGGGCTGAGATGGAAGAGTTATTTCTACATTAAGCTTCTGCAGACTCTCTCTAATTCACAAAGTCCATCAATGCTCTATCTTCTAGCACCAAGAACCCATCCAGTCCCATTTGCAACCCACATCCAGAAAAGTCTTTTTTTTTTTATTTTGAACCATACTCTAAAAGGACTTTGAAGTGCTCCAAAGCATTGGATTTCAGAAGTGAATTCAGGATTTTTATCTTCCCATACATCTTTGGTAAGAGCTCCATGTACAAGTACTCAGCATGCAGAGTCACCACTGCAGCAATGTAGTGTAATGCCCCCAATTCCAAGTAAAACTTATATTCTTGAAAAGAGAAAACAATTAAGGAAAGAAAGGAAAATAAAAGCCATTTTCTTCTGGTTTTGTAGCATACATTCCTAGAATTCCCCAACGGAGTTTTAACTCCTTGAGGAAATCTGAAGTTAATCCTTAAGGCTGAATAAGAACCAGCTGCTTTAACAGTTTGTGCACCCAGCGTTAATTAATACTTGATTGAGTTTTTATGCAAATACTCGCTCTGGGTGGGGTTTTTGATTGGCCAGTCCCAGCTACAGGCTGTGACATGGCTAACGAGCTGCTCTGCCCTTTAAGAACTAATTATGGAAGTTTACATTCAGCGTCGATTCTCTCTCTCTCTCTCCCCTCCCCGCTCTCATTAGCAGTTACTCAATGGGCCTCAGACATCCAACATAGTTCCCTTTCCTACAGGACTACAGCAAGAACCGGGACACAGCGAGGCTCCAGCCGCTCGCAGGAGCTCAGTCCAGGCTTGGAAAAACTAAAGCAAGAAGTGATTTCCTCAAAATGGCCATTCCTGAGGTCAGAACCCCCGGGCTCGAGCAGGGCTCGGCGCGGAACTCGTCCCTCGCAAGGTTCCAGCATGGGAAAAGAACAATAATAATAACAACAACAATTTCCTTCTTGCTGTTGGAAAGAATCAGGAACCCTTTCAAGGTTTAGGTGTCTCCAGCTGCCTTGAGATGGAAGCGGGAGGCAAGTCAGAGCTGGACTTTTGCCAAAACATCTGATTTAAAGTCAAACTCGTTGCAACATTTTATTGCTGCATCTGCTGGAAACAGCCTTGGCCCGGGGACCGACACCAAGTAGTAAAAAACTGCAACTAAACTTCATTTAAGACAAAAAAAAACCCCTGCCCGGTGCCTACCCTGGAACTACAGCATCGTTCATGCCTTGTTTGCTATGTGGTGTGGGGAGCTGGTTCTGCATCCCTCCTCATGCATGATGTATGGGTCAGAACTTCCCAGCTGACATTCCAAAGCAGGTCTTACATTTCCCGGTGCCCGATGTGCACTTTGAACAACGTTCCAGTGGAATTCCCACTCTCTGCCACTGCAGGCAAGAATTCCCCTCGTTAGCCTGAGCCGTGGAGCCAGACTGAGTCACTGTTTAGTTACAGATTAACAGAACTTTTTTTTTTTAAAAAAAAGTCCTTAATATAAAAAGACAGACTGCGGTTTGATTTTAAGCAACGATTTTCAGTTTACTAGATGAAGTCGACCTAGCAACATATCCTGCAGGAATGCAAAAAAGTAGCAATCTACAGCAAAGTGAGAGAAGAGAGAGAAAAAAAATATATATATAATCAAAAAAGTAGACCCAGAAAGCATACACTGAAAATGGACCCCCTCCCCCAACATCCCCCAAAATAATCAAACCAGCAAAGGGCTATCGAGAGGAAAAAGGAAAAAAAAAAAAACAAAACCAAAAAAAACCCAAACCAAAAAAAAAGTTACTTAGCAAGTCTATAATGTGTCCTTCCCCTGTTTGCTGGAAGTCTGCCATAGCATCTAGTGCCTGTGTTCGTGTCACATTCGGAGGTTAGAGCATCCTAACGCCAAGCAGGAGGAGTTAGAACAGGAATCCAGCCAAGGGTGCAGGAGGAAAGGGTGGCAACTGGAGAAAGGTGATCATAATCCTATGGATGCGGTTTTGTTTTTACTTTTCAGTAGAGAATCATTCTTCTGGAAAGCCACGTGGGTTATTTAATTTTTTTTTGTTTCTTTTTTTTTGTTTGTTTGTTTAAATTTTTTTTTGTTTTGTTTTGTTTCTTTAATTCTTTGTAGACTAAATAGTTCCTCTCCCATTAGGATTTATAATTGGACGTTAACCACGTCAGCCCTTCGTAGAGTCCATCCCCCGTCGTGGCACAGGAGGGCTGCACATACCAATTCCTATCCCTGATCCGGGTCAGGCCCAGTTTCTCCTGGATCTCGTGGGGTTTCATGGCGTCGGGCAGGTCCTGCTTGTTGGCGAAGATGAGGATGATGGCGTCCCGCATCTCCCGGTCGTTGATGATGCGGTGCAGCTCCTGCCGCGCCTCGTCGATGCGGTCGCGGTCGGCGCAGTCCACCACGAAGATGAGCCCCTGCGTGCCCGTGTAGTAGTGCCGCCACAGGGGCCGGATCTTGTCCTGGCCGCCCACGTCCCACACGTTGAACTTGACGTTCTTGTAGGTGACGGTCTCCACGTTGAAGCCCACGGTGGGGATCGTGGTCACCGACTGGCCCAGCTTCAGCTTGTACAGGATCGTGGTCTTGCCGGCCGCGTCCAGCCCCAGCATCAGGATCCGCATCTCCTTGTTCCCGAAGATCTTGGACAGCACCTTGCCCATCTCGGCGGCATCCAAGGGAGGGCGAGAGGGCGAGCGCCGGCC
>VYXD01001560.1:206568-229834 GCA_013397195.1 Hylia prasina | reverse complement strand
GGCTAACAAGGTGAAAAATGGCTCTGTCTCTCTCTACAAGGCCTTTTAAGCAGAAATTGCCCAATTAAGAAATGACACCTCAATTATTTTTACTTTTAACCCAATAACCAACCACCCCTGGCCCACAATGTGGATTTTTCTGCCCAATTACAAAACCCCACCCCGACCATGGAGAAGAAGGTGAAAAAGAAGGACTCAGCCTCTGCCCTAAATCCCCCACCTTGCTTTCTATCTATTACTGTATTCTAAACCTTAAACTGTGAGTTTTGCCCCCTGTGCTGTCACACACTTCTATCCAAACCCCACACCCACAGTCCCAGGGCTGTCACTCAATTTTGGGAGCCTTTTCCACGGGCTCAGGTCAGTGCAGGGTTTGCTGGGGGGTCAGCACAGAAAGCCTGGAATTCTCAGTGCCCCAGCAATAAATGGTGTATTTCTTGTGGGCAGTGCAAAAGCTCCTGTGCCTCTGCCAATCTTGGTCAGATAATTTCAATTTCAGAGCTCATAAATGGTGTATTTATTGGGATAACCCCAAACTTGTCAGAGCTGTGAAAATCTTTGGGTAGCTCCTCAGGTGTTACAGGCAATTTTTAATTCCATTTTTAAGGCTGGAAATGTTTTGTAGCTTCTAAGCAATGCAGTGTTGTTTTAAAACACTTTTTGGAATTACAACTCTCCACTTTCTCCTGCAGGTTGACTGAAATCATATCAAATGCACCCAGAGGGGAGCAGCTGAAGAGGGTTCTGAACCCACTCCTTCGTGAGTAGTTGGGCTTTGCCAGAAGGTGAAATGGTCACTCAGTGTGGGTTTATGTCCTGCTGGGAAACCTGAATAACTGACCACAGAATCCTGGAGTGCTTTGGATTGGAAGGAACCTGAAAGCTCATCTCGTTGCACCCCCTGCCATGGGCATGGGCAGCTTCCACCAGGCCAGGCTGCCTTGGGAAACAGGGATTTGTTGGTGCACGGGGGTGAGACCTGCCAGTGGCTCTGCTGGAGCTCTGCCTTGGGGCATTTTGCACCAGCCTGGTGCCAAATAGGAGCTGGAAGTGTAAAGTCAGGTTTTCCTGGGCACAGAACCAAATCTGCCTTGTGTGAGGCCATCAGAACAAGTTTGGTTTTCCTCCTGACCTGGCAATGCTGCCCAGGCAGAGAATTTCCTGCACAGCTCAAGAATTACCTCCCCCATCTCTTCATTCTCTTTTTCACCACCCTTTCTCTACCCTGGTCTCCTAAATAATTGCTATATAATAATAATATTACTGTTTAATTGCTAATTATTGTCCCCCACTGATCCCAGTTTTGCTGTGTCCATGCTGGAGTTTGGTGTTTCTGATCCTGTCCTGTAGGAAACCTTGGCCCCACGTTACTGATCCAATTGCCAGGCACAGCTGCTCCACTCCAAAATCCCCACCATTCTTCCCTTTGTGGGAATTTTGGCTCTTTCTCACCCCCTCCTCTTCACCCACACATCCCTCCTGTCCTTTCCCTGATTTTTGCCACTCTTCCCTCACTCTTGTGTTCAGACTTTTTAAATGCAAATTGTGAATATTTTCTACAGATGATCCTTCACTATTTCTTTTTTTTATTATTTTTTTAACAGCTTATGGGGCCACTCTCATCGAGCACTGCCTTATAGAAGCTGGATTTTCTGGAGCTGTCAAAATAGATCAACATCTGGAAAATAAAGGTGTAATATTTTAAAGGCTGGGCCACAAAAATGGGGATTTTTATGTCTGTGTAGTGTGTTTTTTTTTCCCCAAAGAGATGAGCAAACCTGTGGTTCTGACCACGTGGGTTCATTTTTAATGTTTTTAGCTTGGGCACCAGCCTTGTTTACATTAAAACTCTTGATCTGTGCATGAATTGGAGATAAAATATCAGATTGTTCCTGTAGTCTGAGTGGTTTTATGGTGAGGTGAGTTCTGGTGGAGCAAAGGGTGTTTGACAAGAAGAATTTCCATCCAAGTCTTTATTTGTGGCAAACATTGGGGATTTGGTAAAGTAGCAGCTTTACATTTATTGGGAAATTAAAGACTTGGGTCATAAAATCAGAAAATATTTTCCTGCAGTTTTGTTTTCCTCGTGTGCTTTATATTTGCCATAAATCCAGAGGAATTTTTCCTTCCTACTGCATTGTGGTGCTGTGAAAAATAACTTCTCACAGCTTCTGGCTTGTGCTTTGCCCCTGCAGCTTTAGTTTCATGAAGTGCTGGGGTCTTTTTTCCTTCCTGAAACTTGAATAATTATGTGCTAAAAACATCTAAACAGATTTTGATATTAAAAATTTCCCAGGTGTAAACTTAGCCTCCTGTTTAGAATGAGCAATGATTGGTGGATCCCATCACCAGGGATGAAATATTTCTGCTGTTTTCTCTTCAGAAAACCTTGAAAAGGTTCTTTCAGCTCTAGAGAAAGCAGAAGAATACATGGCCCTCACTGACAACTTCAGTGGAAAGGTGGGTCTGGGGTGGGTTATCACTTCTTTGGAATTGCAGAGTGAAACTGGCAGTTCCTCAGGATGTGCAATTCCTGCTCTTCCCAGCTGTGGATTTGATTCCTGGGTGTCAGGTGGAATAAAAATTGCTTCTTTCCACAGGCTGGGCAGCAGTTAAATAATGCACAGGCAGATTTTATAAATGCTGGGAGATTTGCACTTGGGTTTGAATAGGTTCTGTAATAAATTCTGCACATGAACTCTGCATTTCTGGGATAGTCCTGAGGGTTGGAAGAAGTTCCCTTCTTTTTCCAGAAGAAATTGGAGGCAAGACAAGCCAGTGGGTCAAGGCACAGGGTTCTCTTCTGGAATTATTTATTGATGATACCCAAACCTTTCCACAGACAAATGATATTTTTGTGTTCTTTCAGGGTTATGTCATCCAGAAAAGGGAGAAAAAGCCAAGTCTGGAACCAGACAAACCAGCAGAAGATATCTACACGTAAATATTTGAAGTATTTCTTCCCTTTCTTTCTGCTAGTCTGCATACCAGAAATTAGTTTTCAGGTGATAATATCAAATGTGTATTTTACAGATATGAGGAATTTCATCCTTTCTTGTTTTCTCAACATTCAAAATGTCCCTACTTGGAATTTGACTCATTCAATAAGGTACAGTGCTTGTGCTGATGCTGTACTTAAGTGCTTGAAGTGACTGCTGCTACACAGAGTAATTAAAACACAGTGCAGGGGTTGTTAATGAAAGCAGAGCCCTTGCAAGGGATGATTGGTTTTGTGGATGAGTGTTTGGTGAGAAAAGGGCAGCTCAGACAGGACTTGGAGGCTGCAGCTGGGCAGGGCTGGCTCCTGAGCTCAGATGCTGCAGTGTGGAACCTGTGGTGGAGGTGGAAGTTTGCAGGCAGAGGATCCCAAATGTTTTCCTCTGGAGAGCTGGAATCTTGGGTTGTCTCTGGAGTGAACAGTTGTGACAGACACCACGTTTACACTTCTGCTGTTACTCCTCTGAAAGCCTCAGGCCTCTTATTTGGTGTTTCCTTGGGCATTTTGCTTCTTGGTCCTGGACTCATTAACATCTGGAGTCATCCCTTAACATCTGGAGTCATTCATTGCCCCTTGTTCTGACCTTGATCTCCACAATCCCCACTCCACGCTCCTGCCCTGCTTCCTGCCTTAATTTCTGTCATCTCCTTCACTGATCACAGAATCCCAGAGTGGTTTGGGCTGGAAGGGACTCAGAGCTCACCCAGTGCCACCCCTGCCCTGGCAGGGACACCTCCCACTGTCCCAGGCTGCTCCAAGCCCTGCCCAGCCTGGCCTTGGGCACTGCCAGGGATCCTAGGGGCAGCCACAGCTTCTCAGGAATTGCCAGTTCCCAAATCCCAATCTCCCACCCATCCCTGCCCTCTGGCAGTGGGAGCCACTCCCTGTGTCCTGTCCCTCCATCCCTTGTCCCCAGTCCCTCTGATGAGCTAAACAGCCCCAAACCTTCCTCATCTTGTGCTTTAAGCACAGCTGGAGCACAGGAGCAGTTCTGGGCCCTTCTGGCTCTTTGTGCTTTTTTAACTGACCCAGTGAAGCAGCAGCAGTTCAGGGCAGACAGCTCTGGCTTTGCAACCACTTCATCTGAACCAAAGCAGCTGCTTTTCCATCGTTTCTTGGCAAAAAAGGGTGAGGCATTGCTTGGCCACTTTTTTCCCTTCTGTGTTTGCAGTGAGACACAGCCCTGAGCGTCCTGCTGGACTCATCCCAGGGGAAGGGAGATGCAGAAAGCTCCTGGAGGTTGTTTCAGCCTCTGTCCCCTCTCTGAGTGCTTTGCAGCCCTTTCTCTGCCTGCCCTGAGTTCAGGCCACATTCTCCAGAATTCTCCAGGCCAGAATCTGGGGATCCTCCAACCCGATTCTCTCCTGCAGGCCACGGATGAGTTCTACTCCAAGCTGGAGGGGCAGAGGATTGATCTGAAGGCCTTGCAGCAGGTGTGTCCTGGTCCAGGCCTGGGCAGCTGGGATGGCTCCCAGATTCCCAGAGGTTCCCCTTGCTTCTTGCAGCGATTACCTGATGCCATTTGGATTTATAGTTCTATTTCTTTTTCGCCATCTTGTATTTAAAAGGAAAAACAAGCCTTGAAGAAACTGGAGAATGTCCGTAAGGACCACGAGCACAGGCTGGAAGCTCTCCAGCAGGCTCAGGTAAGACAGATTTGGGGTTTTAATTACAAAAATGCATAATCACACCCCCCATGGGCTGGTTTGGTTGGGAGGGAGCTTCAGTCCCATCCAGCTCCACGGGCACAATCCCTGGCCTGGGACTGGCAGTGCTGCAGTTGGACCTTCTCCTGTGCCACACCTTGGATTTCTCCTGCGCTCCTTCCACCCCCTCAAAAGCCACTGCTGAGCACGTGTGTGCAGCTGCAGTGGCTCCCAGCTGCTCCTTTCCCTAAGGAAGCTGATCAGCTGAAGGGAGAGCTGATAGAGATGAACCTGGAGGTGGTGGACAGAGCCATCCAGGTGGTGAGGAGCGCCTTGGCCAACCAGATCGACTGGACCGAGATCGGCGCCATCGTCAAGGAGGCCCAGGCCCAGGGGGACCCCGTGGCCACGGCAATCAAGGAGTTAAAGCTGCAGACAAATCACATCACCATGCTGCTCAGGTGAGTTGTGTGCTGGGGAAACCTCAGGAGCTCAGAGATTTAAAAAAAAAATGAATGCAAAGTGTCTTTTTTTATACGCAGAAGTTTTGGTGTAAAAGCTGGGACATGGCAAAGTTAAGCCGGGAAGTTTTAGTTACCTCGCTTTCAGAAGTGAGGTAACTAAAAATCAGTTTAGTTCCATAAACAAGTAGAACTACATGTCAGTTTATGGAATAATCTTGTTTTCAGTCAGTTCCTTGGACTGGAAAAATTGTGCTCTTTATCTTCTGCTTTTGCTTTCTTTTTCCCCCCAGATTTGTCTGACCCCAAGACAAAAAGAGGTTGGCACACGAAGCATTCCAGGGCTTCCTGTGTCTGCACAGTGAAAAGGGTTTAGAGGCTCCTTGGGCCATTTCCAGACCTCTCAAAGAATTAAATTAAGAGCACATTGCACCAAGGATTAAAAATAAACCACTTCTCTTATCTTAATCTTATGATGTTGTGTGTTTTTAGGAATCCATATGTGTTATCTGAAGAGGAAGAGGACGATGCTGATGTAGAGAAGGGAGAAACAGAAGAACCAAAGGGAAAAAAGAAAAAGAATAAAAGCAAACAGTTGAAGAAACCTCAGAAAAACAAACCCTCATTGGTTGATGTTGATCTCAATTTGTCTGCCTATGCCAATGCCAAAAAGTAAGATTTTTCAGTAAATGTGTGTTTTTGGAGGAGAAATTTCTCTGGGTGTGTGGTTGTTGGTGATAATATTGCAGGAAGAGGGGTTTGGGTATATAGCTTGTTAAAAACAAGAGTTAAAATTTGAAATAGCAGCTTGTCCTGAGCTCTGGGATGGGGATTCCCCTGTCCAGACCCAGTGGTGCAGAGCAGCTGCTCTGTGGCTGTCACACTGATGGAATTTTCTGCCCATGGAACAAAATGCAGAGTCCTGGGCTAAGGGGGATAAGGATAAAGGAGTGGATCTGCTGGGATTTCAGGGCCAAGCACTTGTGTTTCACAGGTACTATGATCACAAAAGACACGCAGCCAAGAAAACTCAGAAGACAGTGGAAGCTGCAGAAAAGGTATTTTTGTTTTTCCTTGGATTTTAGAAGATATTTGAAAGGAAAATCCCTGCCAGTGCTCAGTGGGAAATCCTGACCTGACCTGAGCAGCCCTAACAAAACTTGAAAGGGAAAAACAATCAGCGAGGGTTGGTTTATTCTTGACACTTGAGCTCAGTGGAGGATTGCAGATCCCTGATGGATCCTCCTTTTCCACCAGCAGCATTGGGAATACTCAGAACAGGTGGGGGTACTGACAGACCAGGACTGAGAGTGGAAAATCAGTGGAATTCCTTCCAATCCAAGAGCTGATCCAGGGTGGGGTTTGAAGATCAGGGCTGGGTGGAGCCTGCTCTGTGAGCAGAGCCATTTCCTACCAACTTTCCCCGTGTTCAGTGGGGAATTTTGGGATCCCTGCTGCATGGTGACACTGCTTTCTGTCCCAACAGGCTTTTAAATCAGCTGAGAAGAAGACCAAGCAAACCCTGAGGGAAGTTCAGACAGTCAGCACCA
Source organism: Hylia prasina (assembly GCA_013397195.1). Lineage (NCBI taxonomy): Eukaryota > Metazoa > Chordata > Aves > Passeriformes > Sylviidae > Hylia > Hylia prasina. The sequence continues at coordinate 223,179 of VYXD01001560.1, read as the reverse complement.
TCCAGAAGGCCAGAAAGGTCTATTGGCAAGTACAGCTCCATCTCCCTTCTCCCATGTCCTGTGCCAGGATGGACCTTCCCTGGCTTGGGAGTGCAGCTGGTTAGGATTTCTGGGCACTGCACTTGGGATGGAATCTCCTTAAAGCTGCTTCTCAAAGTCAGAGAATCCCAGAGTGGTTCCCAGGGATGGCAGCTGTGGCTGCCACATCCCTGGAAGTGTCCAAGGCCAGCTTGGAGCAAGCTGGGAGAGTGGAAGGTGGGGACTGGATGATCTTTAAGGTCCCTTCCAACCCAAACCATTCTGGGCTTCTGTGCTTTAAAAAACAAACAAATGAAACAAAACCTCAAAGCTTTTCATCACCCTAATGGCGGAATTATTAAAATAAAAATGAACAGGAGGACTGTGGTGATGGTGCTTCTTGTTCCATCTCCAGGTGTCACTGCCAGTGCTGCTGTAGTTGTCCCATGCCTTGTTTTTATGTCCCAGGCCTGTGGATGGAAGTAAAAATATTCTCGGTGTCATCAGTTGTAGATGCTGAGATGAATCTCCTGAGTTTGGTATCAAAACCCACCTGTGCAGTGTCCTGTTAGTTCCAGGTGTTTCTCACATCATGGATTTGCTGGAATTTGGCAGGTTTGAGAAGTTCCTGTGGTTCATCAGCTCGGAGAATTACCTGGTCATTGCTGGCAGGGATCAGCAGCAGAACGAGCTGATCGTGAAGCGTTACCTCAAACCAGGTGGGTCCGTGGAGGGGCTCTGGGGGTTTCCTCCCCTTCTGCAGTTCTGGGAATGTCCAGGAGTGACATGGGAAGGTCTCTCTGCTTTGCCCTTGAGCTGGGCCTTGGCTCAAAGGGAATTTTGGTGGTGGGAGCTCCTCTGGTGCCGTGGGGCGAGAGCAGCTTGGATGGGCTCCCCTCAGGAGCGGAGGAGCCGGTTCTCCCTGGGACAAGGATGGACTAAAAGGCTTCTGTGTCCCCACCCTGCCCCTTGCAGCCACACAAGGCATTTCCATCTAGGGTCAGAGACTTCCCTGGCTCCAGGGCCCTGTGGATCTGACCCAAGTCTCCCGTTTCCCAGGGGACATCTACGTGCACGCAGATCTGCACGGAGCCACCAGCTGCGTGATCAAGAACCCCTCAGGTACCCGTGGGGCCCTGGGGACAGGAGCTGGGATGGGAATCAGCCCTTCCTGGGGAGCTCCCAGCAGGATCAGGGCAGCATCTCAGGGGTGCTGGGTGTTGCAGGTGAGCCCATCCCGCCACGGACGCTGACGGAGGCCGGGACCATGGCCCTGTGCTACAGCGCTGCCTGGGACGCCCGCGTGGTCACCAGCGCCTGGTGGGTCTCCCACAGCCAGGTGAGCACTGCAGGCAGGAGTTCTCCAGCCACAGCCCCCCAGGGAATTGGGATGTGACCACAGACAGGGGCTCATGGGTGTGGATCAAGCTGCTGTGTAAGAGTGTGGCCGTCGCGCCAAGGTCGCGGTGGTTTTATTCCCTGAGTGCTGCTGAGCACATCCTGGGTTTGTTTCCTGAGTTACTCGCCCAGGACTCCTAAAACACAGAGTGTGGGTGGATTGAAACATCCCTTAGGAAAATTCCCTGCAAAGCAGAGGAAGGACCCCTTGGATATGGAGTCCTGCAGGGCTGTTCCCAGGAGTTCAGCTCCTGCTGAGCCAGTGTTTCTCTTGCTGCTGTTGTCACCTGATGTTTGCCTTCTGTCACAGGGATTTTGTCATGGTTTTCTCTTAGGTTTCTAAAACTGCCCCCACGGGAGAATATCTCACCACTGGGAGCTTCATGATCCGAGGTGAGGCCCAAGGGAACGGTGGGAATGGGATGTTTTCCCCAAGGTGCTGGGCTGTCCTGCAGTGGCAGCAGATCCCACTCTTCTCCCAGAAATCTGTTGGGAATGGCTCAGCCTGAGCATCAGGCAGCTGCTGCAGCACTTCGAGCCGAGCCCTGGGCAGAAGTTCATTAACTCAGCTGCTTTTGAGCTCCCCTGTTCTCATGCCAGAGATAAAATAAGCCCCAGTGTAATTTTTAGGTAGCCTAAAGCCTCTAATAAAAATGACTTTTGGAAGTACATCCTGCAGCATGGCTGCTAAACCTCCTCATGAGACTCCCCCTTTGTTTTTCAGGGAAAAAGAATTTCCTTCCACCTTCCTATCTGATGATGGGCTTCAGCTTCTTGTTTAAGGTACAGCTTTTCTCGTGCAGCTCCTGCTGGCTTTTGTAATTTGCTTTGAGCTGCAGGAGGCTTATTTTCTGCATCTTGCTTATCAGTATATTCCCAATTACTTCATTTCCCACTGGGACAAATCCCATAAAAAGGCTTCTTGCTGATAATGACTCTGCTTTCATTTCCATCTCAGCCCAGTGTGCACTGTCTGCATTTCAAACACTCTGCACCTTCCTGCCTCTGCCAGGGTTGTTTTCCCAGCTCTCTTTGGAGCAGGGAGATGTTCAGGGGATCTGGGAGGGCAGCTCTGTGTGTCACCCTGCCTTCTGAGGTTGGCACACTTGGGTCTGGTTTAATTTCCTCTCCTTTTGATGGCAAACAGTGCTCAGAAGGGAAGGAAAAGCTGAGTGAGGTGTTGTGTGAGCACCACCAGGCCTGGCAGAGGCTCCTCGTTTTCAGGTGGATGAAAGCTGTGTCTGGAGACACCGGGAGGAGAGGAAGGTCAAAGTGCAGGATGAGGATGTGGACACGGTTTCCAGCAGTGCCACTGAGCTGGTGGCTGAGGATGTGGAGCTTTTAGGTACCCTGGGAGGGGCTGGGAGCTGTGGGTGCTGCTGGGGGATCCCGGAGCTTGGATCACTGATGGGACAAAGGGGAATGGCCTCACACTGCCAGAGGGCAGGGATGGATGGGAGACTGGGAAGGAATTCCTGCCTGGGAGGGTGGGGAGGCCCTGGAATAGAATTCCCAGAGCAGCTGTGGCTGTCCCTGGATCCCTGGCAGTGTCCAAGGCCAGGTTTGATGGGGCTTGGAGCAGCCTGGGATAGGGAAAGGTGTCCCTGCCCTGGCAGGGGTGGCACTGGGTGGGATTTAATGTCCCTTCCAGCCCAACCCATCCTGGGATGATGGCTCAGTTTGGTGTTCCTGTTTTCCTGCCCTGGGTGCTCCAGATGGAGGAGACAGCAGCAGTGAGGAGGAGAAAGCTGAGGGTGAGGAAGCCCCAGAGGCTGAGGAAGCCCCAGAGGATGTGGAAGCTCCAGAGGATGTGGAAGCCACAGCTGAGAGTGCCCATGAGGAGGGGGTTGCTGAGCTGCAGCAGGGAGGAGGGAACACTCCTGCTGCAGAGGCTGACTCCGAGGAGGACGATGGAGAGTCTGAGGAGGAACATCCAGAGCCCAGGAGGGAAGTGCAGGAGGAAGAGGTGAATTACCCAGACACCACAATCGACCTCTCGCACCTTCAGTCCCAGAGGTGAGACAAGCAGCAGCTGGGGGCACCTGAAGCTCTCCCGAACCCCTGCCAGGACAAGGCTGGGATGCACTGCCATCCCTTCTTTCCATGCTCAGCAGTGGGAGTGCTGCCTCATTTTCCTTTCAGGGCTGCTCACACCTGAGAAACAGCCCTGAGCTGCCTCTGCTCTGCACAGGGCTGTGGGATGAGCTCCTCCCCTGTTGTCCCTGGAAGTGGGAGCCCTGAGGGGGAGCAGGGATTGGGTGGGTGCTCGTGGGAAGCTGCACACTGGGGCTCCCTCAGTGCCCAGGCTGTGTGTGTTGTGTGTGAGAGGAGCTGGCAGAGAGCTAAGAATGGTTCCTGAAGTGAATCCCAGTGTTCCTGCCTTCTCCAGTCGCCAGAGCTGGGATTGCCACTCTCAGAGAGTTACAGCCCAGCTGCCAAAGTTGGTGTGTCCATGGGGAGCTGCCCTGCACCTGCTGATGAGCTCCTTTTCCATCTCCCCACAGATCCCTGCAGAAAACCATCCCCAAGGAGGAAGAGCCCAACTTGGTGAGGTCCCAGCTCTGCTGGGTGGCCCAGAGCAGTGGGAGCTGCTGGGCAGGGCCTGCCCTAACCTGCCTTTCCCTCCTCAGAGCGACAGCAGGGCCCAGGGCCGGAGGCATCTCTCTGCCAAGGAGAGGAGGTGAGAGCCAGGGGCTGTTCCAGGGAATCCCAGGGTGGTTTGGGTTGGAAGGGAGCTTAAATCCCCTCCCATCCCACCCCTGCCATGGGCAGGGACACCTTGCACTGTCCCAGGGTGCTCCAAGCCCTGTCCAGCCTGGCCTTGGGCACTTGCAGGGATCCAGGGCCAGCCACAGCTGTTCTGGGCTGTGCCTCTTCCCCATTCCCTCCCCTTGTCCTGGGCACAGGCACATCTGTACCACTCCCAGCCTGATCCATGCCCATTGTCCTGCATTTCCAGGGTGAGGTGCTGCTCCTATCCTTTGGGAATGCTGCCTGGGAACAGTTCTACTCATGGGCTGGGGAGGTTTTTCTGAGGAGAGGCTGTTTCCTGTGCCCCTCTGGATCCCTGTGGCAGGGAAGCAGGGTGGGAATGCTGTCAGGAGAGCAGCACCTCTCTCATCACAACAAATGAGGATGTTGTGACTGTTCTCCTTAGAGAAATGAAGAAAAAGAAGCAGCAGAACAACTCTGAGAACTCGGAGCTGTCTGAAGAGAAGCAGAAGGAGACAGAGACAGAGCCCCAACCTGCAGCTGCTGCCAACAGCCACAGGGCTGCCCCAGCCCCTCAGCCCATCAAGCGGGGCCAGAAGGTGGGCAGGGACCAGGGGCACCTGGGCTGAGCTGTTGCCATGGGAATACAGGCAGAAATCCCAGATTTCCACACACCCACAGCTGCCTGGTGGTTTTAGGCTCATGGTGGTTAGCAAGGAGCTCACTGCAACCAGTCCCTTGCTTACTGGTGAGCTGCTCTGAAAGAGTTTGGGATACTGGGAAGGAAAGAACAAGTGGGGTCAGCACCTGTGGTTGCAAAACTCTGCCAAAAGTTGTCATTCCTGAAGCTGTTGGTGTTTCCTCCTGCAGAGTAAAATGAAGAAGATGAAGGAGAAGTACAGGGACCAGGACGAGGAGGACCGGGAGCTCATCATGAAGCTGCTGGGGGTGAGGGGGAGCTGTGCCTTCCCCGGGCTGTGGTGGCTCCTGTCACCAGCCCTGACCCCCTGTGTCACCACAGTCTGCAGGCTCCAACAGGGAGAGCAAAGGGAAGAAAGGGAAGAAGGGGAAGACAAAAGAAGAGGCAGCAAAGAAGCAGCAGCAGCAACAGAAACCCAAACCCCTGCGTCGTGCAGGAGGAGGGGGCAAGGAGCCCCTCCCAGCAGGAATTGTGCACGAGGCACAGGAGCCAGGCCTGGAGGAGCTGCAGGAGGAGAAGGTGAGCAGCAGGAGGAGAAGGTGAGCAGCAGGGTGAGAAGCTGAGCAGCAGGAGGGGAAGGTGAGCAGCTCTCTCCTCACCTGTCCCTGTGTCTGTCCCTTGCTGGGGCTCTCCTGGCTCTGTGCAGCTCTCCCACCCGCAGGCTGAGCAGCTCCCCAGGGATTTTGGGGAGCTGTGGGGATCTCTGTGTCTGTTGCCAGGGCTGAGGGAACCCACTGGATTCCCAGAGCAGCCCAAAGCCCTGCAGCAATCCCAGTGCTCATCCTGTTCCCAGCAGAGCCAGAACTGGGGCTGGGAGCAGTGCTGAGGATCAGCTGTAACTGAGCTCCCAGCCCTGCTGCTGGGGTTTGGTATCTCTGAGCTCCATCTCCCTCCTCTCAGCTCGGCGTGTGCCAGGCAAATTAGAGGTTGGAAAGAAACACTCCACCCTCCCACCCACAGCAGGGTGCTGCTCTTACCTTGGTTGTGAAACAGTTCAGTTCTCTTTGCCAGCACGGGGCTGATTCTGGGGCTGGTTAGAGAGTTTATTGGGACAGGGGAGGAAGCAGGAGCCCTGTGGTTTCTCAGCCCTGACGTGGCCTCTGTTTGTGCAGGAGGAGCAGGACCAGGAGCAGCCAGGACTGGAGGTAGGTAAATGCTCAGTTCTCTGAGTGCCCATGGGGGAGCCCTCCAGGGCTGTCTGAACCCACCTGAATTGTAGTTGTAAAAATTCACCTCCTCTTCTGCCTGCCCTGCTCATCTCCACATCCTCCCTAAGCCCATAGCTGGCTCTGTGGATGTTTGCCCTTGGTTTTTGCCTCGGTGGCTCTGGGCTGGAGGATGACAGTGAGCAGTGCAGGTTCTTCAGTTTAGAAGTTTATTTACATATAAAAATGCTTCAAACTTTTCTGTAATTACGTCTGTGTAATTACAGGCCATGGGTGTTGCCCAGGGCTGGGAATTACTGAATTCCTTTAAATTCCTTAATGGAGGAGGATAATGGTGTGTGCTGGGGGAAGCTTTGGGTGACTCCACTGAGGGGCCCAAACCAAGACCCAGCACAGGATGTGATTTTAGTGATGAGACAGGATCAGTCACAAATGCTGCCTTGGGAATTCCATGCCAGTGAAGTGCTCATGGAACAATGGAATGGTTTGGGTTGGAAGGGACCTCAAAGGCTGCCTGTGCCACCTCCTGCCCCGAGGCTCCAGGGAGGGCTGAGCTCAGGGCCTGGCCCCAATGGAGCTTCTTCTGTCTCCCAGGACAGCGAGGCCCTGCTGGACTCCCTGACTGGGCAGCCCCACCCCGAGGACATCCTGCTCTTTGCTGTCCCCATCTGTGCTCCCTACACAGCCATGACCAACTACAAGTGAGTGGCAGCAGGTTCCTGGGGGGGATGTGCTGAGGTTGTTCCACTGACACAAACCTTTCCTCTGGGCAGGTATAAAGTCAAGCTCACTCCAGGCACCCAGAAGAAGGGCAAAGGTACAGTCTGAGGGCCCTGAATCCTTCCCTGTGCTCTGCCTGCTGAAGCCATTGTGGTTTTCCAGGCTGTTTCACTCCTCCCTGTGTTTTTCCAGCTGCCAAGATTGCCTTGCACAATTTTATGCAGTCCAAAGAAACCAGTGCACGAGAGAAGGATCTGTTCCGCAGCGTCAAGGTGAGGCTTTCCCTGCAGTGCCTCCTGTGCAAAGCAGCAACAAAACCTCCTCAAGTGCCATTGTGGGAGGAAATGCTGCCAAAACTGAGCGTGCTGCTGGGCTTTTTTAATCAGTGGAGTTTGTCAGTACTCCTGGGGAAGGTCAGAGAGTCCTGCAGTGGTTGTGGGGGAAAAGGATCTTAAAAGCCACTCCATGGGCAGGGCCCCCTTCCACTGTCCCAGGCTGCTCCAAGCCCCATGTCCAGCCTGGCCTGGAACAATTCCCTGGGAAGGACCCTGAGGAGCTGAGCCCTTTGTTTCTGCGTGGTGTCACTCGTGTGACAAGAGCAGCATCTTCCAAGAAACCCTCTGGGTTTGGGAGGGGGAATTCCTGGAGCAGGGGCTGGCACTGGGAGTTGAGGGTGTCCCGTGCCCCTCATCCCAGTCCTCCAGAAAGCCTTTCCTGCTGTGGTCACTTTGTTCTCTTCTGTGTTTCCTAGGACACTGATTTGTCAAGAAATATTCCTGGGAAGGTGAAAGTATCTGCACCTCACCTGCAGAACATGAAGAAGAAGTGATTCCATGCTGGGGGCTCTCAGCCCCAAACCAGACCCGGGACAGATGGACACAGACTCACCACCAGGACTGAATTCCAACAGCCAGGACCTGCACTCCTGGTGCTTTAGCTGGACTCTGATACAAATTGCAGATAAACATGGAAGTAAATTGCTGGCATTTGGTCAGGAATGTCCTTCCCTGCTGCTACTTCTGTGTTCCTTCCAGCACTGGCTGGGAAAGGCTCTGGGATTTGGGGCAGGACAACTCCAGAGTTCCAGAGCCTCCAGAAGGGCAGTTCCAGTGAGAATGCTTCCTTTGGGAAGCTGAAATTGTGTTTCCCCCTTAACATTTCCTGGCTGTGGAGAGAGGGAAGGTGCAGGCCCAGATCTCCCCAGAACCCTGTGGAGGGGAGGAAGAGCAGGGCTGGGAGTCAGGAAAACCCCGGGATCTCTCAGGAATTACAGCACAGGAATTGTTCTACAAGTCAACGTTTTTAATTGTTTTTTGAAGACAGCTTAAAACATGATCCCCCCCCTTCCCCACAGCAGCACGGCCTGGCCCTGTCCCCATGTCCCCACAGAGCTGGGACAGCCCTGGGGCTGCTCCAGGGACACGGGAGCTCCACAGGGCTGGGAACAGGCTCAGCACTCTCAGTTACACTCCCAGGGCAGAATATCTGCTACCTAAGGTTCACAACTGAAGTTCCACAACATAAAAATTCCAAAAAAAACCCCCCCCCCAAACTACAGCCAAGCAGAGAGTAGTGGTGCTTTAACATCTCAAGGTTTACGACAGTTTTATCGACCGACAACGGGACAACTTCCAGATCCTGCTTCTAACTTCCAGATCCTGCTTCTAACCTCCAGATCTGCTTCTCTGACCTTAAGCATCTGTGGCAAAAGGTGGACTAAACACCACTAAAGCAACACTCCCGAGCCGTGGTGTGCTCAGCATTCCCAGCTCCTGTCCCCACGGACATGCCCCACTCCTGGGCTCGGCCTCACCCCTCGGGGTGCAGACCTTGCAGCTTAAGCTCAGGCTCGTCTCCTCTGGCATTAAACACATTTATTGGAACATCTCACACAACAAGAGGTTCTCTCTAGGCCATTCACATGCACGGGAGGGCGAGAAGCGACTACCTACACACAGAGGGGTGAGCACACACCTTCAGTGGTGCCCAGAGGGCTCAGGAGCCCGAGGTGTTGTTGCTGCCGAAGCGCTGGTTCACGCTGTGCAGCAGGTGCTTGGGCAGGCAGTGCCACGAGCTGGCCAACATCTCCTTGAAGCAGATCACAGCCTCGAGGCACAGCCTGGGAACACAGGGCTGCTGTCAGCACCGAGGGGCAGCCTGTGCCCTGCTGCAGGGCCGGGGGTGCTGAGGGGAATCCTCCATCCTCAGCCCCAGCAGCGGTCGGTCAGGTGGAAATGGGACGTGAAAAGGTCCAATGGTGACCCTGCCCCATGTGCCTTAGAATCCCAGGGTGGTTTGGATTGGAAGGACCTTAAATCCCATCCCATTTCACCCTTTTTCCATGGGCAGGGACACCTCCCACCATCCCTGTCCAACCTGGCCTTTGACACTTCAGGGATCCAGGGGCCTCCCCACCCTCCCAGGAATTTCCTGCTGCCACCTAAGCTGGACACGACACTTCCACACTGAACTTCTGCTCTCTTACCTTACCAGAGATCTTGGTTGTAGGGAGAACACAAGGATTTCATTACTGTGAGCCTGGAGGATGGGAGAGAGAGGGAGAACGGGTTCTGTGGGTGCTCAGCAGGAGCCAAAGCAGCCCAGGCTCACACAACCATGGAATCAGGGAATCTCAAGGGCTGGGCTTGGAAGGAGCTTAAAGCTCATCCCATCCCAACCTGCCCCGGGCAGGGACACTGGGGGAAGCCTTGAGGCATCTGCACTGAGGGGCTTTGCACAGGAGCAAAGCATTTCCCCCTCAGGCCTTGTCTGCACCTTTGTGATCCCCACAGATCAGGATGCTCAAAACCAACTCACAGCTTTGGAATGGGCCAGAAGGTTGTTGGCACAGCCCCCAAAGATGATCACCTCGCCCTCCTCGCTGGCACAGGCCGTGTGCCACAGCCTGGGAACAGAAAGCAGCACTGCATTAACCCCAAACCCCAGCCCTGGGAACATCCCTCCTCATCCCAGCCAGCCCAAAGGCAGGAACCAGGAATCAGCAGTGCTTTAACTCCTTAACCAGGCTCACATCACTTCCCAAACCAGAGGGAGGAAGACTCCAGTTTTCCATGCCACACTCGTGCATCACAGAGGTTTTGGGGCTTTGAACTGCAGGTCACCAACTCCCATTTCCTCAGCAGGAAGCCAAGAACAGCCCTGGGTGTGCACAGGATGAGCCTCTGGCAGCACCTTGGTGACACCAGCCCGTGCCTGGTTGGTGCCAGAGCAAGGACACTGGTTCCAGTGAGCTCTGGTGTTGGCATTAGCAGCCAGATCAAACCCTAATTCCCAGGATCAAACCCTAAATTCTCTGTTCCCTGCTGTTTCACAGGCTGCCTGCAGCACCTGCCCTGTGTGGCCCTACCCAGAATTGTGGGAGCACACAGCCTGCACCTCTGGGACACATGGAAAAGGAGAACTGAGAGGAGGAACCAGTGTCCTCTCTCTGCAGCCACCACCAGGTGCTTCCACACCCCTTCTGCACCCAATTTCCAGGGAACTGTCTGCCATACCTTGGTTTCTCAGAGTAGTTATGCTCAAACTGCACCCACTCGTTCTTGCTGATACAATAAATCCAGGCATCACCTGAAAACAAGCAAAATCCCAGATAAAACCAGGATGCTGTCAGTTCTGTAAGTTGTTGCAATATACAAATACTCTGGTGTAGCACATCCCATTTCTGTTCTCAGATACATCAAACATTTTAGGAAAAGCCTTATAAAACTTTGGCTGCTGTTTGACAACAGGTGTTCCACGGTAACAGATTTATGGGGGTGAAGGTGGAGAATTGTAAAGCTGTCACTAATTGCAATTTGCACTTTTAGATACATTTTTAGAGCAGATGAATTGCTGGAGCTTCTGGGGTCTCCACACCCTCAGCAACTCCTGCTCTGTGGAATGAGGAGTTGGAGCACACGGGAGGAATTCAGAAGGAATTCAGGGCAATCATTCAAGCTCCTGTCTGTGCACAGCTGCTCCAGAGCACAAAGCCACCACCAAATCCCTCTGGAATGACTTACTCAGGGGCTGCTTGTCCGTGGTGAACCCTCCGAAGAGGAAGAGGTGATCCGAGGAAATCGGCGTTAAGGAATGCCACGATCGGCCGACGGGGCAGATGCCTTGGGTGAGTCTGGATTGCAATAAAAACACCCCAAATCACCAGCAGGGACAGCCAAATCCCGCTGCTCTCTCCTGCTCTGATGATTTCTCAGCTATCTGCAGGACACTGCAGCCACCCAAGCACAACCTGCATTCCTTTAGGCACAGAGAGTTTTACGCGGATGGAGCCCGAGCACCCACATTTCGTTCCACTCCCACGTGTCCAGGTTCAGGAAGTGAAAGTCGTTCATCCTGGACTCCTACAAGAGAGCAGAGCGTGGCTCAAATCTCCTGCTGAGGTTTGGGTTTTTAAGCACAGGTTGAACAGGGCTGGGCTTACCCTGTATCTGCCTCCAAACACGTAGCCCCTGTTCCCAACCGTGGCACAGGCGTGAGCGGCTCGAGGGGACGGCGTCTTCCCCTGGGGAAGGGACAGGGACAGCACAAACCATCACCAGAGCACAGCAGAGGCTCAGCTCAGCTCAGATTTAAGGCCAGCAAGGAACACAGTGAAAAAACACAGCCAGTAAATCATCCTGTGTGCAGGCTTGGGTTTTTTTTGATGGATGGAAGATCAGAGAACTCATTAAAAATGGGGTTTATTTTTTTCCCTCCTGAAGTGTATAAATTTTGCTTTTAGCACAGGGTTCAGCCACAGAGGACAGACTGTGAGACAGTGACATAATAAATCCTTACATTCATAAATCTGTCCCAGGACAGGTTGGGCATTGGGGCTTGGAGCAGCCTGGGACAGTGGAAGGTGTCCCTGCCATGGCAGGAGTGGAACTGGCTGAGCTTTAAGGTCCCAAACCTTTCTGGGATCCCATTCAACACCATTTTTCTCGACTTTCTGAACTACCTGAGACCTGTATGAAGTAATCAGAACAATTCTTTGGCAATCTGGAGTTCCTTGTCTCACATTTCACTTCCTCCAACCCTGTGGCAACACCAGCCCATTTCCCTGTTCCTGAACACTCCTGGGACACTCCAAACGTGTGGATTTGCAATTAGCAGTGTTTAATTGTCTCCTGACCACAATTCAGCACCCCAGGGACAGGCACCAAGCCTCCCCTGGCAGTGAGGGTGACAGCAAACCACACGTTCCACTGGCCTGAGCACAAGGCAGCTGAGGCATCAACCAAAGCAAAGACAGGAAAAAATGCAGCCAGATCAAAATAAAAGGCAAATCTCCTCTTTCTGCAGAGTGGATCTGTCCAAATGAATGTTTTAAATTCAGTGGAAATGGCTCCAAGAACACTCCTAAATAACATTACTGAGCTGTGACTTAATTAACTGATAGCAAACCATTAATTACCGTAGTTATAGGCTGGCTCCAAGTGAAAGTTTCAAGGTCCAGAATGTGCACGTGGTCATTCCATCCTCTAGGAAGACCTGAATTCTTAAAAAAACAAAAAGAATCAACGAGTTTTAACAAGCACTGATTAAATATTAAAAATTGGAACAGAAATGGCTTCCAGGGTTACTTACCCAAAAAGAGGTTTCATCGAATTCAAATGTTCCACGTTGTTTCCCTTCAGGAAAATAGCCATAGCCTCCAAAAAATATCAGCCTGGAGGAAAAGATGGGAAAAGAAGAGCTGTGAGAAAGTCTGTCACATCTGCATTTACAAATATAAACATGAAATATAAATATAAAGGTTGTGCTCAGGACACCAGGGAAACTCCTTTGCTTTTCCAGGTGTGGGGCTCTGTTTGTTGCCTCATGGATCCTCCCACCCCCAAGAAATCCCTCGGGAGCTGTTTCCAGCCTCAGGCTCCCAAGCTCTGCTCCACTTCCCAATCCAAGCAGCTGCCAGGGTGTGCAGCCTGCTCACTGCACTCTGGCCTTTGCCACGCTGCTCTCCTGCAGTTTACATGGAATTACCTCCAGTTTTTCAGCTTTGGGGTTTAGCCTGTATTAGGAACTGGCATGGCTTTGCCAGGAATTCCTGCAGGATTATGGAGTGACAGAAAACAATCTGCAGCACCTAATTAACCACCCACAACTGCAGCCCTGCAGAGATTCACATCTGAACTGATGCTATCAGGTGTGGTAATGAGGAGCTCACTCCCCACATCAAGGACCTGGAAAAGCAGCACTGTGGGCAATTCCACAGAATCACAGAGAGTCCTTGGCTGGAAGGGACACACAAGGGTTTTCCCACCTTTCCTGAGTGTCTGCAGCAAATCCCACAGCAAATATCCTGACTGGGAGCTCTGCAGGGAGCGGCCAAAGCAGCACAAGAGTGAAACTCTGAAGTCACCAGAATGGTTTGGGTGGGAAGGGACTCAAATCCCACCCAGGACACCTCCCACTGTCCCAGGCTGCTCCAAGCTGGCCTTGGGCACTGCCAGGGGCAGCCAGAGCCAGAGCAGAGCCCTCCTGGGGCCTCACCTGTTCTTGTGCACCCACACCCCCAGCTTGTCCTTGGACGAGGGGGGCACCCCCTGGCACTCCACTCTCACCCACTGCAGCACTCCGTCCGTGCATCTGGCATTCAACATGTAGAACTGGGAAAATAAAGAGACTTCTTTAACTCACTTCTTTAACTTTTAAAGCTTTAAGCAACTTTCAAATAACGTGTGTTGGTATGGAAACAGTAATAAATGAAAAGTTCTTTTCCTGGTTGAAATGTAGAGCAGTGAGAACACTTGCAACAAAACATGGATTCAGAAATCCCCACCTTTTTGCAGACTCACACACCTTTTACACCACTCACAGGGTTATGGACACTGAGTTTCAGCACCCAAAAGCTGCCGTGGGATACAATGAAGGTGGGTACAGAGCACAATTGTCTTGCAACTAAGAAATGGTTAAAAAGTTTACAAAGTGACAGTTTTTACAGTGCTAACCCTCCTCTGCATTCATGTACCTGTGCAGGGAGAGAACCAGCTGCTGCACACACTTACAAGAGCTGCAAGGTAAGAATGCCACAGCAGGAAGGGAAAACATCACACCTTACAAATGAGGTTTGTTTCAAACTGTCTGCAAAAGTTCCTTCAAACTCCTCCTAGTTTATAATTACATATGAAATATATGATTTTATATTTAAATATAGAAACTAGATATTTCTATAGACCAAAACTATTTAATTTAAACCACACTGCCAGACTATCAGAAAATATCATTAATTAATTCTGGCTGAAGGGGTGTTGTTGTTTGGTCAGTGATCTTGAACGACTTTTCCAACCTAAATGATTTTGGGATTCTGGGATTACCACAGACTCCAGGGAAGAGAAACACTTCAAGCCACCCCAGATCAGTTCCAGATATCATCCAGGCACCTCTGGGGCAATTCCCACCCTTTAAAACCAGCGTGCTCAGAGGCAGAGCCACAGCCCAGCTGCTCAGGGGAATTGCACAAGGGCAGAAGTGATGCCAGCTCGGCGTGTCCCTGCAGGGCTGTGAAGCTCCCAGGGCACAATCCCCATGGGAAAGGACGGGCAAAAAGGAACTGCTGACCTTGTTGGTGTTGCCCCGGGCGTGGTGCCCCCCGAAGAGATAAAGCACTCTGTCCACACACACGGCACAGCTGCCAGACATGGAGGGGGGAACGTCTCCCTCCGTCTTGCTCTTCTTCCTGCAAAACCAGGGGGGAAAGTTTCACCTGCTCCCAGAGAACGGGCAGGGGTTTGTTTGGAGGGGTTTCATGACAGCAGTTCTCAGTTCTTCTCACCTCGTATCAAGTCATGAAACTACTCTGTTGTGATGGAGGGCTGGGGAAAAGGCAGCTTAGTTTAATACATGGGGATTTTGAGGGTAGGAATCCCATCTCAGGAGTTTGGAATGCTCAGAAGCCTCAGGCAAAGAGGATTCACCTGTGTAAACTGCAGGTTTCCACTTTGCCCCTGGATTTTTTGTGTTTGTAAACATCATAACCACAGAGAGGAGATTCCGGCCCATGCCCAAGGCTGTCCCTGAGCTCAGGGAAGGTCAGGAGCACGGCTGAAATCCCACTTCCTGCAAAGCATGAGCAGCTTCTTTGGCTGCATCAGCCTTTAAAAACAGCTCCTGAAAAGGCCAAAAACTCATCAAGGATTCCCTCACCACCACTGGCATCAAAAGTGGTACAAACACAACTTCCAGCTGCTCTATCCTATCCCAGGAACCCCAAAATGCCTCACACTGGTGATCACACACTCCTATCCAGGCTTTCTGTCCATGCTTTCACAGAAAAAAACCCACCAAACATGAAATATTTGACACTTTCTTGCAACAGTTTGATACGTGGGAACAATGAGATCAGGGAATTCTCTCCCTGCTCAGTCCCTCAGTGTGCTTTCCACAACCAATTTAAGGATTTATTAATTTTTTCCCCCCAAATTAATGATTTACTGTACCATCTTCCAGTTTCCATGTTGTAGATCCATATTTCATCCCTAGGCAGGTAGAAGTCATAAAATCCCCGGACCTGGGCGTTCTACAGGACAGGTCAGAGAAGGGAAAGCAGGGTTAGAAGGATGTTTGGCACATGGAATTACAGACTCCTGGGAATGTTTACACCCCCTCTGGGACTAATCACAGCACAGATCACAGCAGGAGCAGTGCCTGTACTTCCCACACTCCTGTGCCTCCCACCTGCACAGAGAGCAGGAATCAGCCTGATTTAGCACCTGCTGGGGACAATCGGTAAATGGAAGTTAAACCTCTGTTTTACAGCCTGAGCCAGGGAACAGAAATGACCCAAAAGCTCCTTTTTCATTCCCCCACCCCCTCCAGGACAGGAATTCATTTACTGAGTTCGCTGACAATAACTTTGTCACTGGAAAGATTTTGTGGCGCTGCACACAGCGTGACAACAACAACAAACCCGGGATCCTCAACACCCAAAACACAGTTGTGCAAATAAAACCACCACTCCCAGGGTGCACACAATGCTCCCTTCACCCTCTGCCAAAGGCGAACAACACCCAAAAACCCCCCACCGCGCATCTGCCAAGCTTTAACACCCGCGATTTAACGTTGCAAAACACCCCTGAAGGCCGCGTTACAAATTGTTCGCCGGAGCTGCCGTGTTCCGGGGGAGGAATAATTTCCCGGAGCCACTCCCGGGATGGATGGGGCACGATGGATGGGGCACGATGGATTCCCTACCTTGTATCCTCCCCAGACGTACATGCAGCGCCCGTCGGTGACGGCCACGTGCCCGCTGCGCTCGGCGGGGCTGTCGTTCTCCAGCTGCTCAAAGCCCTCCTCGGCCGGCGCCGGCAGCTCCTCGTCCGCCGGCAGCTCCTCGTTCTCCTCGGCCATGTCGGGACGTGCTGCGCGCACAGGGACACGGAATTCCCTCAGCTGGATCAGCCGCTGGCCCGGCACAGACCCCCCGCCCCAGCAATGCCGCCCCGAGCATCCCTGTGGGATGTCCAAGCGCTCCCGGAGCTCCTGGGGAATGTCACCGTTGTCACCCGGGGAGCTTTTCCAGGGCTTGTTTCACCCTCTGGGGGAAAGAACCTTTCCCTCATAACTCGACACAAGTGTGGGGATTGGAAAAGCAGATGGAAAAACCAGGAGAAGCTACACACGGCTGGAGTCAAAAAGGTTCCAGGTGGGGACTCCTCAGGGGTGCACGGTTTGTAATGGTTTCAGTTGACAGTGGGACTCAAAGTGTCCGTTTTAAAAAATATTTAAAATCTTATCTATAGATACTTTGACTGATTTGCCCGGAGAAGCTGTGGCTGCCCCTGGATCCCTGGCAGTGTCCAAGGCCAGGCTGGACAGGGCTTGGAGCAGCCTGGGACAGTGGGAGGCGTCCATGGAGCATTAAGGTCCCTTCCGACTCACACCATTCCACGACGT
>VYXD01001560.1:186512-204898 GCA_013397195.1 Hylia prasina | reverse complement strand
CACCGGGCACCCCGAAACCCGCCCCGAGGGCACCGGGACCGCCCCAAAAACCACCCCGAGGGCACCTGAACCGCCCCAAAAATTACCCTGAGGGCACCGGACGCCACGAAACCCGCCCTGAGGGCACCGGGACCA
This sequence comes from Hylia prasina, assembly GCA_013397195.1. Classification (NCBI taxonomy): domain Eukaryota; kingdom Metazoa; phylum Chordata; class Aves; order Passeriformes; family Sylviidae; genus Hylia; species Hylia prasina. The sequence goes on along the minus strand of VYXD01001560.1, from coordinate 204,763 downwards.
CCCCAAAAACCACCCTGAGCGTACCTGAACTACCTCAAAAGTCACTCTGGAGGCACCTGAACTACCCCAAAAATGACCCGGAGGGCACCGGGTACCCCGAAATCCGCCCTGAGGGCACCTGAACCGCCCCAAAAATCCCCNNNCACCGGGCACCCCGAAACCCGCCCCGAGGGCACCGGGACCGCCCCAAAAACCACCCCGAGGGCACCTGAACCGCCCCAAAAATTACCCTGAGGGCACCGGACGCCACGAAACCCGCCCTGAGGGCACCGGGACCACCCCAAAAACCACCCTGAGCGTACCTGAACTACCTCAAAAGTCACTCTGGAGGCACCTGAACTACCCCAAAAATGACCCGGAGGGCACCGGGTACCCCGAAATCCGCCCTGAGGGCACCTGAACCGCCCCAAAAATCCCCCTGAGGGTACCTGAACAACTCCAAAAGTCGCCCTGAGGGTACCTGAACTACCCCAAAAATCACCCTGGGAGCATCTAAACTTCCCCACAATTAACCTTGGGGCACCCGGGCACCCCAAAATTCACCCCAGGGGGACCTGAACAACCCTAAAATTAACAGTGGAGGCACCAGGCACCCCGAAATTCATGCTGAGGGCACCTGGACCACCCCGAAATTTTCCCTGGGGGTACCTGAACCACCCCATAATTAACACCAGGGCCTCCTGAATTACACCAAATTAACACTGGGGGCATCTGCACCACCCTAAAATTAACACTGGGGAACCCCAAGCACCCCAAAATTCACGCTGGGGGCAGCTGAAGCACCCCAAATCACTCTGAGGGCACTTGAACGACCCCAAAATTAACCCTAGGGGCTCCTGAACAACCCCAAATTAACACTGGGGCCACATGAATAACCCCAAAATTAACATCAGGGCACCCAAACCACCCCAAATTAGCACTGGGGGCACTTGAACCTCCCAAACTCAACACTGGGAGTAAAAATAACCATGAGGGCACCTGAAGCCTCTGAATTCACACTTGGGGCACTTGAGCCACCCCAAAATTAACATTAGGAACTCTTGATCAACCCCAAAATTAACCATAAGGGCACCTGAACCCCTCAAATTCACACTGGGGGCACCTGAACCTCCCCAAATTAACCATGAGGGCACCTGAACAACCCCAAAAATTTACCTTGGGAGCACCCGAGCCCCCCAAAATTCCCACTGGGGGCATTGGAGCCACCCCAAAATTAACCTCAGGGACACTCGAACCTTACAAATTATTCACATCTGAACCCCCAAAAAATCACATTGGGGGCATCTGAACACCCCCAAATTAACACTGGAGGCATCTGAAACTCCCAAAATTAATCTTGGGGCCACTTGAACCTAATAAAACAAACCCTGGGGGGCACCTGAGCCCCCCAAATCAAATCTTGGGGCTCAGGGAGGCATCTGAACTTCCCCTCCCCAAAAAAGGAGGGGAGGGAATTCAGCACATAAAATTAGGCTGTTAAATAACCAGTCACAAAACTTCTTTTTTGAAACAAATTTGTTCCTCCCAAATCTCTCTTTCCCCAAATAATTAGTTTTTACAGATTTTAAAATCATCAAAAACGTGTCCAAATGCCTCTTGATTCAACTCTCTATAAAATTTTAATGACTGTGCTCCTGTTAACTAAATATTTGAAACAGAAAAATAACCAGTACTGAGTTTGCTTTTTTTAAAAAAAAACAATAAATAAGCAACTTTGTTGTTGGGTTCTTCTTTTTTAACAAGAATGAAATATAAACTTTGCACATCCAAAATACAATATACAACTCATTTCCAAAAGGACTTCCTGATGACAGAAACAGTGAAACCAGGTGATGAAGAGACCAGGTGATGTGGCTTGTTGCAGCTTTTTCTTTCAAGTTTCACAATTCCCTGATGGATTTTCCTACTTGGAGTGTGAGGTGTGGGGCTCCAGGGTTGGATTTTGGTCAGAGCCTGGTGCAATCAACATTTGGTGGTGGTGAATTTGTTACCTTTAAGACTGACAAAGTGTGAATGTCCCCAGGACACCGAGTTGAGCTTTATCTTTTCTGATGGGGATAAGGCCAAGGAGGATTTTTAGACTTAAACCATATTTTATCCAGCTGAAATGGATCATGTCCCCTTCCAAAAGAACAAAAAGGTTGTGAGGGCTGTGTGGTCAAAACCACGACAGCAGAGGTGACCAATTATCTAGAAATGAACTTGTATCAGTTTTCCATAACGCAGCAAAGGAGAGATATTCCCATAAAAAAGGACTTGTTGTCAAACTTCACTCAGCAACGCAGCTGAACACAGAGCTGCAGTGGAACAGCAGCAAAGTTCATGAACAAACCACTCTGAGGTGTCCCAGCAGCTCCCTGCCCTGCCTCATGTGGAGTGCAGCTGGTTTTGTCTCTCAGTCTCAGCTTTCCTCTCCTGCCTGTGGGTCATGGCAGCCCAAAAGGTGATTTTTTTCAGCACTTCCTGCAGAAGTTTGGATGGCAGGCAGGGAATTTGGCTCTCCAAGAGAGCTGCGTTCTTCCCAATGCAGTCAAGACACAGCCTGAGGAAGGGAAATGGGAAAAAAAAGAAAAAAAAAAAGAAAAAAAAATTGAAGTAAATGGTTTATATTCTAACAAATTACACCTAACAAAAGCTGGTGATGTGCATTAATTACAGGTGTTAATTACAGGTGGTGTGGGTGCACGTGCAGGGAATGACACAGCCCCAGTGATTAAACTGCTGTGCAGCATCACACGTGGAAGGGTTCAAGCATTTCCTGAGGAGGTCATTGAGTTATTTCAGCCAATTTCTGCAGGGGCACGTGGCTAAAACAACACCTGGGGCAGTGGGAGGTGTCCCTGCCCGTGGAACACCACGGGATTTAAGGTCCCTCTCAAACTGGGATTTAAACCCTGATTTTAAACCCAAATTCTGGGATTCTCTAAGTCCAACTCACCTGAGCAGGGAATAAGGCTGAGTCTGAAATATCAACAAGTCACTGCAGTGACCCTGATCAAGAGAAAAAAAGGACAATTAGAATGGCAAATAACTTCTCTACCTCAGCCATTTTTTACATTAATGTCACATTTATTACCAAGATTTAGAAATACTATACTTGACCAACTATTTGTAAGGAATCTGAATTATAAATTCCTTTTTATTCTGTCAATCTCAGGTGGAATCAGTGGTGTGTAAATTATAATTTACAATCTGTGGTGTGTAAATTATAATAATTTCCTCAGTGGTGTGTAATTTGTAATGGTTTCAAGTTACCAATTTGAGCAAATTGAGGTTGAGCTAAACTCAATCTGGTTTGGGTTTTTTTTTTTCCAATTACAATCCTATATAAACTTACTGATTTGAGCAAAGTGTTTGAACTAAACTCAATCTGTTGTGTTTTGTTTTGTTTTTTCCCAATTAAAATCCTATAGAAAAATGTATTTATTAATTGATTTGCTCAGAGGTTTTGGACTCCCCATCCCTGGCAGTGTCCAAGGCCAGGTTGGATGATGCTTGGAGCAACCTGGGACAGTGGGAGGTGTCCCTGTCCCTGGCAGGGGGTGGATTAAAAGGACTTTAAAGTCCCTCCCAACTGAAACCATCCCGTGATTTTTTATGAATTCTAATCATCCCAGTGCTGGGATTTATTGTTCAGCTTACTGACCGTGTCCATGAAAAGCAAATCATCTTTGCTGCCCCCAAACACCATCACTTCTCCCTCCTGCCCAAGGCAGGCTGTGTGCCACAACCTGCAAATCAAACCAGAAGCACAATGAGTGCCCAAGAAACAGGGACTTGTGTGTTATCAGCAAGACAAAACCATTATTTCAGAGGTAAAAAATTACACCTTGAAATATATTACTTGTTTGTTTAATATATAAAATAAGAGAGCAGTGTGACTCCCCACCTCATCAGAGTTATATTCATACAGACCAATGTATTTTGTCATTATTTGACTTTTCTGTACTCTGGGCATATAAACTTTGTCTTATTTATCACCACAGTGGAAAATCTTTAGGCAACTCTACAAACCAAGCTTTTGCCAAGCTTTTTCCTTTTGCAATTTTCCACTTGCTTTGGTTCAGAAGTGCAAATTTCTCTTCTTTCTGGGGGGTTCTCAGTGCTGACACAGATCCCTGAGCACTTGGATCTCCAGTTACCCTGTTCCAGTCTGAGCCCTCCCCCAGGGATTCCTGGGATCACTTTCTGTGAGTCAATAACTCACATCACACCAAGGAAGGTTGGTGATAGAGACCCCACAAAAGCAAAGCCTGACTTTATCATCTTTCAGAAAGATCCTGCCCCTTCAGCAGCCACCCCTGGTGGGATTTATTTTTCACGATTAGATTTTTCTGGTCTATCACCAGCTGCTGATGGAGACTTTCGAGCTACTGAACCAAAAATCAAATGCACCACTGAAGTTTCATGCAAAAAAAATCAACGTCCCCACTTTCTTTCTCCCTTCACATCAGTCCTTAGGAGGTACCTCACCTTTTCCCTTCCTCATACCTGTGGACAGATCTGTCTCTGCCTGATCTGCATTAGGGAAACTCTGGGCTTGGTCACGGAGAACACTGGGAAGCCTTTCCTGCCTGGACTCTGGTGACATCCTAGCTCGCAACCTGAGGCTTTTCCTACTGCCTGAGAGTTCCTGTCCTCCCATGGGCTGCTCTAACTTATCACCTAAACATTCTAACAAAGCACGTTATTGAAATCACACAGGGAACTTCCAGCTACTGCAACAGCATCACATGGCAATGAAAGCAGTGGGAAGCCAGGAGTTAAAACAGTTTGTTTCTCTGTTGAAACCCAGCATGCAAAATGTTGGCTGAAGTAAAGCTGATGGACAGAGAGAGGAACAGGCTTTTCTGTCAGTTCAGGATCACCTGAGAAGGCAATTTGTTAGAAACTGCTGGAACTGGAGGTTGAAGGAAATTATTCTCTACAGAATTTAGGGAGGGAATTGGAGTTGCAGAAGCATCAGGAAAAGACACTAATGAATTTTATTACAAAATGAGAGAAATACATAAAAGAAGTACACATAGAGTTTTTACTGCTCAGCATTTTAAGTTTTAAGAGCAATTGAACTGATTTGAAGTTTTTCCAGCTGCAGAGATTCTGCAGAAAATAAAATTATGCTACAAATGCTTGACATTTCAGCAGTTCAGTGTAGGGACAGGCTTTTGGTGTGGCTCCTTTTATCCACATTTGCAGGAGCCATCCCAAACAAACCTCCCTGGACACATCCCTGTGTCACCTGCTCCAGGTGACCTGCCTTGGAGGATCTCCAGAGGTCCCTTCCAACCCCAACATTCCTGAAAAAGCCAGTGAGGCTTTGGGGTTTGGTTGGAGGAGGGGAGGCCCTTTAGTTCTATAAACATTGAGGTGCAGGAAAGCTCCTCAGCCCTGCAACCCAAATCCCCAAATGCCCTGGAAGTGGCTGGGAAGCACCTGGGGCTCAGGAGTCCCTGATGCTCCCAGCCAGCCCCGCTGCAGAGCAGGGCACAGCTCTGTTCCAGCTGAGCTGCTGCTCCTGGGGCTGCTCCCCAGCACATCCCAGCCTGTGCCAGGAAAAATCACATCTCAGGCAAGGTTTGGGAGACTCAAGAACTGAGCACAGAGCCCTGGCTGCTCCTGCTGTGCTGTTTAAAGGCTCCTCAGTCCTTAAACACCATAAAAATATCACTGATCGTAAAATGAAAATCTTTGGTGAGGCTGAGGTCTGAGTTTATTTGGGCTGGAAAGAGTTTGAAGGGTAAGAAGGCAGAAAAGTTGGTTTGGCTGTGGCTGTTCTGCTTAAAAAACAGCCCAAAGTAGGATAAAACAGGAAGAGAATTAATTAAGGTAAAGATATTTCAGTAACAAGGCAGGGAGCCGAGCAGAACTGGACATTTTGTATCAGGAAAAAATGATATAAAATTGTGCTGGGAGTTCCTGGGTGAGTGCAGGGAATGAATTCAATGAAAATCTGAATATTTTCTAGCTACAGCAAATCAGTTCAATAGTTTTTAACTTAGAAACACAGGTAATGCTTCAAACACTGGGTTAACACTCAATTTTGCTTTTGAACCCTGAAAGAGGCATCAACTTCTCCATGGTTCTCTATGTTTCTAATAATGTACAAATATTAAGCAGCTTTTATTATTCCAATTGGTCATTAATTCCTCCAGTTTTAATGGTTTTGTATATGGTTTTTAATGGTTTTTAATGTTTTTTTTTAATGGTTTCAAGTAATAATTTGGCTACAGGTTAGTTGGACACCCAGATCCTGCGCCACAAAAACATCTTTTCATGGAAACAAGCACCAAATACACAAATTAAAAATGAGGCATGAAGGCAAAAAGGGTGTTAAAAGCACACTATTCAACCACAGTGCATTAACATTCTGAAGTATTCTTTCAAAATTGGTTCATTTTGAAAAAGGACTGGATTTCAGCACACATGGTTTCTGTTTCTGTACCTGGGCCTGCTCTTGGGCAGATGGGTGAGCTGCTTCCATCCATTTGTTGCAATGCTGTGGATCCAACCATCACCTGCAATGGGAGAACACTCAATAATGGGGGGTTGGGACAAAAAAAAATATATTTTTATTCACACAAAGAGCTCTAAGAGCATCTTTATTTAGGTAGCAGTAACATCAGCACTTCATGAAGCTGCAGCTTTTCACTCTCTGTAATTTCATGTTGTCACAGAATCCTCACTGCACTGAAATCTGGAATTAAAACACATCTAATCTCTTTTTTTTTGGGTAAATCACCTCCTCCCAGTGGATTTATCTGTGAAATTACTATTTATCTTAAAATAATTTTTGCTGATTTCAGTTTTTTGGAATGGAAACAAGCTGCCTTTTCTACAAAAGCAACCCCTACAAACTACCCCACACCCTGTTTGTGTGACGTGAAATGCAGAATACAATTATAATTACTTTGATGGCTCAAAATTACTCACTCAAAGGAACATTATCAGAGCTTAGTCCACCAAAAAGGAAAAGTCTGTCGTCCCCTATGGGGGTCAGCGTGTGCCAGGAGCGATCTCTGGGTTTCTCTCCACTGATATTAATCCTGGGTGAAACAAAGAAACAAAACCCCCAAATTTTCCAACAATGCTGAAAATTAATCTGGCAGAAAATTCAGTTTGTCCTCGAACCACCTGGGGTATTTTCTCAGTGAAAAACCAGATTAAATACCCAAATAAATTGGATGTACATGTAGGGAAATAGTTAATTGAGATGAAATTGGGTGAATCCTGAGGGGCTAAATTTAAAATCATTTTCCTCCACTCCAAGGAAAATGATTTTAAATGACACAAGGATTGTGGCTTTACCTCTGATCCAAAAGCTACCACCTCTTCAACCTGGTGCACACCCAGACTTTGAAATAAATATTAGCAAAGAGGGGATTTCCTAAGTGCAAAACAGATGGAGGTTTATTACTGATAAAATCTCGTGTTAAAAAATAGAGATTTGGAATCTATTTCAGCTGAGCTGCATTGGAATTGATTTTATTTTAGCTGGGTTTGCTTGAGAATGTGAACAGTAAAGATCCTGATATCCCCAAAAAACTAATTCATCAGAGATAATTAAAGAGGTCACATTGGGGTGTGTGACCTGCTAAATTTGGCACTCAAGTTGCAATATTTATTTGAATCCAAGTGAAGAAAAGAGGCTTCTAACAATTGGCCAAGGGGCAGCCTGAGCTTTGATGGTTAAAAAAAATATCAAACAGATACTGAGAACTGATAGAATTTCAATTTTCATGCACAAGAAACGACCCCAGTACCAGAAATACCCAAATATTGAATGACAATTTAGCAGAGCTCAAGGGAGGGAAAGGAACTTTTGGGTAGTGGCAGCTGAAATGAATTTTGCAATCTCCTGCTGGATGATAATCCTGGGTTAGCAGGTTCTTATAATGCAATTCCTTAAGAAAGCTGGGTAGAGTTGAGTAAGGAAAAAAACCTTGACTGCTTAGTAAAGAAATAATTATTCATTAACAAATAATTATTAGCTCCTTTTGTGATTAGGAGATGAAATAATGAATAAATACAAACACTTTATCTCCTGTGAGGTGCCAACAGCAGCAGACACTGTGAAAGCTCTTTTTTCCCCCTCCAATATTTTAAATATTTTTTTTTAAAGTCTTAATTTCTTTTTTCAGTCTTGCCAAGACTCTTTGCAGAGGTGCTGCAACAGCTGAACAGAAGATTCCTAAATTCACAGTGATCCAATGCATAAATATATAAATATTTATATATATATACACCATACTAAATCATGGATAAATCTTATGAGCTATTCTTGGATCACAACATAGAAATAACTTGAATTTTGGAAAAAAAAAACCAAACTTCTTTTAGGATTTCATGGCCTTTTATGGAAAAGACCTTTTCCCACTTTGTGCTGTAATTAGCCCAACTACACACAGTAAACCCAGCAGCCAAAAAGCTCAAAAACCTGGAATTCCATATGGATAAATGTACCCAGCCTGAAAATGAGGGTGTTAAATCACTCCACGCTGTGCTTTAAGCAGCACCATCAATGCTCTGGTGCAGAGCAGGAGAAGCTCAGTAACCACCATCAAATTCAATTCAGCTGAAATCACAATCCAGCAGCTCTTAGGAGTCCCCAAACCCTCATTCTCCTCTTGGAAAAGCTGCAGGAATAGCTCTGGAACTATTTAGCAATCTGCTTCCATCTTCTAGATTCAGTTTTAAGTGTTACAAAAGCAAACCTACCTTCCAGACCAAGTCCAAGTGTCTAAATTCAGGCAGTGCAAATCATTCATTCTGGTTTGCTGAAACAAAGAAATAAAATCCCACTCGGGTCATTTTAAGCAAACAATAAACAAAATATTTCAGTGAGGCCTTCCTGGGACAGAATATTCCAAGTGCCAATAGTTTGAAGAAATCTGTACCCACGTGCCTTAATATAAATCTGAATTATGTGGCAGATGAAAAGCTTTTCTCCTCACAAAAACCATGCAACTCTCAGGGAAGTGCCTGGCAGAAATATTTCCAGTCATGCAACAGCACTATGGGGCCAATTTTAGCTTCTACAACTGAAGACTTTTGTGGTATTTATCCAGTTCCTGCAAATGTTTTTAACTTGCATCCACAGAACTCCTGGCAGGGAAATGCAGAAGGTGTTTTACTCTCCTACTGTTGCCTCGTGTTCTTTTCCTTGCCACTGTGATCAGAAGTTTGTATCCTCCTGTCTGGTCACTACTCCTGGAGGATCCTGGTAGTGCTGTACTCTGCATATTCCCAGAAAAAAAGTCCAGCATTTGTGCTTTTCCCTCTCTTCCTTTCACAAAGTGACCACCAGCAAGGTTTTAGGACCCTGTAGCATTTGCCATGAAATAAAATGGGAGAGATTTCCACTTGCTTATCTGCCTGGGGTTTGAGATGGAGGAAGTCTCTGACTGCCTTGGGGGTGGTGGAGAAGGTGATAAAAGGATTTTCTTGGCTTCACTGGGAGCTGTGATTCCCCTGGGGACTACAAAAACCACCTGGGAAGTAGGGAAATGTTTCTTGCCTTACCTTCCATCTCCTTTTCTCCCTGGGCAGTCCATAGATCTATTAGAAAAAGCTTTTCTCCAGCTTGCAGATCCTCCTGAGGCAGAACTAGGCTGAAAGGAGTGGTTGTACCCCCGGGGGTGAGGCTGAGGGACTTCCAGAGCTGTCCAGCAGAGCTCTGGGAAGTCTCTCAGGGATTTCAGGGAACAGCAAGGTTTTCAGGAATGCTACAACCTCCTCTGCCAAGGGCTGCTAACCCTGCTGTCCTGGCAAGGGAACGGGAACCAGCATTTTGGGGAGGGCTACAGGATAAAGACCAGCAGATTTGGAGGGTTTTGGGGCATTGCCTGAGACATTTTATCCCTCAAGAGGGCGACTACAAACAACCAAGTGTGGTCCAGCTGGCAGCCAGGGGAACAGATCTGTCTTCCATGACAACTCTGTCCAGTTTCCTGCTCCTTCTGGGTGGCTTTGAAGGGGATGAGGGGGATCAAATCATTCAAGCAGCAAGCAAAATGCACTTGGGGTCTTCTGCACATTTGGGGCAAGCCCAACATCCTGGCCTCTACAACTGAAAATATTCCATCATGTTGGAGCAATACAATTTGGTATGAAGGATATCTATCAAAGAAAGTCGCTGTTATGTTGAAAATTAAGGTTTCAAGAGGATCCTGTTCAAGACCTCCTCCTTGACTTTCCTTTCCTAGGCATTAGGCAGAAGATGAGAGAAGTTTTGTTTCCTGCTCCCTGGGAAATCAATGTTATCATCTTTGCATTCTCATGATTCAACAGCTGGACAGATGCAGAATTACACACACCTCACCTGGAATTCCAAACACCACCAGCTGTCCAAGATCCAGGCCTTTAACAAATAAAAGCACCTTTCTCCCCAGCCCTTCTTTGGGAAGCTGGAACCACACAGGATCATCAATTTCCACACAGTTCTCCTGCAGGTTCTCACAGATTTCTGTTTCCTGCTCTATTTTATCAACCTGCTGCCAATCCTAAAATGATTTTTACTTGGCTTAAGAGCACCAAGCCTCCTAAGAAGGTTGGCATTTCCCTTGGAGCTCCAAGGGCTCCTGAGACACTCTGCTCATGTCTGGCAAGTTCATCTCTTTGCAGCCCAGTGCACATTAAGCAGGACCTGCCTTGTCTCAGGATTAGCACCAGGAAAGGCTGTGAGGGTGACATTATTCCCAGCTGGGACAGGGAATTCTGCAGCTCTCCCTCCTGCATTTATAATCAGCTATTCCAGCTCCAAGCTTTGCCAAGAGGATTGCAGCTCCACGGATCTTCTGAGCTTTGCTGACAGGAGGGGTGACAGCAAATACAAACATGCTTACATTAAGGCACCAGATGTGTGCTGCAAAGGCTTTGGTTTATTTACTTCATTCTCAACATGAAATTTTTCCACTTAAATCAAACACAAGACTCTCATCAACTTCTGGACTAACTCTCCTTCCTTCCCACTTTCTCCCATTTCTGTTTTTCCAGGGGCTTACCTGAAGGAACTGAGTCCACATAACACTTCTGAGCCTGTTTTCAAATGATTCCTGGTACAACTGATTCTCATCATCACCATCATCATCATCATCATCTTCTTTTACCAGTTCTAGCTCCAAGTTTGGGAAAAGGTGCCCTTTCCTCCCAGAAAGATGAATAGGAGAAGCCTCATGACACTTCCTGGCCCTTTCTGGTTCCTTGCAGAGCCTTTTCCCTGGGAAGATTTGTATTATGGTGAACTAGAAGGAGAAGGAGGAGCAGAGCAACCCCGTGTTTGCTCCTTAATTTCTGGAGAAAAGCAAAACTTCATCCTTTGGGGGAGGAATTATTGCTGGTGGCAGGAAATGTAAGTGGTTTTCTGCTGTCTTTAGCTTTTTCTTTTCACGACTTACATTAATTCCTCAAGCCCCACTGAATGTTCCCTCACCTTTTTATGTCTCCTTCCATTTATTTCTAGGATAGAGGGTGGATCAATAATAATCACCAAGGTGAAAATTACACTTGCTGCTCTCCTACAGAATTAAACACAGCTTTCCACCATTTCACTCTTCTCTGACACGGGTTCCCAAGTGATTTCACTGAAATTTAGCAAGTTTCTAAGGAAGCTGAAGAGAAAAACCTTTTGAGCTGGGAATGCTGTAGTCAAACAGAAGCCTGAGGGCAAATCCTCTGAGGGCAGTGCAGGAATGACAGGTGAGCTCCAGCTAAATCAGGATTTCACTGGCAGAGGCTGCACAAAACCCCAGCTGGAATTGGAGCAGTTCAAGAGTGCAGCAAGCCCGGGGTGAGCAGAGCCCTCAGTGACAGAGCCCTGAGGGAAGGAGGCTTTGGAGGTGCTCAGGAGGAACTGGCAGGGCAGGACCAAATCATCCAAGGGACCTTTACATCTCCACATTTGGGTTTTTTCCCCCTCTCAGCTCCCTGAGGGAGGAGCAGGACTTGGCTGTGGTCAGCCAGGGTTCAGCTGTGAGCACACAGGGCAGAGGCACAGGGCTCACTCAGGGCATGGATAACCCTGATTTCTCCCAAATCTTTCTTTCCTTCAGTTATTTGCAAACCCAGTTTGTGCAAGCCCACAGCTCTGGGAGGTGCTGAGTGCAGCTCTCCCAGGCTTGAGCAACAATTCCAGAGATCCTGAATCAAAGGTCACATAGTGGCAAGAACAAACTATGGTCAGTTTTAATTATTTTCTTTTCTGTTTGCTCTGGAAAGGCACTTAAATAAAACCTTCCTGCAGGTGTGGGAGGCAATTGAAAATGGGATATGGCTGGACATGGTGTGGTCACTCTGCCCCTGCCTGGTGTGAGCAGCAGGACTGGAAGGAGTGCAGATTTCCCAAAGGAATGTTCCAGCAGGAAAATCAGGGCATGGGGGACAAAGTGCAGTTTTACACTGCTTTGTTTGCCAGGATTTGGGAATACAGGGGTGAGGCTGTGGCAGCTTTCCAAGGTGGAGCTGGAATATGTCCATTCCCAAACTTCTTTTCATTCCCTTCTCTCTTTTTTTTTTTTTTAGACCAGAACTACAGGAACACAGCACTGGGAGCTCTCAGAAGCTTCTTCACTGTCACTTTTTGGAGACAGAAAACATCCAGGCTCATCCTCTAGCTGAGTAGGATTAAAGGCTCTAAATCAGCTGTAGTGAAAAGAGCTAAAAACTTAAATTAAAGATAAAACACAAGAGTGCACAGTCACTGAAATTGGGAGGGTTTTGAACTTGCCTTACAGGACCTGTTGCTTACATCAGTGCTTCAGCAGAGAGGGAGGGAGTAGAAAATCTCCTTTAATTAGCACTGGAGAAATTCCAAGTGTTGCTGAGAGGTTTGAGTATCTCCCTGCTTACCAGTGGTGGCTTCATGGATTTTAATCAGGGGGGTGGTGCCTATGGCTTTTTTAAGTTAAAAAGAGTCAGGAAGAGTTAAAATTACACAGCCACAATCCAACCCTAAATTAAACATGCACTGATTGCATCCTTTTGTCTATCACCTCTTCCAGACATCTGTATTTCAGCCACTTAGGAACAAAAAAAAGGTAAAATTCAGTTATAATTTGCCTCAAACCTGTTATTTACCACACAATCATCTGTGTTTTACCTTTTCTGGGACAATCATTAATATGACAGACAGAAATATTCTTCTTTTTGTAGAGGGTGATGACAAGCAGCATCCTGGATTCAGAGCCCTGAACATCCAGCTTAGGCCAAAAAGACATTTGGGATTTTTTTTTTTTTCCCCTACTACAAAATGACAAATTTTTTTTTTAAAAAAAGCCAGGAAAATAATATGACTGCTAAGAAAATATTGAATTACCAGCACTCGTCCTCCAAAGATGTAACCTTTGTTTCCCAGCACAGCACAAGTGTGAGCTGCTCGAGGCTGAGGTGGATCTCCACCCTGAAAGAAGCAAACCAATCCTTCAGAACATCAGCAAATCTCCTGGGCAGTTTGATTTGCTGACCTGCCAACCATCAGGAACTGCTCCTAAAACCTCTGGAAATCACATCTTCAAATTTGATCTTATATCCACGTGCCCAAAAAAGTCCTCCCTGTGGAAATCAGAGCTACAGGTGGCAAACGTGGCTTTTGCTTTGCAATGGGAATTTTAGATTTTGGTTTTATAGGAATTTTAGAACAGCTTGTAAAGCCCATAAAATGCTGCCAGACACTCTTTAAAATATACGACTTCTGCTGAGTTTTTAGGTAAATTCACCTGGATTTTATGGACTTTATAGAATATTTTCATCTCAGTAAGGCAGAGCCTTCTTGTTATCAAGTTATCCATGTCGATTATACACGGATACAGTTTTCCAAAGGGCTGGAGCCCCTCTGCTCTGGAGCCAGGCTAGGAAAACTGGAGAGGAAAAACTCCAGGGAGAGCTCAGAGCCCCTGGCAGGGCCTGAAGGGGCTCCAGGAGAGCTGCAGAGGGACTGGGGACAAGGGATGGAGGGACAGGACACAGGGAATGGCTTCAGATTAACAGAAAGGAAGTTTACATTGGAGATTGGGAAGGAATTCCTGGCTGGGCTGGAATTCCCAGAGCAGCTGTGGCTGCCCCTGGATCCCTGGCAGTGCCCAAGGCCAGGCTTGGAGCAAGTTGGGATAGTGGGAGGTGTCCCTGCCCAATTTCTAGAACAAAATAATGATTCAAAACTCAGTAAAATCCCAATTGTGTCAAGGTGTGAGACTGAAAACCACTCACTCGAATTGTTGGTTGAGACCAGGTCTGTGTGGTTGTATCAAAAACATGAACATCATTGTGCCATCCCCAGAATATCTGTCCTTCCTAAGAAAAAAAAAAGAAATAAAATACATTTTATTTTAAAATCTTTCTGCTTACGGATGGACACAAACCTGGAAGGGATTTCCAAACAGAAAATACACTAAAACAGGCAATTTCACTGAAAGATGGGGTGATATTTTTCAGAGTGCTGCAGCAGCTTGAAGGTCAGCAGCACCTGGGGATGTTCAGGCTGGTGACACCTGGAAATTGGCTTTGGGCCCCAACATCAGACACTGCAGCAAATTTCACCTTCTAAATTTCATTGTAACACACTGAGAAATAAACAGATTGTAAAAAACCCCAATTCTTATGTGTCAGTCTTTAACATTGGATGTCAGGAGCTTCCTTTCAATATTCTGCTCAGTCATCTTTGTATTAATTACAAAAAATGCTGTAGCAAAGTTGATAATCCAGGCATCTTTCTGGGGAATAAACTCAATAAATTAACTCAGACTGTTTGTCAGTTAAGACTTGGGAAGCTATCAATTCCCTGATGTTACTTCAAAGAAATAAATCATAAATTTTTCTGGGAGTTTCAGCTTTCAAATATGCCTTCAGATTAAAATCTTGCCTTTTTCCTGCTTTGACAGCATTTCATTTATTGCACTGGGAACTTGGAATACGTGGAACAACCACCACTCCCAACATGGAATTTCAAACCTTAAAAAGACTCCCTATTTGCATTTCTGCTGATGCTATAAATAAAAGAAAAACCAGATTTTCATGCTCATCAAGGATGATAAAAAGGATCTTTTTTTCTTTTTCCACCCCCCCAATCAGAAAGCACAAACCAGAGGG
Organism: Hylia prasina; assembly: GCA_013397195.1. Taxonomy (NCBI): domain Eukaryota; kingdom Metazoa; phylum Chordata; class Aves; order Passeriformes; family Sylviidae; genus Hylia; species Hylia prasina. The sequence goes on along the minus strand of VYXD01001560.1, from coordinate 189,685 downwards.
AATGGGGACAAATCCCTTACCCAAAACGCATCGTGGACATCGAAACAATCACTGAGCTCATTGTGCTTCCTGCAGCCATAACCTCCAAAATAAACCAGCCTGAAACGACAACACCAGTTCATTGAGCTGCTCTGTAAATCAGATTAAAATGAGTCAGGGAATGTTTTGGGTCGCTGCTGCCCCGGCAGTAACACAAACAATGAGGATATTTTGTGCTGCACCCCATGATGCAAACGCCAAAGGTCACAGCCACACCCTCAACAAACCTGCCTGAAACACACACAAGGAAATCATCCAAGACACCTCAAAGGCTCTGTTCCTCTCCCCAGGAGGTTATTTCCAGTTTGTTTCAGGCAAAAATGGGAAATAACAGCCAGGACAGTGAAATGCCACCTTCTCTGCCCTTCCCTAGTGAAGCTCCTGTGCTCCTGCTGTGTTTTTTGGCCTTCTGTGTCCAACTTTTGGCAAGGAAACGTCCCCAAGGTTTGTCCCACAGGACACCAGAAGCTCTTTTGGGCTGAAAATGAACATTTTCAACCAAGCACTACTGAATCTCCCATTGCAAGGATCCTCATGCACCTCCCAGCCCAATATTGCACCCAGGAAAGGGCCATTCATAAATCAGCATTTTTTACATCAGAAGCTCCCATTCCATCACCTAAAACAGGTGATTTTCTCAGCATGCAGATGACACCATACTCTGAATAAATGCATTTAGTTTTGAGTAATCTTATGTTAACAGCTAGGGAGTTCAATATCTGTATTTTCCCATCTCCTGCAGTTAAATTAGAATTACAAAACCAAGATGTGGCACCCAGGGGCATTGCACAGCTTAGGCAAAACCTCTTCAGATGTGGAGTCCAGAAAGAGATAAATCATTTCCATCTGATAATGCTCACTATAAATCACATTCTGGCTTGTTTGTAACAGATTTAATAATAAATCACTGGAAGGGCACCTGCTTGCCATCACTTCTGCCTCATTATCCAGACGTTTTCCATAATAAACACAAAATCTGGAGTATTTCTGTTTAGCCAAGTGTGTTTTCTGAACACACTTAGTCACTTTTCCAACACAAATGTCCAGGCTGACTCAGTCCTTGCAAGATAAAGGTAATCACTGAAATGCCTCTGCAACTGCCAGCTGTTAAAATCCTTGGAAATAAACTACATGGATTTATTGCAGGTAAATATTTAATGCTTAAAATGAGGCATATGACAGAGAAAGTAATTTTACACCATTTTTTTAACGTGTTAAAATCAAATCATAGATGCATAACAGCTTTCTAAAGTATAAAACATTCCACAAACTTTCCCTAAATATCCCTCCTCTCTCCTAAAGTGGGGTTTTATTTACCATCAGCTCAGCTCACAGGTGAGGAAACCCCGGTACAAAGTTGGTTCAAAAATCCCCCAGCAAGCCAAAAATCAGAGTTTCCTCCATCCCAAACCTCAGTTCTCTTCACTTTTTCACACTTTCTCTCTGCAATGAACACAAATGCAATCTTTTTAATGTGTCACCTGTTTTTGTACACCCAGCAGGAAAGTTTGTCACGAGGTGTGGGAGGTTGACCTTTAAAATTGGTGATTTTTTTCCACCTGTAGGTTCCGGTTTTTGTTCTCAAGTTGACGTAATACAGCTTGAAAGGGGAAAAAAAAATGACAAGGTTTTCAGTGTAAAGCACAAATCCCCACCAGAAAAAAAACAACCCAGCACCCCCAGAAGCCTGGAAGTAAAAGAGGAACTGGCAGGGAGGTGACAATGGCAAATACACCACAAAAAACAAAGTTAAAGGGGGAGAATTGGCAGAAAGTTTCATGAGAGGCTCCATTTCACTGATTTTTTTTTTAGTCAGGAGTGAACCCTGTTTTTAATTGTATTAAACGATAAAACAACTGATTTAATTTATTTTGTTAATTCAGTTTTCAGTTACAAGGAAAGCTGGTAGCTCTGTTTTAACCTGAATTACTAGCTGGTTATTTAAAGCAGTGAATTGCTATCAAAGAGCAAAAATAAAAGTGATATCCAGAGATTAGTCTCAACGAAGGTTTCTTTTTAAAAACCACTTGGGAAAGCATTGGCATAAATAGAGAAAGATTTAGAAAAATGAAGCTTTGCCTCAAATTTCTCTTTAATTCAAACACAAACACACCAGATAAACAGCAAGGTCAGGACTAGTACTCATTAAAATACAACGTTATGGAAAGAAACAAAGGCTACAATACCCGGTTGCTGTATCCTTTATCATCAAATCCCCCAAAAATGTACAGCTTCCCATTGATGCTGGCCCCACAGCTGCCTGACATGGAGGTGGGTAACTCCCCTTCCATCAGGTGCATCGTCCTGCAAGCCCAAAAAAAAAAAAAAAATACATGAAGCCCCTTCGAATTCTGCCAAAATGTAACAATCCCAAACAGACTGATTCAGAATTTTTAGATTGAAAAGGTGAAAATAGAGTTTGGGCNAATCCCAAACAGATTGATTCAGAATTTTAAGATTGAAAAGATGAAAATAGTTTGGGCCATAATTAGGATTAGGAGCTACAGGTGAAGTTGGGCTCCTGTGGGGGAAGAGAAATTCCAGGTGGATATTTTGTGTTTATAGAGTATCTGGGTTTTTCTGGAGGTGAAATTCACATTGGAAGAGCTTTAGCAGAGTTGAAACGTTAATTATTCGAAATCTGGAAATACCATTAACTCCAGGAATTCCTGAAATGAGGATCTGGCATTGCTGGGATGTCAGAAATGGCAAACTGAGGCTCCTGCACGTGTGAAACTGTGCTGAGAGCTCAGCCGGTTAAATATAACCCTGAAAAAAAAAAAAGTTCTGTTCAACCCAGATCACTTTCCTGATCCCTGGGAGCACAAAGGCCCGGAACANACCCAGATCACTTTCCTGATCCCTGGGAGCACAAAGTGCTGGAACAAAAATCATGGTCTGTAGGGGGAAAGAAATGGGGAGAAAAAGGGAAAAGAGAGGGGGGAAATGGGAAAAAAAGGGGCAAAAGAATGGGGGGAAAGGGAAGAAAGGGCAGGAGAAAGGGGAGAAAGAGAGAAGAGAGAAGAGGTAATGAAAGGAAAAGAAAAAGAGGGGGAAGGAAAGGAAAAAGAGGGGTGAGGAAAGGAAAAAGAAGGGTGAGGAAAGGAAAAAGAAGGGTGAGGAAAGGAAAAAGA
>VYXD01001560.1:168176-185665 GCA_013397195.1 Hylia prasina | reverse complement strand
AAAAAGAAGGAAAAAGGGGAGGAAAAAAGAAGTGGAGGGAAAGAGAAGAAGGGGAAGTTCTGAGTTATTTTTGAGTTGCAATGTGTATGGAATTAATACCAAAAATAATAAATACATAACTGTAACTAGATCAAGAGCCCGAGTAGCCAGTGTTTAACTGTTCTAACATAAAAGTTAATGTAAAAAAAACTAAGCCAAAATAAACTGCCAAGCAAATGCACCTGTGTTAACAGAGCCTGGAGCCAACCATTTCCAACATCCCCTTGCACACAGTCATGAGAGTTCAGCAAGGATTGTGTTTCCTGGAGTTAATTTGCCAGCACAGGTCTGTCCTTCAGTGTTTACATTAAACACCTGCTGTTTAACATGGCCAATGTCCCTGAAGGCTTTTCCCAGTGACAAAAATCAGCTTTAGGCAGTAATTCAATATAAAAGGTGCCACTTGCCATAGCCCACTGTCCATGTCATAGATCCAGAGCTCATCGCTGGGCAGATAAACTTCATTTTCTTCAATGGACTGAAAGGGGAACGTGCAAATGTTAAATCAGTTCTGCTCTTCGTGTTTGCACACGAAATGCCAAGCCACGTTACTCAGCAACACTGAATGAGCTGAAGGAAATCAGAAGTGACACCCCAGTGTTAGTGCTCTGATCATAAAACTGATTTCTTTTAAAAATAAACTGCTTCATTCCTCCCCAGGACCGCTCAGTAAAGGCACACATTGACCAACTTAACACTTTGCCAAGAAAAGATGTGTATCAACACCAACCAGTTTGAAGCTCCTGAATTAAAATTCATTTTAGATACTTTTAATCAGGAGCTGTTTCCATTGGCATAGTGAAAATTGTAGAATAAAGAAAAAGAATATAAAAAGTGGACTGAAAACACAAGAAGTTACTTGCAGCAGTAACTTGAAAGACCAAGATGTCAAATAGAGAGGGGGGAATTAATTCTTCTGTGGAAAAAGGATTTATGAAGACTCCCTTAATGACAGAGGTCATTAAGAAAGAAAAATAATTTGGGAACTAATGATGAGGAAAAACAACAAACAGGAGGGGAAGCCCCAGAAAAATGCAGTACTCATGGTGAGTAACAACTACAGCATTAATTACTGCCTTGGCACTAGAAAGAAATTAAAGCCTGACAGTGAGTAAGCAGCCAGAGTCAGTAAATAAATAAAAACTGGCTCAAAAATAAATGAATGCGAAGCAGTTACATACAAAACTGAAATTTAATTAGTGACAATTCAGTTACTGATATTGCTGACTTGCCTTCAAACGATGTTTTACTGTGACTTTCTCACTCTGAAAGGTGCCAAGCAGGCAGGTACATCCTATTTTGGGTACATTTATTCTGCCAGGTACCTCTGCTCTGCACTTACACACTCCTGGCAGCTTCTGCAACGTGCACAAGTTGACTCAATTTAATCTGGATATGTCAGAGGTCGAGCACTTGCTCCAGAACCAGCTCTGAGCAAACGCACTGATGCCAAAAATAAACTTTGCTGGGCAGGAGTCCACCAGCAACACATGAAAAATGATTTATCCGTGTAAAGGGCTGCTTAGAGAGCAACAATTTTCATAATATTTTCAACAGATAAATAAGTAAAACTACTAAGAACATTTGCAAAGTTTATCTGCTAAACTTCATATACATTGTCTGTTTTAAATGTGCCACAAGTGCACAGTTTTTTATTAGAAAACCTTTGAAATTGTTTGTGCCCATTAGTTCAACCTCAATTTTGAAGACCAGAGCATAAAAACTACTAAAGATTACCTGTGATTTAGGGGATATTTAGTTATACAGAGTATTATGGAGTTTAAATCCAGGAGTCTCCCACTAGAGTTCTTTGTTTGAGTACGGAAGGACAAGCTTTGAACATTTTCAAGTTACCTTAGCCCATGAAAAATACAGAGAGAATATGAAATATTTTTACAGAAATAACAGTTTCCACTTCATCAAGGCCAGGAATGACACTAAGCACAGGTATTTTTAATTTTATGGCCAATGTGCCCAAACAGAGAGGACGAACAGATAAACAGAAAAACAACAGGAAAAACTAAGTGGATGTATCAGTATCATTCTTAGCTCCCTTTTGGATTGAATTCATAGAGTTGAAAGGCACAAGTACTTATGACAGAACCAGAAGTGTTCTTTTTATGAAAAACAAAACCAAAACCACGCACGCAAAATAAAAGGGTGGGTTTAGCCTGCCACCAGCTTGTTTTTGAGATGACAGCAGTGTTTTATACGGGAGGAAAACACACCGTGAGCACCACACTAAATAAAAACCGCGGAGAGAACATGAATTACACCATGGAAAAGCTGAGGCACAAATTACAGCCGTTGAGGCTTGAAGGGAGACGCGCTCTGCGCGCTGAGGAACGAAGCGCTCGCTGCAAGGGGACGGGAGCGAACCGGCTCCACCAGCCCTTCCCCACACGTGCTCCGTGACGGAGGCGGCTGCAAACGGGGCAGGAGGAGGGCGCTGAGCGCGGTCTCCCCGCGCAGGGAAAGGGTGGCAAGCCGAAGAACGGGAGCGGCCGCCACCGTCCCCTCAGCGCCATCCCCGCCGTCCCCTCAGCGCCATCCCCGCCNCGTCCCGCCACCGCCTCCTCCGGGTGAAGCTGCGGCTCCGCCGCCGGTCGCTCCCCTGGGGCGGACGGGAAGCCGGGAGGGTCCAAAGTGTGGGGCGGCACCCGGCGCGGGTCCGGACGGGAGCGGACGGGGAGCACCGCGCTGTCCCCGGTCCCGGGCAGCAGTGCCGGGCTGAGGTGTGAGGCGGAATGAACCGTGCGGGAGGATGTGAATAATGCGGGAGGATGTGAATAATGTGCGCGAGAGGAGGAAAGGAGCGCTGAGAATAGGAGAGCTACACAAACCACAGGGCAAGAAGGGAAGGAGGAGCTGGGTCCCACAGCGGGACAGGGTTTAAAGCTTCGGGCAAGGGCATGGAGTGATGGACAAGGGGAAATGGCTTCCCACTGCCACAGGGCAGGGAGAGAGGGGATATTGGGAAGGAATTCTCTGTCTCTCTCTATAGGGAGGCCCTGGCACAGGGTGGAATTCCCAGAGAAGCTGTGGCTGCCCCTGGATCCCTGGAAATATCCCAGGCCAGGCTGGACGGGATTTGGAGCAACCTGGGACAGTGGAAGATGTCCCTGCCCATGGCAGCGGTGTAATGAGATGGGATTTAATGTCCCTTCCAAGCCAAACCATTCCATGATCCTGTGGATTCTGTGATAAGACAAGCACAGCAGAACCTCCTGTCTCTCTGGAGGTAAGCCACACTCCTGCCAGGAACAGCAGCTGGTAATAATTAAACGGTTGGACACTTCCAGTTCTTACTCTGTTTTATCAACAACTGAGTCAGTTCCAGCTGAACTCTGTGTCCAGCTGGAATTAATGGAATTCAAAATAAAACAGGTACAGCACTCCAGAAACAGTAGAGTAGAACTTGGGAGAAATGTGCACTTTAACATCTAATAAAAGGGCACCAGAAAGTAATTGTAAGGATTTTCTTATGACAGTAAGACATACACATCCTCTGTTGGATTGTTAATTATTCACATTGATAAACTGCTAATACTAATCACGGAATCTCCTGAATTGGAAGAGACCCGCAAGGATCATCCAGTGCAGCTCCTGTCCCTGCACAGACCCCCCCAACAATCCCACTCCGGGCACCCCTGGCAGTGCTGTCCAAACACTCCTGGAGCTCTGGCACCATTCCCTGGGGAGCCTGGGCAGTGCCCAGCACCCTCTGGGGGAGGAAACTTTCCCTGAAATCCAACCTAAACCTCCCTGACACAGCTCCAGGTATCCTCTCAGTGGTGACACAGAGATCAGCACCTGTCCTGAATTCTTAAAATGAGGCAATGTACCGATGGTGCATTGGGATGGTGGCTAAAATGCAGGAGTCAGCATTTGGAAGAGGTAAAAAGACCATGGGAAGCAGACAAATTCTATCTATAGATCTCCAGGTCAGGTAGAGCTGCAATGTGCTGTCTCAGGAGATGGGATTTTGGCAGTGGAGCAGTGACAGACATGAAAATGAGCCGTTTGTCAGTGTAAGAAAACAACTCCATGGATCCAGGTAGATCCACGCTGGCTGATCCTGGGCCACTGGGCTCTCTCCAGCTGCTGTGGTGTCCAGCAAAGCCACGGAAGGTGACGGAGACAAAGAGCTGGGCATGGGTTGCAGAGCTCCAGATGGCTCAGTGAAACACAAGGCTGCAGCTCACGCTGGAACACTTTTATATCTCTGGTGGGAGGCTCCAGGCAACCTAAGAGAGCCCCCAAATCCAGCAGGATGCTGTAGGAGTGTGCTTTACATTCCCTGTTTGGTCATGGCTTTAGAGAAAACTATTTTTGGACGAGGGGCACATCCCTTCTCCAGGTGCACCTTCCTTCATGTGGCGAGACGGGAGCTGAATGGCAAGATCAGGTTTTCTCAGAAGAATAAGCAGTAATTTTAGCAAATGATGGTACTTATGTAAGAATTGGGCTTATAATTTGCACCTAGCTGCATGCCTGCGACGAGAAATGAATCATATTTCCTGCCAAAATAGCTGAGACCTGTCAGATGGCAGCTCTTTGTCTGAAGAGAGTAGCAGCAGTTTCACCCATGAGCTCACTCCCCCGATGAGGAGCGATTATAAATTATGCAGCTGAGAATGGGCTATAGAAAATAGCTGACATTTTCTGTCTGTCTTTACATCCCTGCAGTCTTTCGATCAAACTCTCTTTCAAGAGTTGCTTTGTGAGCCTTCTGTGGAATCAAGCTGTACTTTGAGAGATGGGGATGAAAGTTTCAATGAAATACCAGGTATTTTCCATGTGAGGGAAGGCAGCTACCCCACAATCCTGGAACTGCAGCTGTCCCTGGATTCCTGGAAGTGTCCAAGGCCAGGTTGAATGAGGCTTGGAGCAACCTGAGATAGTGGAGAGTGTCCCTGCCCATGGCAAGGGGTGGAATGAGATGAGTTTTAAGGTCCCTTCCCATCCAAACCATTCTGGGACGCTGTGATGATGTGAAAACAGCCCTGGAGAGCATCCTGTGCTCACAGGACCAGTTCACAGCCACATGTATTTGATGGATGTTTTGTGGCAAGAAAATCTGAAGTGAGAGAGACCCTGGAGTGCTGGAGATGCAGAGGAACCTTTGCTGGGCCTGCAGGGAAAGAGGGAGGAGAAACATTGTGAGCTGCAATACCTTGTAAAGGAACAAAGTGATACCATGGATAATTGTATTGCCTAACTTGTGTCAGTCACAGCAAGTGTTTTTTTATGGAATCAGGGAATTGTTTAGGTTGGAAAAGCCCTCTATGAATGTGGAGTCTGACAAGGCCACCACTGGCCCATGTCCCCATTTGCCACATCCACATGGTGTTTCAATCTTTCCAAGGATGGGGACTCCACCACTGCCCTGGTGGAGTGTCAGGGATGGACAACTCTTTCCATGAAGAAATTCCTGCTGCTGCCCACCCTGAGCCTCCCCTGGCCCAGCCTGAGGCCGTTCCCTCTGCTCCTGTCCCTGTTCCCTGGGAGCAGAGCCCGACCCCCCCGGCTGTCCCCTCCTGGCAGGGACTTGTGCAGAGCCACAAGGTCCCCCCTGAGCCTCCTTTGCNCCGGGCCGGGCGGTACCGGGATGGGGTCGGGGCCGCTCCGCATCCCCCGCGGCGCCTCCTCGGGATGTGCTGCTGCCGTTCCCGCCTCTTCCTCCTTCCCCCTCATCGAGCCTCCTCCAAAGTCATCTTTTGCCTGACCTGCTGCTGCGGGCCCTTCCCTTCCCTCTGTCCGTCTGTCCCTCTCATGACTGCGGGTGCCACCAAGAGCTGCCCATGGCCTCCCTTGGAGCCCTCCCTGGTGCTGGTGCCGGGTGTTTGGTTGAGGTTTTTTTGTGTCCCTCTGACCCTGACAACTCTTGGATCTCTTTCCGAGTTCCATTTTTTGCTGGAGGAAGAAGTGGCATTTCCAAAGGCAGGAACGGTGTATTTTCAAATATAATAGGATGTATTATTTAGAGATGGCAAGGCCAATGGAAAGGGATTCCTGCTTGCAGTGGAAGGTGTCATAATGTAGAAGAGACTGAGTCTCCCATCAGTCTTATTTTCCCTTTCTTTCTCGTGTGTTAATATCAATTAAATTCTCTTTCTGTCTGGATGGGATGTGATTATTTTGGACAGTGCCCTGACACTTTCATTAGAGAGGAGCACAAGTCCACAACTCCTGACTCCACAGTTCCCTGAGCTGAGACATTTTGAAGGTCAGGCTGATCACCAAAATGCCAGTTTGCTTGGCCAACAGATGACATTAATAAGAAAATTATTATCTTTAACGAGAGACTTAAAGGTTGAGGGAAGAACCAGATTTCTAAATCTTAACGTTACTGAGAATTTAAATAACTCCAGTTTGAAAGGCTTTGCTAAACTGGAGCAGATCCTGTGGGGGCTGTTGAGGAGGTCCTGGCTGCAGGCTGTGGTGTGTGAGGGAGGCAGGATGAGCTGGAAGCTCTGCTCTGGTGATATCCCGGCTTCAGGGCTGCATCCAGGTCTGGAGTCCAAAATGAGAGGGATGTGCAGATGTTGGAATGAGTCCAGAGGGGCCACGGAGCTGCTCCAAGGGCTGGAGCCCCTCTGCTCTGGAGCCAGGCTGGGAGAGCTGGGGGTGTTCACCTGGAGAGGAAGAGGCTCCAGGGAATCCTCAGAGTCCCTGCAGTGGCTCCAGGAGAGCTGGAGAGGGACTGGGGACAAGGGATGGAGGGACAGGACACAGGGAATGGCTTTGAGCTGGAAAAGGGGAGATTTGGGTGGGATATTGGGAAGGAATTCGTGGCTGGGAGGGTGGGGAGGGAATGAGATGGAATTCCCAGAGAAGCTGTGGCTGTCCCTGGATCCCTGGAATTGTTCCAGGCCAGCTTGGACAGGGCTTGGAGCAGCCTGGGATAGTGGGAGGTGTCCCTGCCCATGTCAGAGAGTTGGAATGGGATGGGATTTAAGGTCCCTCCCAACTCAAACCATTCTGGGATTCTGTGATTAGAGGGTCAGAGAACCTGACATGCAGAGGATGTGAAGGATTTGGGTTTTTTTTACCCTCAAGAAGGGAAGATTCATGAGGAGCTAATCCCAGTCTTCCTAAAAGTGAGAAGTGTTTTCAAGGATGCACCATGACAGGGCAAGAGACAACGGGCACCAGTTTAATTTAATTCTTCATTGTAAGAGTAATTAAACCTTGAAGTTGATGGAGTAGAGAAGTGCTGGAATGTCCCTCACTGGAAATACTCCAGGCTTGGCTCCACGGGGCCCTGGACAGCAAAACCCAAGCCCTGCCCTCAGGAGAAGGTTAGACCACACAGTCTCCAGAACTCCCTTCCAACATGGAACTTTTTGTGTGAAGCTGAGCTTCTCCACTTCTTTTCCCTGGTATTTTCAATCCCAACGATTTTTTGCTTTGACTTAAACCAGCGTGCTGTTATGCAGGACTAATTATTTCTGCTTTTTAAGCACAGGCCGTATGGTGAGGATGTGCACACCTGCCAAAATCAGCACAGTTTGTGGAAGCTATTGAATATTAATTGCTTTTTGTGCTGTCTCCTCTGGGATTAGGGATGCCCTGAAGTATCTCACTGAAGCTTTCCAGTCCACCAGTGAGGGGGAACTTGACGATGTAATTGAAAATGTCATTGATGCAGTTGAAAAACAGTCTTGTAAGTAAACAATTTCTTTTTCTCGAGCCAGTGTTCCTGGCATTTCTGATGTTGTCAAGACAAAGACAGTTACTGGCAGCAGAGGCACTGAGGTGTCATTGTAGTGCAGAGGGTTGATTGAGATAAATGTATTTTTTGGCCTTTTATTTTGGTTAAACACTGAAGTTTGCAATGTCAGCAGAAGACATTTGTGCCATTTAAAGAGTTGGCAGTGCACAATATCCTGACTTTTCCAAGAGTAGTAACATTTTACAGTGACAGGTGCTAAAAGTTTGTATGGACGTTGTTGTACCTCAAACTGTGATTTTAAGTACTGAAATGGAGGGAGGCTATTTACACCTGGAGTGAGAGGACACAGGGAATGGCTTCCCCCTGCCAGAGGGCAGGGATGGATGGAATATTTGGAAGGAATTCTTACCTGTGAGGGTGGGGAGGCCTTCAAACTAATTTCAATGATCAGTTTAAATCCATGAAAACAATGTGCCCATCTCCAGAACTGTGCTGGAATACTTGTGGCAGCAATCTGAGTGATAATGCTCTGGAACCAAATTAACCTCCAGAATGTGAAGGCTCAGCTCTATCACATTTGTGATACATTTGGCAGCTTTGCAGGAAGCTACAATTGTCTTGTTCTCCATGTTTAGGGAATTCAGGGTGGGCACAGTGTGTGGGGGGATATTTTTCCCCTGGGAATGTGTCCTTTTGGTGCCAGTATTAGCGATCCATCCGTGTGTCCTTACAGAAAACACGTCTTATTTGTGTGCATTCCTGTGAGGAGACTCAGCCATTCGGTGTGAAGCATTGGAGACCCACTTCCCTCCTTGCTGCAGGTTTAATCCTTGGGATTTTTCTTTCCAGTGTCATCCAACATGATTGAGCAGCCCGTGGTGGAAGCAGCTGTCCAGGAATGCAGCCGGGCCCCGGATGAGGCCATGTAGGGTGACATTTTTAATTTGATGGGAAATTCTGGGAGCTGCTGTCATTTCCTTGTTCCTGCTGGGGAAATCAATGCCAGAGCATTCATTTTCTGCATTTCCTGCATTTCCTGCAGTCGTTGCTCTGTGGTTTTGCCTTCCTGGTGCTGCCTTTGCCCCAGGTTGCTCCTTGGAGCCTTTGTTCCCATGGCTGAGCTTCCAGGGGGTTCTGAGCACAGCCTGACATTCTGGAATTCAGCTGCTGGGCCTGTGTGTGGTGTGTGCCACAGGCTGAGTATTAACCAACACTCCTGCCCATGCTTTATTTGCTTTGCTCTGCATGAAAGTTATCTCAGGTTGCTTTTGTTCCTTTCTTTTCTGAAAGCACTCTGGAAAAGTTTTCCTCTGGGGTGCCTGCTCCTGCTTTTTTGTTGAGTTTTTTGAAGCCCTGATTGATTTCCCTTCTGTGATAACAAAGTGTGGAGCAATTACTGGAGTTGCTGAGAACTTTGTGATCCTGATGGATGTGTTTCCTTTCATGATGCAAAGCATGAAAGGAGGTGGTTTGCTGGGCATGTCAATTAGATCCTGTCATCCCACAGCCTCTCAGGATGGAGAAAATTGGGGTTTAACTTTGCTCCTTGCCATTGGAATCTTTATGATGCAGATGGTCTGAGTGTGACTTTTCTTTGTGGTGCTTTTTTATACTTTATGTAGGTTTTTTTTTGCTGCAGAAGTGAAGAGAAATCCATATGGACAGATTCTCAGTGCTGAAGGGAAAAGCTCTACAGATCACAGGGAGAAGTCTTTTTAATTATTTAACTAGAAGATGCACGAGAAAATAGAACTGAAAACAGAAATATAAAACAGAGAAATGGTGATGATAGTGAACAAAACAAATGTCATTTTATCCAGCACATTTGTTAGTTTGTTTCATCCACTTCATGGAATGACAGAGTGGTTTTGGTTGCAAGGTAACATTCAGTTAATGCTGTAACTGTTCTTATTTCAGAGAAAATGTTTTCAACATTATTGGAGCCTTTGACATTCCACGTTATATTTATAATTCAGAAAGAAAGAAGTTTCTGCCGTAAGTCTCCCATATTTTAAGTTTCAAGCACTTCCTGTCCTAAGAACAAAGCCCTGCTTCTGTTGGATAAGTCTGGTTTTAATCTTTCCCTCTTGGCTCTGTTCAGCTGAAGCCTGAGTGAGAAAGGTAATAAATGTTTAAGACCATAAACCAAGTTTATGCCTCCTAATGAATAAAAAAGACAGTGAGGCTAAGGACATACATCACTAAAGGTAGTTTGAGGTTATTTTTTTCTCACATTGGACTGTTTAGATTTATTTTTGTAATAAATTTGATCTGTCTGTTGCCTGGATTTATTTCTTAGTCCGTATCTTGCGGCTCCCTGAAACCCTGGGGGGTTTCTGAGGACAGCTTCAAATGATAGAAAAGAAAAATTAGGAGCAGCTGGTGAGAAACTGGAGGAATAATGCTTTTGCCCACAACTGCTTAAAGGCATAACTGCTTTTTTTTAACTGGATTTCTGCAGAGGCCTCTTTGGGTGGAAGGATAAATCTCAAGGCCTGTGGGTGAAAGGGGAATGAAATGGATGCAGAAATGCAGAAGGATCCTGAGCAGGAATGTCCCTCGTGGAGTACCTAAATCCTGCTGCAGCTTTTGCAGCCTCCCAGACCTTTTAGATCAGGAAATCACTTTGATGTGTGGAATATCCCTTCTTTAAATTGTGGCTGTGTTATTTCCTTGCAGCCTGTCCATGACTGACCTGCCTGGGCCGAGTTTGTTTGGGACTGCCAGAGACAAGGCAGAGCTGTTCCGGGAGCGCTACTCCATCCTCCAGCAGGTCAGGAACCTCTGCAGGCGTCCACAGGGATGCATCCCACATCTCCTGCCAAAAATACCTCCTGCTGCTGCACCTCTGTGCCTCAGAAACCCTCTGCCTCCCAGCTTGTCACAAATCACTTCTTTTAGCAGCCTTACAGATGCTCTCGTGACACTTTTTTTGAGGCTTGGTTTTATTACCCGGTGCATTTTTTAGGCTTGGCTTTATTATCTGGTGTTATTGATCACCTGTTTGTTGGAAGCAAATTCTTGTCAAAGGGACTGAATTATTAAAAGTTGCTGGATGAAATAGAGTAAGAACTTTCTGAAGTGTTTTGCATAGTGCCTGTAGCAAACTGGCTTTTTGACAGTGCTCATTTATTTTTAAACTGAATCGCTTCAATTTTGGTTTCTGCAGAGGACTCACAGACATGAGCTGTTCACTCCTTCACCAGTTGTTGCTCATCCTGATGATAGCAAGAGCAAATTCCAGGTAAAAAATGGAGTTCTTTCCAGTTTTAATCCAGATAATCACAGCAATTCTTTTTGCTAGCAGCCATTATTGGGAATCTTCTCGTAAGCCACGTTCAGAAATGTGGCTCTGATTTTTGTAATGAGCCTCTACCCTCTGGCTCATTTGTGTGTTTGTGTAAAACCATGTCCTGTGTGGGGCTTTGTCTTGCTTGGGAAAAGGCACCTGGAGGGTTTGATTTAATTCTGATGGGATTCTTTGCCTTTGATCCCAGCTCAAGACAGTAGAAAGTCTCTTGGGCAATACAGCTAAAGTGGGAGAAGTGATTGTGCTTGGGATGATCACACAGCTCAAGGAGGTGAGTCCTTTTTATTGTGGAGTGTCTGATCACTGCTCATCCAGTACATTAAAAAATGAAAAAACTTAAAATATCTCTCACTTGTCCCATTCTAAGAGACTTTCCCACAAGCCTGTGTGTGTGGAAAACGTCTTTCTTTGTCTTCACACTACAGAGTTTTTATGTCAGCAGCCAGAAGCAGTTAGGATATTTTGGCATGTCCCTTCTTGAGAGGCTGGAGCTTCCAGTGGCTGAGGTTGGAGTTGCCAGTGCCCTGGACTGTGATTTTAGGGAGGGAAGCACCAGCAATCCCAACTGCAGCAGCTCCCAGGGAAGCTGCTGGCATACATTTACTGTAAACTACATCATTTTCAGTTCTTGCCAGCTTAAAACATTAAACCCAGCCAAATTATTTCTAAATGCTGACTGATAGATGCTTCTGATTGAAGCAATTGTGTGTTTGGTATATTTTGCTTTGTTAATAAATCCTGTTTTTTAGGGGAAATATTTCCTGGAAGACCCCACAGGAGTGGTCCAGCTAGACCTTAGTAAAGCAATATCCTTTTGCTGTGATGGAAGAGCTGGAGGAATTTCCTGTAGACCTGCAGGATTTTAAATTGAGCAGTAAATCAATGCTGGCCATTAAAAATTGTACACTGAGAGTTGCAGCTCTGGCTTCCTCCTTCCTTCCCAATTCCTTGGCTGCTGCAGCTCCTGCCTTTCTCTTGGACATGGTCACTTTTCCTCCCCATGGAAGCAGAGCCTCTTCCAGCTCCTGGGCTCTCTCTGGACTTACCTGCTCAGGTACCAGGGAATTTCCAGGCTCTCCAGGCAGCCTGTGAACTGTCAGTGCTGTCCAAATCCATTACACCAGCTGGAAAGCAAATTTTGGATAAAAAAACCTCCTTTGAGAAAAATACATTCCTTAACCTTCCTGCACCAGTTCCACAGTGGGTTATACACTGAATCCTGCTTTGTTCTGGCAGAAGGTAAAGCAGACTGGGTTTATTTTTGAGCTTGTAATAAATGATTCTGTTAAAGCTGTGGCTGAGCAGAGAAGTCTCATTTTGGTGACCATCAGTGAGTTGGGATTTTTGGCCTTGAGCTTTTGCTGTGACCTCTGGAGGCAGAGAGGAGGAATTTGAGGGTGTTGGGGGATGTGAGGGTCTGGAGCAGCTTTGAGGATTGGCCCCAGCATGCCTGGAGAAGTTATGACTGGATTAGGAAGACAGCCTAGAATAACCAAAGGAATGATTTAACAATGTGAAATCTGCTTTGTGCTGGCAAAGCTTTGGTCCTTTAATGAGGCTTCTCATTAGGATGATGTAAGAGCTTGCAGTTTTNGAAAAAAAAAAAAAAAGCAGGCTATTTCTGTATGTGGAATGTTCCTCTGTGCAGGATACATGATCTCAGCCTGTTTTCCAGTGTGTTTTATGTTTGTGAGTAGAAGCTGGGAGCAGAAATGAGAGTGGGGATAAATAAACATCACCCAGTTCCTTCTGTCCTCAACAGTGGGATTTGAGACAAGGAGCAGTTGGATGGGGACCCTTCCAGGACAAAATGATTCCTGTTGCCCTGCATTCCTCCTCAGGGTTGTTCATGTGGCTGTGCAGCAAATCCATTCACAGGAGTGGCTGGGGGGTAAAAAAAAATTTGATTTTCTTGCTCAGCCCCTTTTCTGTGCGGATCTTTCCGTGCTCTGGTTCTGTGGAGCTGCCACAAGAGAGGGATTGAGGGAGGCTGGGACTGGCAGTGCAGCACAGCTGCCAACTCTCTGACTAATGTCTAGGACATGGTGCTGTTAGAACAACTTAAGGGTTATTTTGCTGTTCCAAAACCTCCTAGGTTGGTATGAGGATGAAGTTTTTCATGTGAACGCTTTTGGATTTCCGCCCACCGAGCCTTCTGCCACCACGAGGTACAAAAGTGACTTTTGGCAGCCTCACTCCATGTTTTCCTATGGGTTTCTAAGTAAGATCATTGTTATTTTGTAATTTGTCTGACGTTCAAGTAGGTTATTTTTCCTCCTCTCCAAATGCTTTAAAATAAATACCATTTTAAGGAAGCAGTTCTGGGACTTACAGGCACTAAAACCTGTAGGGTTGGCAGAAAAACCCTTCCAAAGGCCTTTGGAATATTAATGGAAATTGGGATGTAAGCCCTTCTCAACTGCAGAGCCAGGTAACTGGTCCATGGGAATAATAAATTCCTTGTTGTTGGGAGAATGGATCCCTGGGATAGTGGAAGGTGTCCCTGCCCATGGCAGGGGCTGGAATGGGATGAGCATTAAGGTCCCTTCCAACCCAAACCAGTCTGGGATCCTAACTGGAGCATTTTAATGATGCAGAGCCTTCTATGGGAACATCAACTTCTTTGGAGGGCCTTCCTCGTCGTCAGTGAAGGCTTCTGCAAAGCTGAAGCAGCTGGAGGAGGAGAATGAAGATGCCATGTTTGTGTTTGTGTCTGATGTGTGGCTGGACCAAGCTGAAGTGCTGGAGAAGCTTCGTGTGATGTTTTCGGGTAGGTGAGGGTTGATTTCACTCTAAACCCTGTTTTCATGATTTATTTCCATAAATTCTCAATGCAGATAGTGTTTTGACCAGCAGCCATTTTCTGTGGGCTGTGATAAGAATGTTTCCCTTGCTCCTGGAAGTTCTTCCTGGGCTTGGCTCCTTAGCTCAGAGAGATGAACGTTGCTTCCCATTGCCACAGGACAGGGATGGATGAGGTGTTGGGAAGGAATTCCTGGCTGGGAGGGTGGGAAGGGACTGGAATGGAATTCCCAGAGAAGCTGTGGCTGCCCCTGGGTCCCTGGCAGTGTCCAAGGCCAGGCTGGACAGGGCTTGGAGCAGCCTGGGACAGTGGGAGGTGTCCCTGCCCATGGCAGGGAGTTGGAATGGGATCCCTTAAGATCCCTTCCAAACCATTCCAGAATTCTGGGATCAGTAACATGAACAACACTGGGAAAAACAAACATTTATGAATTGCTCCTTTGTATTGCAGCAGTTTTGGAACAGCTTGTCCCTCCTGCCTCGGGCCGGATGGAAGTGTGAGAGAGTGACTGGTTTAAAAAACAACACAGAGTTCAGGGTGGGAAACTGCTCCTCACCAAAAGGGACCTGGACACAAATTAGCACAGTCAGGCAGGAGTTACAAAACCAGTTCAGTGTCTGGATCAGAGCTGGCAAATCCTGGGGGAAACTGGGCTTGACCCAGGATTGCAGGTGCTGAGGGCAGAAAGGGACTTTGGTCTGTGAGATTGGTGTGCTGAACTCACCTGGCAGAGATGCAGACCTTGCATTTGCTATTTTGAGACTTTAACAGGCAAGTGATAACCTTCTTAATTATAAACTAAATGAGCAGCTGAGGGGGAGAGCAAGGGAAAATATTGATGAGCCATTTCTCTGGGATAAGCAATCCTGTTCTATTTACCAGCCCCTTTGAAAACCAGTGAAGTAAATCCAAGTGTGATTTTGTGTGTCAGGAAAATGGAGAGTAACTGGGATGTGAGATGAATGCCTGAGTAGCTGTTTCTATTTTTATTTCAGGGATGGGAATCAGGTTTCTTTTTTCCCCCTTTTGCTCTGAAGTGGGTGATGGGTGAGGTTGTGAGCACTCATCAGATCCTCAAACTGCTCAGGCAATTCCAGTTGCTGTTGCTTTGTAATGCCAAAGGGGGAATTGGATGTTGGGAGAGCCCTTAAATTGGAATGATCATGGAGGTTAATAGCAATCCAGTGCTGCCAGCTTGCTGTTTTCCTCTTGAAGTCAATAATGCATTTTAAAAGAGCATTATTTATTATAATTGCACTTTGTATAATTCTCTGACTGGGTCAGGAGTTGGGTACACACAAACACTGCTGGAGCTCAGCCTGTAAATGCCAGAGGGCTCCCTCAAAGTGACATTTTGTACATTGCCATCACCTTCTGGAGCTAAAAACAGCCTGGATCAAGAAAACCAGTCAGGTGTATTAATAGCAGCAGAGCTTGAAGTGCTGTTTCAGTTCCTGCTTCTCCTGGAATGGGCTGAGTGCTGGAAGATGCTGCAGTGGATGGAAACACTCACAGCTCCTCTCTTTTCCCAGGTTATTCCTCTGCACCTCCCACCTGCTTTTTCTTCTGTGGAAATTTTTCCTCTGCGCCATATGGCAGAAATCAAATCCAGTCCTTGAAAGGTAGGGAGGTCTTTGTAAACAGCCAGACACGTGCATTGAATTAAAATAATGATGGCCAACAAATGAAGGGAGCAGAAAACAAACCCTTCTTTTTGAAGTGCACTGCAGCACCTAAAAGGGGGGGATTCACCCAGGGTGTGTTTATTTCTAACCAGGTGTTGTGCCCTGTTTTTCCCAGGTTCTTTGAAGGCTCTGGCAGATATTATATGTGAACATCCCAGCATCCATAAAAGGTACAGAGCAAGGGGAAATCTCTTTATTTTGTGAAGCCTTTCATTACTTGAAGAAGCTGAGAGTTACCCTATTTTCTCACTCTTGTGAGCCAGCTGTGATCAGATAAAAAGCTGGTTTTGTAACAGGCCTGCAGGTTTGTTTGGGAGCAGGGTAAGTTTGATTTTATCTAAAATAGCTTGGGCATGGAAACTGCTAATGAGGGACTCGAGGTCTCTCCCTGGAATACTCTCCTGGCTCCTGCTCTCTAAATTCAGAACATCAGACCCAGTTTTTAGGATCTGTTTATATAAAAGAGATTTGTTGAAATGTTGGTTTTGGTTTGTTTTTTCTTTTTTTTTTGCAGTAGTCGATTTGTGTTTGTCCCTGGTCCTGAAGATCCTGGACCTGGTTCTATTTTACCAAGGTCAGTCTGCTTCACTTCCTCAAGATCTTGTAATTTTGAGTGACATTTGAGTTGAAGATGGTGAGAGTCTTTGTTGATACCTCTGCTATTTATTCTAGACCCCCCCTGGCTGAAAATATCACTCAGGAATTCAGACAGCTGGTGCCATTTTCAGTTTTCACCACAAATCCCTGCAGGTAACCATGTAACTGCTACTTCTTTTATTATACCTTTTTTTTACTAAAAAAAAATTTCAAAACTACAGATTTTGGGGAAAATTTGCCTTAAAATTTTTCCAAATGAACAGGATTCTTCACTTGCATGAATTGTAACTAGTTTTAAACACATTAAGACATAAAAAATCAGTGAAGAGAGGAAGTAGTGTAAAAAAAATTGATTTTGAATATAAAAATCCTGCTCAAAAGCATCATGTTTTTTCTGAATCAAAAGGGAAAGAATTATTTTCATTCACTTGGCTGTTTTAGAACTTTATAATGCATCTTCCTCATTTTTAGGTTAACCTTAATTGATTTCACTGCTGTTTGCCACTCAGGATTCAATACTGCACCCAAGAAATCATCATTTTTCGGGAAGATTTGGTCAACAAAATGTGCAGGAACTGTGTCCGCTTCCCAAGCAGCAACATGGACATTCCCAGCCATGTGAGTGAGTCAAATCCACCACTTCTTGCCAAGATTTTTGATTTTATTGATCAGCAGGGCTGGATTTTGGGGGCTCTGAGCTTCATTCTCGGGACACATTGTGTGAGTAACCCAGAGGGGTTGTGAGAAGGATTTATACATTTAGTGTTCTTACTTTTTCTTGACATTTTGACAGGAAAATAATTCAAACCACGATACTCAGAGCAGCCAACTGCGTGTGCACCAACCCTCAATGTCCTGCCAAGAAACAATGATTCCTGAAGGCAATTTTTAATGCAAATTAGCATTTTTTAAAGATTTGATGGGTTACCCGGTGCCATTTGCAGTAAAGCAGCAGGTCCATTCCTCTAAAATCCATCTGCTTGGTTTGTCTCCTACTGGAAATTGAAAATCTGCTTCTCACACATCAGCACAGTGCTCTGGGTTGTGGTTCCTTAATGAATCCACAGCAGGAGCTGATGGGATTTACTGATATAATTTGCTGATATACTGATATAATGGCATGAGAACAGTCCAGGTAGTCCTGGCTCGTTGCAGTGATGGATGGAGTCTGGTTTTATTTATTTTTTAGAGAGGAAGTAGTGTTGCTTGACTCAGAAAGTTGTTTTAGCTCAGTGTGAACACCCCCCATGGACAGAAGTACCTTGGTTTTGTGGGCACATTTGCATTCCTGACACTTCCCTGTCCTCATCCAGAGCTTTCCAGGAAGGAATCGTGAAGGAAATGTAGAATTGCAGGACTTTCTGCAGGTTGTTTTTT
>VYXD01001560.1:95070-132219 GCA_013397195.1 Hylia prasina | reverse complement strand
GGGGACGAGGTGGGGATGGGGCTCAGCTTGGACTCGATGATCCCAAAGATTTTTTTTCCCATCTCGATGATTCCATGATTCTGCTCCAACATCCAGGAAAACCCAGGCAGATGGGATCAGGCTCTGTGGTGAGCAGAAGTGCTTCTAAATAAAACATTCCCAAGGGCTGGGAGGAGGCACCAGTGGCTCTTGTTGGGAGCGTGTTCCTTGCAGACAATGTTTATTTATGGCATGGAAAAATCTATTTCCATCCAATCATTTCCATAACTGAATATTTATGCCAACAGCCACTGAATGCTCCTTGACTAAACTGAAAAGTATTTATTGAGTTGTAAATGTTTGTTTGTTTAGTGGTAAAACTGCTTTAAACAAACTTAAAAAAATCCAATTGGTGTCTTCCCTGTTCTCAGGATTCCCGTGGTTTTCCAGGCATCAGCAATGGAAAATGTTGGGATTATCATTCCAGCTTGAAGAGCCACTGTAGTTATACCTTTAGTCTCAGAGAGAGTTGGTTTAGATGGGATTTTGGGAAGGAATTCCTGGCTGGGAGGGTGGGGAGGGGCTGGCATAGAATTCCCAGAGAAGCTGTG
Organism: Hylia prasina; assembly: GCA_013397195.1. NCBI lineage: Eukaryota > Metazoa > Chordata > Aves > Passeriformes > Sylviidae > Hylia > Hylia prasina. The sequence continues at coordinate 131,629 of VYXD01001560.1, read as the reverse complement.
GCTGCCCCTGGATCCCTGGAAGTGTCCAAGGCCAGGCTGGCCATTGGGACAGTGGGAGGTGTCCCTGCCATGGCAGGGCTGGGCTGGGATTTAAAGTCCCTTCCCATCCCAAACCATTCTGGGATGAACAGGAACCTGGAACACCAAGGAAATTCATGTTCCCTTCACCCTTTTGGTCTTTTATTCGCTTTGCTGGAACTCAAGGAACAGATTTGGGCTTTGGATGTCCCAGCAGTGCTGAGATTCCCTCTTTCCCAAAGCCCCAGCCTGGGCAGTACTGGGAACTCCAAAGCCCAAATCTGTTCCTTGAGTTCCAGCAAAGCGAATAAAAGACCAAAAGGGTGAAGGGAACATGAATTTCCTCGGGGTTTTCTCCTCCAGGGCTGAGGGGATGGGCTGGGATTGGGATGGGAAGGGCTCTGAGCATCGAGAAGGGATAAAAGGGGCTCTGAAATGGGATTTGGGGGCTCTGAAATGGGATTTTTGAGGGCCCGAACTGCCTGGTGATTAAAGCTGAGGGAACTTTTCCCAGATAAATAGATGAGCACGTGTCCAGGTGCGTGTTTTTCCTCCCAGACACATTCCAAGGATGGGCAAAATCCCAGGAAAAGAACCCTGGGGTGACTTTATTTGCTCCCAGCCTGGATAGAGCTGTCCCAAGAGTCCTCACCAGGTAACTGGAATTCCTTTGAAATAAATCCAACATTCCAGCCTTTTTGTTTTGGCTTTGATGAGTGGATTTTCCTCTCTGCAGAGGCAGAGCAAACCCAGAAAATGAGAGTCCGTGGCAGCAGGAGCTGGATGGCTGCAGCTGGAAAGGTCTTGGAGCGTCTGGAGGGAAGGGAATGGATTGATTTATGATTTTAACAAGCCTGGCTGGGCAGGGAGTCGTGCCTAGATGGTCTGAAAGGCAGGAGGAGATATTAATCAAAATTAAGGCTGCTCTAAGCTGCTCCCCGAGCCACCGGGCCGGGTCCTGCCTGATTGATTCCAGGCCTAAAGCAGGGCCAGGGAAAGGACAGGCTGGGATGAGGGGCTGGGATCAGTGCTGGAAGGGGGGGGCAGAGGCTTGGAACGAGGGGATAATGAGGAATAAAGTGGGATCACTTGGAGGGGCTGTGCTCCCTCCCCTTGGATCAGTGGGAATGATGGATGGGAAGCTCGAGGAGCTGCAGTGACATTTCTGGAGCTGCAGGTGGAATCACGTCCTGCCAAAGGTCAGCTGGGCTTGGATTGGGAACTCCAGCACTGGAAAATGATGTCTGGGGGCACAAGTCTGGCTCCTCAGGCTGGATGGAGCTGGATTTTGTGTGGGACGTGCTCTCCACAGAGCTTGGGATGTTTCATTCCCTCAAAACCAGGGAATGGTTTGGCTTGGAAGGGACCTTAAATCCCACCTCATTCCACCCCTGCCCTGGACAGGGACAGCTTCCAAGCCCCATTTCCTGCTCTCCTGTGTGTAAAATGCCTCACCTCGTTCCTGTGGGGTGAGGGAAAAGCAGCTGCTTCCAGGAGAAGGGAAATCAGGATTGGAACCCCACCCGTGTCAGGGACTGGGCTGGGGTCATCCAGGTGTTCCTGCTGTTCCCTGGAGCAGCTGGGGAGGGATGGAGCTGAGGGTTCTCAGGGAAAACTCCTGGAAAAGGCTGTGCAGGGGGTGCTGATGGGGCTCCCCCCGGCCCGGGTGAGGTCACACAACAAACAGGTTTTGTTGGAAAAGACTCCAAAGTCATCAAGTCCAAGCTGGGAGCGATGCCCACCTTGTTTTTCAGGACACAGAGGAGCTCTGGGTGTCCCCTGAGGACACAGGTGGTGAGGGTGACACGGGGCAGTGATGCCAAGGCCACCTGCCACGGCCTGCACTGGAGATGCTGCAAAAACTGCAGGAGGGTTTTTATGCAGGTCTCCACATCTTTTCTCATGGAATCTTTATTTCACACATGGAGGATGTGAGGAGAGGCTGAGGGAGCTGGAAAGGGACTCAGCCTGGAGAAAAGGGGGATCAGGGGGGACCTTGTGGCTCTGCACAACTCCCTGACAGGAGGGGACAGCCGGGGGGTCGGGCTCTGCTCCCAGGGAACAGGGACAGGAGCAGAGGGAACGGCCTCAGGCTGGGCCAGGGGAGGCTCAGGGTGGATATTTGGGAAAATTCCTTCCTGGAAAGGGTGGTCAGGCCTAGGAACAAGTGTGACCCCATTGTGGCCTTCCAGTACCTGAAGGACCCAGCATGAAAGATGAGAGAGACTTTTTACAAGGCCTGGCGGAATGGACTCAAACTGACAGAGAATAGGTTTAGATGGGATATTGGGAAGGAATTCCTGGCTGGGAGGGTGAGAAGACCCTGGAATGGAATTCCCAGAGAAGCTGTGGCTGCCCCTGGATCCCTGGAAGTGCCCAAGGCCAGGTTGGACAGGGATTGAAGCAACCTGGGACAGTGGGAGGGATTTAATGTCCTTCCCATCCATCCCAATCCAATCTGGAATTCTGTGATAACCACCAGCCTCGATGCTTTGCAGCCACTGAGCTCCTGCAGCTCCTTTCCCACCTTCCCTTTGGTTCTTTGGGATGGTTTTATTCCTCACCCAGCACCAGGCAGAGTCCTCTGTGCCCGATCCCTCCCAGCTGCAACCTCTGCCCGTGGTTTTTCCCTCTTCCCATGGCAAACCCAGAGTTCATCAATCTGAACACCCTTTGGTGGCTCCCCTCAGGGCCTGGGGCTGTTTCCCCCTCTGGAAAACCAGGATCCCTGCAGGAATTTCCAGCTCATCCAGGGCTAAAGAGCCCCATCAAAGCTTTATGTGCTGTTTGCTCAGGGTGAGGTTCTCGCAGGGCAGCAGAAATACAGTCTGGGAACAAAACTCCTGTTAAAGCATCCATAACTCCTCAGAGCAGAGGCACAGGAGGGAGATAAGGAATAATTTAGGAGCAGAGAGAGCCTCGGGAGAGGCACAGCCTGGATGCCACCTCTTGCTGCCTTCCCTTCCATCTGCTGGGAGCAGAGGAATCCAGGAGATGATTCCAGACCTGCAGCCCAGGTTGGACAGGGATTCCCTGGTCCCAGAGGAGTTCTGGGGGCACTGGAGAAGTTCTCCTTGCTGGGATGGATGGTGGGGATCTCATCCAGCTGATGCTGCACTCGCAGGGAGGGGGGCCCGGCCAGTTTGGTGAAATCCCAGCTGGGGAATTCTCCCTCCCGTCCCTGCTGCTCCTCAGGATCAGCGGGAGGAGCTCAGAATTCCCTTTGCTCTGAACTCCTCTCTCTGCATCCCAGGAGAGCCCCGAGCTCAGGGAGGGCACTCCTGGTGCTGCTCCCCTCCTGCCTCAGCTTTGAAATGAATCAGCTCTGACATTTCCCAGCTCTAAAAACTGGGAAATGGGAATGGGAAGGAAAGGTTTCCCGTGGAGATTCCAGGTTTTTCCTTGGCTATAGTCAGTTTTACCTGACTATACTGAGATGATAATTTGTGCATCTTCCATTTGCCCTCTTGCTCCTCTCCAACTGTTTTGTTGGACCCTGTGCTGGCTGTTTTCCCCTCTTCCCACCTCTCAGGTGATGGGATCTTGCAGAAGAGGTGTCAAGGGTTTGTGGGAGGACTCTCAGCTCCCGGCTCAGATCTGTGGGATGTGGCGACACTTCCAGGGGAAAGTCAGGAGCTGCCAAGCTGCAAAGAGAACAAAAAGCAGCCAAAATTCAGCATCCAAAGGAGCCAAAACTGGGGAATTTGGGGCCCTTGGGGGTGTGGGGGGCCCGTGGCAGCCCCAGGGAAGGGATGAGGGGTTGGTTTGTTCCACTGGGCTGATTTTATTTGTAGGAAGGAAGGAAAGAGGGAGAGGGGAAGGGGAGATGGGAATCAGGAAGGAAAGAAGGAGATAAAGAGGGAGGGAGGAAGAAAGGAAAGATGAGAGAGAGGAGGGAAGGAAGGAAGGAAGGAAGAGAGAAAGGAGGGATGAGAGGAAGGAAGGAAGGAAGGAGGGAATGGCCAGGGATGTTCCTCCTGGGTGTTTTTAAGGCAGGCCAGCCCAGGATCTCCTGGGAATGACAGGATGGATCATGGCTGGGGAAGTGGACGAGCTCCAGAATTTCTCTGTCACTTTCAGTGCTGGGGGATGTCTCCAGTTTTTCCTGACGTTTGCAGCAGAACTCCACTCCCAAGGCTGAAATCCTGTACCCCTGGCACTGGATTCACTTCCCAACAGCTCTTTCTCCCTGTTTCTCCCGAGTTGAAATCCCACTTTTCCCTCACAGCAGATGTGTGGGGGCTGTTTCCAAGCGTGGTTGGGAGCCCCTTGTTGTGGTTTGGGGCTTGGGTTTGGACCTGAACCCTCAAAATTGGGAATTGGGGGCTGGATTTCACGTGGATAAATTATTTTGGACCATCAGGGATCAGGAGAGGCTTTGTCAGGGATCCAACCTTTCTTCCCAACTGGTTTAGGACGGGGATAATTCCATTTTCCATGCAAGTGGTGTAAAAGTGGGAATGTCAGAGCAGCACTTTGCCTTAAAGCCACAAAGGGTCTAGGCTGGTTTTCCCACTGATTTCCATGGAAAACCAAAAGGGGCCATTCCCATGGAATTCCCAAGCTCAAAGCACGAGGTTCCCCATGTTCTTGGGGGTTTCAGCCCTGTTGGAGGTGGTCCCTGTGCCCAGGGGATCAGCACTCTGGGGGCTCTCCCAGCATTCCCAAAACCCAGGAGCAGACTGTGAGCAGACATTTGCTCTCCCTTTGGGAAATGATCCGAGTTCTTCAGCTTGGATTGCTCAGAAAACGTAACAATTGCTGAGTTTCCCCTTCACTCTCAGACCCGCTGCTGATTCCCTGCCTGCCAGAGGGGCAGGGCCCAGCAGAGCAGTTAAATTCCCAATTTTTCCGAGGACAGCTGGCTGAGCAGAGGACAGAGACCTTTAAAGGACATTCCTGTGCAGCCAAGGGTGAGCAAAGCCCTTCTCGGGCAGCAAAACTTCCCAGGAGCTCAAAGGCCACCAGGAAGGGAGAAAAATCCCAGATTTTTAAGGTTTGGCAGCTCCAAGCTGTGGGAGGGACGAGCTCAGACGTGGGAATGGCAGCAGAAAATGGGGAATGCTCCTTCTCAAGGATTCTCTGGGAATGGGGCTCTCCCACCTCAGCACTGGGATTGTCCTCAGGAATTTTTGGGGATAAATGGCCGGGATCTCCTCCAGGGATTTTGTGTCACAGAGCTGGGGATGTTTCACTCCCTCAGAACCAGGGAATGGTTTGGCTTGGAAGGGACTTTAAATCCCTCCTCATTCCACCCCTGCCCTGGACAGGGACACCTTCCAAGCCCCATTTCCTGCTCTCCTGTGTGTAAAATCCCAGTTTTTCCTGTTGTGAGGTTGATCCATCCCTCTCCAGCTGCTCCAGGGAGCAGCAGGAACACCTGGATGACCCCAGCCCACATCCCGGGAAGGGTTCAAATCCTGATTCCCCTTCTCGTGGAAGCAGCTGCTTTTCTCTCTGCATTCCAGCATTTCCTTGGATTGCAGCCATTTCGTCCAGACTCCCTCTTGCTGCTGCTGGGGCAGGAATATCCAACAATTTCCCTGGAAATAGCTCTGCCTTGAGAAGTCCCAGCTCAGCAGGCAGGTGGGGGCTGGTTGTGATTCCTCAGGGCTGGTTTTGGTGCTTTGGCAGCATTTGGAGGGATTTGATTCGCCCACCACAGCAGAAAAAAACCCCAAATTCTTTATTTCCCTCTTTTTAAACCCAACGTTGAAATGCTCCTTCTCCCCCAGACGTGAATTTCCTCACAGGATGCTTGTCCCAGAATTTAGAAGGTTTTATTGGGGCGATCCACGGAGTGAGGGGATGAAGGGTGTGCTACATCCATGGTGGGAATAAATCAGGATGTCTTGGACAGGCTGGGACCTGAGCTTGGAATAAACAACGTGGAGCAAAATGTGGAGAAAGTGGAGCTTGGGCTGGGATAAAATCAATTTCCTCCCCAGAGCTGGAGTGGGGATTTCGTTTTGTGGGAAAAGGGGGAATGAAATCCTCGCTTGGCTTTTCCTTTCCCCACTAAAATCTCTTTTCCTCCCTCCCGGTTTCCTCCCCCATCCCGTGGGAGTGTGAGGGGCTGTGTCCGGGATAAAAACCCTGCGGGATTCGGCGCCTCTGGATGCGGAATTCCTGGGCTGGGATGCGGGAGGGCAGGAATCAGTAGATGGAGCTGTTTGTTAACATTTCCCGGGGATTTACAGCGCGGCGGGACGCGATTTGGAAAGATTCCGGGCCCTGGGAATGTTTCATTCCAGCTATTTCCCTCTTGGAATTCAGGAAATTCCTCGACATTTAGGGAATAATGCAGACAGGAAGGGGTTTTCTCCCCCCCCCTTTTTTTTTTTCTCTGGATAAAATTCCATAACTTTATGGGATGTGATCCCAAGTGAGGCTGCAGAGGATTTTTCCCAACTTTTCAGTGAGGTGCTGAGATCCTGGTGTTGGATCCCTGGGATTGGAGCTGATTTTCCAGGGATGGCTGTGAGGGGCTGCGGCTTCCCATGGAAACTGCAAGTTCCTCAGAGGAAATAAAAAGAATAAAATCNGAGATTCCAGGTTTTTCCTTGGCTTTTCCTGCTTCTAGCACAGGGAAGATGTGGAGCTTCTGGAGAGAGTCCAGAGGAAGCATCAGGATCCAAGGGATGGAGCAGCTCTGCTGGGAGGAAAGGCTGAGAAATTGGGAATGTTCACCTGGAGAGAAGCTTTGGAATGGCCTGAAAGAGCTCCAGGAGAGATGGGGAAGGAGGATTTTCAGGGGTGGAGGGACAGAACAAGGAGGAATGGATCAAACTGACAGGGAACAGGTTTAGATGGGATATTGGGAAGGAATTCCTGGCTGGGAGGGTGGGGAGACCCTGGAATAGAATTCCCAGAGCAGCTGTGGCTGCCCCTGGATCCCTGGAAGTGTCCCAGGCCAGGCTGGAGGGGGATTGGAGCACCCTGGGACAGGAGAAAGTGGAACTGGCTGAGCTTTAAGGTCCCTTCCATCCCACCCCAGCCTGGAATTCCGTGATTTATGAAGCTGATTTTTTTACTCCTCCCGGTGCAGCGCTGGGAATTCTGGAAAACATCAAAAATCCATTTCCCACAGACTTTCCTTCCTCTTTCTCAGTTCACCCCACTGCAGCTGTTTGGGGTTTTGCTGGGGGGCACGGCCACAGATGTTTCCCTGATCCGTAATTTCAGCAGCCCCTGGAAAAGGCTGGATGCTGCAAATCCCGCATTTATGGGATTATGACGAACTCCCGTGGATTAACGGTGCTGGGAAATGTGGTCCCAGTGACATCCTTGATGCTGAGTGTTAACCTGGGGGGGTGCTGAGCCATAAAATCCAACCCACGTTAAAAACCAGCGCTCTGTGCTCCCAGGGCGTTCCAAAAAGCCACTTTTGCTGTGACAAATAGGGTGCAAAACGCTCCCAGAAATCCTCCAGGAGCAGTTTTATGGCCTGGGAGATGCTTTTACAGGGCAAGGCTTTGGGGTTGGGTGGGTTTTAATGGCGCTGCTCCTCAGTTCCAGGCTCTGCACGTGTTTGGGAGGAACTGGAACATTTGGGTTGGTTTTCAGAGCGTTTCCCCAGGTCTGGCAGATCCTGCAGCCCTCTGTTTGTTTTAGGATTGGGATTTTCTTCTCCAGCAAAATAATCTGGGGATGGTCACTGCTCCTCGGGCTCAAGCTCCAACCTGGTTTTCTGTGATCCTAATTCAATGTCTTGGATATTTTTTAGGGTTTTTACAGTTTAGGTTTGTCCCCCCATCACTGATGAGCAGGAGAGATGGGGAAACCCCTCATCCCAGTGGGAATTGTCCCCATCCCTGCCCCTAGGGTTGGAATAAACCCCTTTAAAATCCCTCCCAACCCAAACTACTTTTCCATTCCAACATCCTGAAACCTCGGGGCTCTTTCCAGCAGATCTGAGCTCCCTGTTCTGCTCAGCCAGGGTTTTTCCCAGTGGGAAGGCCCCAGTGAGCTCAGGGGTGTTGGCAGTGCTTGAGGCTGCTGGTCTGTGGGATTGCTGGATATCCCTGTGGATTTATCCTATGGATAATTTACTCCCTGTGGATGTACTGTGGAGATCCCTTTTTTGTATTGCCCAAAACGCCTTCCCAAGAGATAATTTCCTCCTGCTTTCCCTCTTTTGCTACAAGATCCCATGAACCCCAACCCATTCCCTGTCTTTACAATGTCCTGAACCTCCTCGAATTTTAGGGTTGGGTTTTTTTTCCCCTCTTGTTTAAAAAACTCTGTTCATTCCCTGCTTTTTCCCTGGTCAAATCCCTTTTCTGGGATTGTTTTCCTCGAGCCAGGGATCTGGTGGTGCTCTGCCCACTCCTGGTTAAATTACTGAGTGACATCTACTGCATTTGCATCCTTAATTATTACCCTTTATGCTAATTAGGCTTCTCCTTGCTGTCACTCGTCAGAGCTCCAGCCAGAGCAAAATGTCTCTTACAAAGATAGATGGGATGCAACCGAAATATCCCAATGAATATTCATCCTTTCCCTTTTTGGAACAATTCCTTGCTGGTTCCACTTGCACTTTCGGGGTTGGACAGCTCCAGTTGTGGGCAGGGCTGTCAGGCAAAGCAGGACCTTTGGCAGAAGGGGATTTTTTAAATTTTTTTTTTTTGGAGGGGTCGTTCTCACAGCCAGGAGGGAAAAAAAAAAATCCTGGAATTTGCTCCAAGGGGCTCCACTGGAGATGGGGATGGGATGGGTGAATGGGGAGGGGTGTGCTCCTGGAAATGTGCATGGATGGAAACGTTTTCTTGGAGGAATAAAGGGGATTTTACTGCTGCTCCGGGGATGAGCCTTTTGTTTTCTTGATCCAGGTGCTGCCTGAAGGTTGTTCCCATATCCCAAATGTGTTTTTGGGATAATTGCCTCATGCACGGGCACCTGGGACAGTGGAAGGTGTCCCTGCCCGGTGAGATGGGATTTTAGGTCCCTTCCAACCCAAACCATTGCCGTGGGATTTATTTTGCCTCATTGCTGGACACGGAGATCCCTTCAGGGCCTGAGGTTAATTCCTGTAAATATTGCAGGAGCGGCTCCCAAACCTGCCCCTGGTTTTTCTGGGAGGAAACGGCCTCGGGAATACATTCTGGGATAAATTAATGATTAATTACTCTGTGTTCATGCAGGTATTCCAAGCCTGGCTCTCTTCTGAGTCTCCTCCTGAACAGTTACTAAAACCAGGAGTGTGCATTTTATAAAAAAAACCCAGTTTAATTATGAAACATTTCCTTATTTTTATGGGAATTAAAGCCTCTATTAAATCCTGATGCCTTTATCCCCTCATTTCTGACTCCTGGGGCCCCTGCAGAGCCACCAAGAACCTTTTACCCTCTCGAAATTCCCGGCTCCTCCTCTCATTTCCCACCTTTTCCGCGGCACCACGGGGCAGGAGAATCACCCGGACCGGGACAAATCCTTTCACCGCGGGACCAGCAGAGAGGGAAGGGCTCCTCTTTTGGGGTGGGGATGTGACGAAGGGAATTCGGGAGGCAGGTGGGACCTGCTGCTGGCTCCGGACCAGGCTGGAAGTGTGGGATGCAGCTGTGTGCCCACACCTGGATTTTCGGTCATTCCAGGTCTTCCGTTTCTCCTTTCCCTTCTTTTTTTTAATTCTGTCTTGCCTTCAAAGCCGGTGTTTATTTTACCCTCATCAAACAAATCCAAGCCGGGGATGCTATAATTAGCATTAGGATATACTAATTTTTCTTCGGGCATAATTGGGAGGTTTCTCCCGTTTCGGGATAATCCTAAAACTATCCCATTTTACGCCTCATTTTCCAGGAGATGCCTGGGAAGCTCTTGCAGCTTTATCACCCCTTATCAGCGGGTAAAGAGCGTCAGACACGGGGGTGGGAAATCCCAATTTTCCCAACTTCTGCTAATTGAGCAGCGTTCCCTGAGCGTTTGGTGATAACCAGGTGCTGGAAGGGCTCCGAAAACCTCCCCAAAACCTCCCGGCAGGGGCTCGGGGTTTGCACCTCTTCTGGCGGGGGCTGATTTTGGGCTGTTTTGGGGCAGTTTGGGGTCGATGCTGCGGGTTGTTGGGGCTCGGGGTTTGCAGCTCTTCTGGCGGGGGCTGATTTTGGGCTGTTTTGGGGCAGTTTGGGGTGGATGCTGTGGGTCGTCACAGCAATTCCCAGCTCCGGGAGGGCGTTTCGCTGCCCCGATCCCATTAAATGCCCGCGGTGCTTTCTCCTGGATGAGCAGCTTGGCTCCTTTTCCCCGACCTTCATCGCTCTTCTTCCTCCTCGCTGACCTCCAAGGCGGGACGGGAGGGGTGGTTGGTAGCCAAAATCCATAGATGCTGGCCCAGTAAGGTTTGGGGAGGGTTTGGGAGAGGCTGAGGGAGCTGGGAAGGGGCTGAGCCTGGAGAAAAGGGGGATTGGGGGGACCTTGTGGCTCTGCACAAGTCCCTGCCAGGAGGGGACAGCCGGGGGGGTCGGGCTCTGCTCCCAGGGAACAGGCACAGGAGCAGAGGGAACGGCCTCAGGCTGGGCCAGGGAATGTTTGGGTTGGACATTGGGAACGTTTCTTCATGGTGTTATAAATGAAACCCAATTAAGCCGAATCAATAATTGGTAAAGACAGATTTTATTGAGTGACCGAGATACGGTCACCGATAGTCCCAACNGTTTTGGGATTTCAACTCTGCTTATTGCCCAGGTGTGGTGAGTGAGAATGGGCCATTTCTTGTCCCAGCCACGGCTCTTGGTAGGTTAATGAACTCCTGTTTTCTGGCAGCCAGACGAGATGTTGCAACTCCTGCTCCCTTCCAAGGACCTCATCTCTTAATCATAACTTTTACAAGATATATTCCTTACATGAGCACGAATTAACAGAGGTCATTTATTACAATGGAAAAGTTGCCCAGAACAGTGGTCAGCTTGGGAGTCAGCAGGGATTTAAAATCTGTGTGGAGGTGGCACTTGGGGACACGGGTGGCTTTGGGCAATTGTTGGACCCGGTCCTGGGAGGGTTTTTCCAGCCTCAGGGGCTCGGATTCCCTTTGCTGGAGTGGCTCAGTTCCATGGGATCGGGTTCCCATGGAGCACAAACAGCTCCCGGGGCTCTCTTTGCTGGCAGAGCTCTTTCTTGGGGGGAGTTTGCAGAGGTTCTTATTTATAACTTTATCTAAAATGCTCTTTAATATTTTTAAATTTAATATTTAATATTACTGCATCGCCGTGGGTGAGTCCTGCTGTTGCATCGTGGCAATCCACCCCTGGATTTGCAAGGAATGCATTTACAGAGTGAGGAATTTGCTCCTGGAGATCCCCAGTGGTTCTGCTGTGCCCCAGGAGGGCCGGGGGGTTTCTGCAGGGAATCTTTGCTGAAAACACCTCTGGCCTTGGGGGTTTTTCCAGGAAGGAGATCTGAGTTGTAGAAACTTTTAATCCTTTTTTATTTCTCGATGCTTTTCTGACTTCAGCAGAGATTTAGGAAGTGCTGTGGCCTTGGCAAAGATCAATAGATACCCTGCGAAAGAAAGACTCTAAATTTGGATGATTTCAGGGGGAAAAGTAGAGTTTGAAATATTTATTTTAGTATTGAGCTGAGCTTCATCATAAGGAGGGAGAAACCTCCATCTCAAATGAGAGGAACCTTTTGGTTTTTTCCTTCAAGCCTGTAATTAAAACCCCAAATAATTACATTTGTCCTGCTCAGTGGGATACTGGAGCAGAGGGTGGGAAGCTCCAGACACCTCTGTCTCTCCCATTCTTCTTTTCAAAGCTCCTCCAGACTTTTTTTCCCTCGTTTTCCAGCCAGGCTGTGTTAGGGTCCAGCTTATCCTGGTATTTCTCTTTTGCTAACATTGTTTTTGAGCACAAAGAGCTGTTTTTCATCCCCCTCTTGGCTGCCTTTTGCCAAGCACACGGAGAGGAGCCGCTCCTGTTTTACCTCTCTGCAAATAACAAAGCCAGAAACATTTTCTCCTTCTCGCTGGTTTAAATTTACAGAAGTGAACAATCATTTTTGCAGCCTCTGAGAGTGAAATGTGGGGGGAACAAACCGATCTTATCGACTTTTCCAGCTGGAGCAGCGCAGGGAACATTACTTAGAGCTCCACCACGCTCAGCTCTAATCCCATGAGATGTCTTTGTTGATGCATAAGCTGTGACCTAAAATATTGACTTTATAAAGTAATTGAATCCCCCGAATCATGTTTCAGATGAACAGCACTTGACAAACGGCTCCAGGAAGGAGCTGAGCCCAAAGGCCTGAGTGTGGCTGGGATGGGATTTACTCCACTTGATTCCCCTCAGCCTCTCCAGGGCAGAAGCCGGAGCAGGCAGCCTTGCTCCAGCTTTGGGGGGAATTGCAGGGCCAGAAGAGGCTCTCTCATTTTTTTCCCCATTTTTTACCTCCTAGGAAGAAGGATTATAAATCCTTCAGGCCCTACAGAAGAGGAGGGAACAGAGCACTTGCTGTGGGGGAACATTTTGGCACAGGGTGACGTGGTGGGGCTTTGTGGGTGCTGAACTTGCTCTCCTGGTTTGCTCTTCCTCCAAGGGGAGATGATCTCCAGTTCCTGCACCAAATTTGAGTTTCAGAGGCTCCAAATCCCTGCCTGGCCTCTCTGTACGACCCACTTCATCCCAAGTCATCCCAGTGCTCCAAGCAGAGCTGCTGCTGGAAGGAAAAGCGGAGATGGAAATGGGGAAATGACGCAAAGCCAAAGGACCACGGTGAGACCCTGGTATGGACCAGGTCTTGTCCCTGAGCCGTTTCCCTGGACCCTGGGGACAGCTGGGGCTGAGGGGATGAAGATGAGGTGCTGAGGGGATGAAGATGAGGTGATGAAAGGATGAAGATGAGCTGGAAGAGGACTCCTGACAAGAAATGATTTCACCCCAACCCCACGGCCCAGCGACTGCTCCCTCCTTCCTCTGCTCCTCACAACAAATTTCCCCATCAATTTAAGAGGGCGTAATTATCTCNCGAAAGAAAGACTCTAAATTTGGATGATTTCAGGGGGAAAAGTAGAGTTTGAAATATTTATTTTAGTATTGAGCTGAGCTTCATCATAAGGAGGGAGAAACCTCCATCTCAAATGAGAGGAACCTTTTGGTTTTTTCCTTCAAGCCTGTAATTAAAACCCCAAATAATTACATTTGTCCTGCTCAGTGGGATACTGGAGCAGAGGGTGGGAAGCTCCAGACACCTCTGTCTCTCCCATTCTTCTTTTCAAAGCTCCTCCAGACTTTTTTTCCCTCGTTTTCCAGCCAGGCTGTGTTAGGGTCCAGCTTATCCTGGTATTTCTCTTTTGCTAACATTGTTTTTGAGCACAAAGAGCTGTTTTTCATCCCCCTCTTGGCTGCCTTTTGCCAAGCACACGGAGAGGAGCCGCTCCTGTTTTACCTCTCTGCAAATAACAAAGCCAGAAACATTTTCTCCTTCTCGCTGGTTTAAATTTACAGAAGTGAACAATCATTTTTGCAGCCTCTGAGAGTGAAATGTGGGGGGAACAAACCGATCTTATCGACTTTTCCAGCTGGAGCAGCGCAGGGAACATTACTTAGAGCTCCACCACGCTCAGCTCTAATCCCATGAGATGTCTTTGTTGATGCATAAGCTGTGACCTAAAATATTGACTTTATAAAGTAATTGAATCCCCCGAATCATGTTTCAGATGAACAGCACTTGACAAACGGCTCCAGGAAGGAGCTGAGCCCAAAGGCCTGAGTGTGGCTGGGATGGGATTTACTCCACTTGATTCCCCTCAGCCTCTCCAGGGCAGAAGCCGGAGCAGGCAGCCTTGCTCCAGCTTTGGGGGGAATTGCAGGGCCAGAAGAGGCTCTCTCATTTTTTTCCCCATTTTTTACCTCCTAGGAAGAAGGATTATAAATCCTTCAGGCCCTACAGAAGAGGAGGGAACAGAGCACTTGCTGTGGGGGAACATTTTGGCACAGGGTGACGTGGTGGGGCTTTGTGGGTGCTGAACTTGCTCTCCTGGTTTGCTCTTCCTCCAAGGGGAGATGATCTCCAGTTCCTGCACCAAATTTGAGTTTCAGAGGCTCCAAATCCCTGCCTGGCCTCTCTGTACGACCCACTTCATCCCAAGTCATCCCAGTGCTCCAAGCAGAGCTGCTGCTGGAAGGAAAAGCGGAGATGGAAATGGGGAAATGACGCAAAGCCAAAGGACCACGGTGAGACCCTGGTATGGACCAGGTCTTGTCCCTGAGCCGTTTCCCTGGACCCTGGGGACAGCTGGGGCTGAGGGGATGAAGATGAGGTGCTGAAAGGATGAAGATGAGCTGGAGGAGGACTCCTGACAAGAAATGATTTCACCCCAACCCCGCGGCCCAGCGACTGCTCCCTCCTTCCTCTGCTCCTCACAACAAATTTCCCCATCAATTTAAGAGGGCGTAATTATCTCGTTATTCCAAATGGCTCCATTTAACCAAACCTTATTTCTGACTGTTCCTGACTCCTGAGTTGTTACCTTGCTCATCCCACCACGACTGTTTTCCTTCCCAGCACGTTAACCTCGCCGCGTTCTTTCCTCCACTCTTTTGCATAATGTTATAACAAGCATTTAAATAACTCCAAAGGTTCCATCAGCTCTTGCTTTCATATCTTGCTGTCTCCATGGCAACTGGCTACACTTCCCTGCCTACTTTGCCTCCTTTTTTTTGGGGTTTGAGTCCCTCAGTCCAGTGGCTGGAAGGTGGAGTTGGGTTCTCCTCTCGTTTTGGATTCTCCCCTTGTTTGTTGAAGCACTGCCCAAATGTTGGTTGTGCTGCCGTGATCATGATTTTCCCTCCTGGCCATTAGTGAGGACACTTGGAGCTGGGAGATGGGAATTTATTCTTCCATTTGTACGATGTGCTGCAGGATGGGGAAATATGCGGTGGTAATTACTGGGATTTGGAATTCCGGGCTGAAATGGGGATGGGTTGAGTTCAACTAAACTTCTCTTTGCAGAGTGCTCTCATCCCATGCCCCTCATTTGGGGCATGAAGTCTCTTGCAGGAAATTTAATGATCTTTTTTTGTCAAAGCACTTGTTTAAATTGAGCCTTGTTATCCCATATCCCCACGACAAACAGAAACAATAATCCAGCCTCCTGCTGCTGGCTGGTTTATCTGGACCTGACAGTGGGGAAACAAACTGCAAATCTTCCTGCAAATTGCTGGGATGAACCTGGGAAGGCCTAATCCGACGGGACTGTCTGCCACTGGCGTGAATTCCAGCCTGTCTGGGGACGGAATCCGTCCTGGCAAAGCGGGAGGGAACAGAAGGTAGAGGTGGCAGCTCGCAGCTCCTGCCAGCCTGGCTTTCCATCTGCAGGGAGGTGCTCCCGATGAGGCTGGAGGGGAAAAGGGAAGGATTCCAGGCAGGCTGCTCATTTCCCTTCCCCCAGACACGACCCCGCTGCTCTTTGGGAGCGGCGCAGATGGAGCTCAAAGCCCGAAACAAAAAGGACAGCAAAAGCTGCTGGCATTTGATGGCTGTTCGTTGCTAAGGAATGAGCCATTGGAGGCTTCTGCTCACCCACAGGATCAGGGAATTGTGGAATGGTTTGGGTTGGAAGGAACCTCGAAGAGTTCCCACTATCCCAGGTTGTTCCAAACCCCATCCAACCTGGCCTTGGGCACTTCCAGGCTGGACTATGGGTATCCCACACTGTAGGAACAGGCAAACTCTGGGATTTCCTGATTTATTAGACCTCAGTCTCAGGAATATTGGCATTATTGGATCAAGGAAGAGAAACAATCCCACCAGAGGAAGAAATCACCAGTAGAAGAAAAGAGTGAGGGAATCATTAAAGCAGCTAAAGCTGAGTGAGTTCCATTCAGGCCCTGACCCTTTTCCATTGACTCCGGGAAACTCCTGATGGAGTTTTCCCAAACCCCATCCAACCTCTGGGGCATCCTCCTCGCTCACGGTGTCACAGGGGCTGTTTTGGACATAGCTGTGCTATTGGGAAATGTATTTTCATGCTGAAGGAAGATTTTGAAGAACCCTCATGGTCCCAAGTGCTGGGTCACCCCTGGCTGGGGCTGTCACCAGCTCATGGAGAAAGACCCTGAAGCAAACAAAACCGTGAAGAAAAATCCTTCTCCTCAAGGAACGCCGGGATCAGCCAGCCTTCATCACTCTGTTTCTCCGCTGGAATCTGATCCATCGATTTGGCTGAACGTGGAACCTGACAAATGCCTTTCAAAGCAGATTTAGGAGGATCTCTGCAGCTGCTTTGCTCCTGAGGAGGAATGGGAATGCTCTGAGTGTGCAGCTGGCAGCTGATCCTGGAGCACTGTGTCAGGGGAAAGGCTGACCCCGGGTTGAGAGCAGCAGCCCAAAAATTTGTCAGGGATTTAACCCGTTTTTGACTGCTGGGCAAAGAGAGGAGCTGGAGAGGGACTTTGGACAAGGCCTGGAGTGTCAGGATACAGGGGATGGCTTCCCACTGCCAGAGGGCAGGGATGGATGGGACATTGGGAATTGGGAACTCCTGGCTGGGAGGGTGAGAAGGCCCTGGAATGGAATTCCCAGAGAAGCTGTGGCTGCCCCTGGATCCCTGGAATGTCCAAGGCCAGGTTGGATGGGCTTGGAGCAGCCTGGGACAGTGGGAGGTGTCCCTGATGGTGGCTGGGGGTGGCACGGGGGGGGATTTACGGGCCCCTTCCACCCAAACCACTCTGGGATTCCCTCCCCAGGGGCACAAACATAACAAAAGAACGATGCAAAGGTACAGAGTTATCCCCCCTCTCTCCTCACCCTGCAGGGAGTCGGGGCATTAATTCATGGCACTTTGTGCTCTGTGTCCGTTCCGTGCCTCCCCACAGAGCTGAGCACACTTGGGAATCTGCTCCTGCTCCCATCTGAGCTGATCCCCGGGGCAGAGCCCAGCCAGGGTGTCTGCAGCTGCTCTCCCTTCCACTGCTCCCTGCCCAGGTGTCAGAGTCTCCGGAGCAGTGAGGGAAGCGCTGCCGGGGGCTTTTCCACACTCACCTGTAATAAATGACCTCTGTTAATTCGTGCTCATGTAAAGAATATGTGTTATAAAAGTTATGATTGAAAGATGAGCTCCTCGGAAGGGAGCAGGGGTTGCTACATCACACCTGGTTGCNTGCCCCAGGCAGGAAAAAATGTATAAAAACTGATGGGACTGAGGCAGCTTTGTGAACTCAGGGAGATTTGCTGCCAGAGAGAGAGAGGGAAACTGAGTTCACCCAGTGCTGATCCCAGGCTCAACACTGTCATTTTTTTTTAGTGGCTATCCGTGATCGTATTTCGGTTACTTAATAAAATCTATCTTTATTAATTATTAATTCGGCTTGATTGGATTTCATTTATAACACACCATTCACACCTGTGGGTCTGCCCCGTGCCTCCTCTCTCGGGGCTCCCAGTTCCTGCAGGAGGGTGGGGATCCAGGCCCAGGCTGGGTGAATGGAGACAGGCACCGCAGCGCTCTCCATGAGCCGTTCCCTGCAGGAATGCTGGCGGCTCCTGGCTCCTTCAGCCAGCCTGACGGAGCAGCTTCCCCGGTGCTGCTCTCTGCACAGGGCACTCATGTTTAATGTGGATAATTGGGATTGCATCATTTATTAAATCAGATGCCTTCCTGCCTTTCCCCAGCGGCGACGGCGCTGAGCTCGGCTTAAAACGGGAGCCGGGGATGTGCTGGTGGTTTGGGCCGGGCCTAAAGCCTGAGGGTGCTCTGCCTGTGGTGGTGATCCTTTTCCCAGGGGAAGCTGGTCCTAAAATCCAGCCCAACCCTTCCCCTGGCGCAGCTCCACCTGCTCCACCTGTGATGCCTTAGGATTTCAGCTTTTATATTTTTCATATATTTGTAACCCTGCCTGTATGAGATATAATCATATATTTGTGACCACAGGTCAGGGCTGGTATTTCTGGGAGTGCCCAAAATGCAGCTTTTTCTTGGTGTGTGAAAGTAACCTTGGCTCTCCAGCAGCTTCTTCTGGAATGATTATGGGAAAAAAAACCCACCACCCAGCAGGAGATGTTTGGGAAAAAGAAACAGATCCTGGAATTCTGAGCGAGGCTGACGGCAGGAGGAGGCTGAGGGAGAAGGGATGGGGGTCCCCGGGTGGGAGCTGTCTGTGAGTGATGGTTTGAAGGGAATACAGGCCAGGCAGTGCAATTCCTGCCTGGATCCAGGCAGGGATTTGTCCTTCCCTCTGGACATCACCCAGCAGCAGCAGGAGGAGGACGAGAGGGAAATTGTGGGGTTCAGCTGGAGGGAGAAGTGTTGGGATGGAGCTGGAGGCTGAGCTGGGCCAGGGGTGACTGTTGCTGCTGGAAGATGCTGGATCCTGTGGGATCTCCAGTGGCCTGGAGAGTTCCTGGTGGGATCGTGGCTCTGGAATGGGTGGAGCAGCCTCTGTTTGGCCTCAAACATGGAATTTTCCAAGGAGAACTCTGATGGAGGAGCTTCAGAACCTTCATGCTGAGCACATGAAGTTGTCTTGGGAAATGAGCTCCCTTGGCTGTTTTTAGCTCGCACTGACTGAAAAGCAAAGTTTTCCAAGGAAAGCTTTGGATGTGAGAAACGTCTTCGGCTTCATGAAAACTTCTGACCTTTTTTTGGGAAGGGAGGGAATAAATCTGGAGGAAGGAGTGACACAAATCACAGCGGAAAAAAATATAAACATAATTTAAAGAAAACATCTTCCCTTTTGTTAGCATTCTCTTCAGTGTCTGCATTTTACTTTTTTTTGTTTTCCTGACAGCTGCTTCAAGTGGCACCACTTTTCTCCTCACTGAATCTGCCTGTTTGGGAAGTTGGAGCTTTCCCTTGTGGAGCTTTTTGTCCTTTTTATCCTGTTTTTCTTTTCCTGTGATTCTGTCTGAGCTCTGCGGGGCTCTGGGTCCCCCCACATCCCTCACACAACAGAAATGATAAATACATGAGGGGGAAAAGTTGAGATTTCCACCTGAAGTTGTGTGTTTGAAGGAGCTGCCCACTCTAAATATCCAAATTTAGAGATTTGATGGAGGAGAGTAAACATGGGAAGAGGTTTGAGCAAGGAATTGGGAATATAAAGCTGTGGATGAGCTGGGAGAGGGCTCATAGGAAGGAGGAGCTGGATTCTCCTTGGCAGATGGTGGAGCTGAGCTGGGTCTGTGTTTTCCAGCTTTTGGCTGGGTGCAGGTGCTCTAGGGATTAATTCCTCCCTAAAACTTGACATCTTCATCCCACAACTCCCTGCTGGCAGCGTTTTCTGCTCCTGAATTCCCTCTCCCGTGGCTTCTGCAGGAGAGCGAGGGGTTGGCTAAAATCGCTGATGGGAAAATCATTAATTCTTATTTTTCCTCTAAACAAATTAGAGCTGTGGAGTAATTTAAATAACTCCCAAATCTGCTGATCAGCAAATCAAGCTCGTTAGTGCTCCTGCCCGTACACACACACACACACACACTAACAAGGTTCGTTTGCTGCTCCGCAGATCCACCGCAGAAATTAAGGGGATGGGATCATTAAAATCAACTTGTCATTCTTCTGCTGGTGCTTTCATTAATAAAATAAACCCTGGGATGGAGCAATGGTGAGCTGGCTTCTCTCTGTAGGTTTGCAAAAGCGAGGAAGATGCTGATAATTAGTCCAAGCCGAACCCGGCTCCGGGCGAGCCTTTGCTGGGCAGAATTTGATATCTTGGATGCTTGAAGTGAAAAGAAATCTGCTTTTCCCTGGGATTTCAGGAGGTTTCCTTTGTGACCTTCCGAGAGGAGGCTGAGTGGGTTCATTAATCACCGCCAGCATCATTTGGGGGAGAAAAGCTCCCTCAACCTGTCCCAGCCCCTCCCAAATCCCTTTGATATTCAAAGCATCTCCCGCTGTCCTTGGAGCTCAGGGAACAGCGGAAAATCCCGGTGCCCAGCGCTGTGGGAAGGTGTTTTGGGGTGGAAATTCCGGGGTAAATTGCAAATCCAGGCTCGAAGCTCCCACAGAGCAGCCTGGTGAGGATCTCTGGGGATTCCTGGGGTTTCAGAACTCCCCATCCCAAGCCCCGGCACGTTCAGCTCCTTGATGTCTTTCCAGCAGGACACGATGGAGACCCCATGTGCCCAGGACTCAATTTCTGGGAGAAAAGTGGTTTTTAATGACTAATCCTCAGGGAATTTCCTTCCAGTCCACTTTGGCTCAAAAGTTGGACTCAGGTAGAAGAAGGATTTTCCCTCTGGTTTTCCTGAGTCCAGTGAAAATGCCCCTTTGGCAGTGGCAATCCTCTCTCATTAATATCTTAATTTCCACTGGCATTAGTTTAAATCTCCATGAAATTCAGTCTAGAAATGAACTTAGGAGGTGAAGTCCAGGCCAAGGATTCTCTGGGAGAAGTTGGGAAGTTACTGCAGTTCTTAAAAACTGCTTGACTTCTGCATCCAGGGATGAGTTGCTATCCAAGGACCAGGAGGTTCCTTGGGACGGGTCAGGGACACTCTCCTGGAAATTTGTGCTGAATCTAGCAATTTGATTAACTTGTCCTTCCCTTAAATCAATTCCATCTGATCCATTCCTAAAGCTCTTATTTTGCAATGGGAAGAAGAAACCTCCCAGTTTTGGATGAAGTTGGATGTGATTTTCTGTGCTTTGGAGTCAGAAAGTTTCTGGGGAGGTTTAACTTTGTGGTTTTTTAAAAGATTCTCGAGTAATTTGCTCAATTTGGCCTCAGGAAATGGTTAATTCAGGATCTTCAGGCAATGCCATCACCTGGCTCCCAAGACTCTGGGCAGTTTTTTTCCTGGAGAGTGATACAAAGCTCTTGGATAATTGTCTTTTTTTTTTTTTCTGTGTAGCAAACAATAGCAGCCCTTTGCAGAGATGTTGAAATTGGCATTGAATATTCCAGCAGGGAATTTTGGGGTCGTGCAAATGGGATTGAAATGGTTTGATTAGAGGGATGCTCCTGTCCCTCCCCTCAATGATTTTTTGTTTTTAAGTGTCTTGGTTTAGAAGACAGGTATCCTCTAGGGAAAGCTGGACTTTCCTTAGAATGGAGAATGTAAACCCCCCTCCCTCCGAATTATTATGATTTTGCAATTAAGGGCTTTCAGGCAAAGATTTGGGAATAGGAATAACAGTTCTTTACTAGGAATGTTAAAAATACAAATGTAATAGTACAAAAAAGACAAGTAAACAACAAACAAACAAAAAACCCAGAAAACCCGGACAGAGTCAGGGACACGACCTGACACCCTGTTGGTCAGTCAGGGTGTTTGGGAGCAGTCCTGGAGAAACAGATGTGGTTCTGGTGGAGCAGAGATGATCCCATTGAAGAAGGGTCCAGTGATGGTGAGATGGGGCCGATCCTCCTCTGGAATCCCGTGGAAAACAGGATCCCTGGTGTTCTGAGTCTCAGTTTTTATCTGGGCAGGGACCCTGGAGCCCCCAGCACTGGGTGCAGCATCTCACCCTGGGATGATGTAAATGTGTCCTGTCATTGCTGAGCCTCAATGGCCCATGAGCAGAAGATATCCCTGCAGGGAGGATGGGGGGTGAAAGAGATAAGAACAGTGCCCCACCCGGTTTTATCAGCTGAGCCCTTATCAGAAAGGGTCTGCCCCCCTCCCCCAGAGTAACAAGAGATAAACAAAAAACATTTCCCCAACTGCTTTCAGCAGAAGAAAATAGAATACACATTTTTGCTTCCATAACCCCAGACATTAAGCTTGCAGGCATTACCCTGAGCCTGATCACTGCCGAGGCTTCATGAGCTCCCTCTAACATTTTTCCCAGGATGAAATGGCTCCTCCTGACATTTTCCCTCAGATCCGCAGTGATTCCTGGGAATTCAGCCCTCCTCGGGATGTTGGCTGGAGATGTGAAGCCCCGGGGTTTTTGTGGGATCTCTGTCACTGCCATTCCAACCTCATCTCTCCGTGGTGGGAGATTCCTGCAGATTCCGGCCCCATCCCGTGCTCCCTGTGGGACCTTGTGGAAAATGAGGGGAAGGGACTTTTGGGAGTGAGTTTTTTTCCCTAGGGAAGTTTGTCCCCATCCCCACCTCGCTGCATTCCCACAAACTGCCACTTTTCAAGGTCTGGCCTCCGATCCCGCTGGCACCAAAATGAACATTTAATTATCTGCAGGCAGATCCCTCCCTTTGCTCCCATTCCTGCAGCTGCATTTCCCTCAGACCTTCAGGGATTTAATTGCATCCATCTCTGATTTTTCTGCTGAGTAGAACATGGCATTTCTTCAGTGCCTCCCTCTGCTAAAAAGGTCTCCTAAAAAGGAGCAATTTGTCACTCTTTGGCCCAGGTACACTTATTTTTTTGCCCATCTGAGCATATTTTCCCTCAGCATTTGCTTTTCCTCCTAATTTCCAATGGAACATTGCTCGGCTTTTCTCTTGCCTTGCCACTATAAATTCTCCTGAGCACGGGGAGACGAGTGCTGAGGATTATTAAGCACATTGGAAGGAGCACCAGAGCGGGGCCTGACTTGCATTTTCAGCCCCGCTCCGAACAGGGAATGTCTTCTGGGATAAAAGTTATGTTTACAGTCAGCTGCTAATTAGTGCTAGCAGAGTAATTATGTAACTGATGAAACAGGACTGCAGTTTTGGATTTGAAGGCTTTTTGCATCGTAAGCAGGGAGCTCACAAAAAAACCCCCAAATGAAACAAAACCAGCCCAACGGGGAATGTTCTTTAATTCCACTTAAGTCCATGGAATCCCAGAATCCCAGACTGGTTTGGGCTGGAAGGGACTTTAAAACCAACCTCATTCCACCCCTGCCGTGGGCAGGGACACCTCCCATCATCCCAGGTCGATCCAAGTTGTGTCCAAGCTGGCCCTGGTTGCTTTGATGGGGAATTTTTTTATGTCTAAGGGGGTTTCAGTGGGATTTGGGATGCTGGTGGGATTAGGGGTGGTTGGTGTGGGTCTGAGCAGCTGTGGGGAGCGTGGGAGGCACTGGGAGCAGTGGAGCAGCTCCATCTGCCTCTGCAGCAGCCTGGCCCTGCTCCCTTCTCCAGAGGATGGATGTGCCCATGGAATTATCTCTGTTCCAAGCCTCCAAGTCCCTCCTGAGCTCTCCCTTCCTGCTGCAGGAGTTCTCCTGCTGAATCCAAATGAGCTCCACGGGGTCTGGGGACATGGCTGTGCTCCGAGGGCTTGTTCATGGATACCCTGCATGCAGCCAGGACCTCCTGCACCTGGATCTGAGGAAATCAGGATGGAGAGGGAGGTGCTGGGATGGCTCTGCTGTGTCTGTGTGAGGGAGAAGTTCAGCTTCCTCCTTTAAATTCTGCATCCAGCACATCTTCCTCCAGCAGCTCCTTTCTCCTGGTGCCTGCAGGGAAGCCACCTCAGCTCCCAGCCCTCCTGCCTTGGTGTTTTAATCCATTTTGTGTTCATTCCAGGGCTGTGTGGAGCTCAGGGCACCACTGAGATGTGGCACAGCTGGGATAACTGGGAACACGAGATGAGGGTGCCCCGTGTGCCTGTGGAATTCCCAACGAATGGAAATCCACTCTGGCACATGTGCTGCTGTGTCTGGTGTGGTTTGTGCTCCATAAATCCAACCCTGTGGTGCAGCTCAGCCAGGAATCCTCCAGCTGGGACAGCCTTTCTCCTTGAGCAGCTTTTTTTGGCTTTTCCATTTGGAATGGGCACCATTAAATAATTTTTCCAGTCAGATCCAGACATTGGTAGCTGAGAAACCCAGGGTTATTTCCTACCCTAAATCCAGGGAAAATCTCTGGGTACATCTTCTGGTAAATATTTATCAATATTTACCTCATAATCTTTTTAAAGAGGAGGTTAAGACACGTCAGAGCATGATGTCCTGAATGCCTAAATTGTGGAATGGCTGCCCTGGCCTCTGGAGCGATGCAGGGAGGAGCTGGCTGAGACAACAGCTCAGGCTGTGCACACCTGAGGAAAAAATATGTAAATACTCAAATAATCAGAAAAATCAGTAACAGGAACTGGGGGTTTATCCCTTTGCAGGAGGTCTTGTAAGCCTGACTCTCCTGGGGTGAAAATCAGGAGAGGGGGTGATGCTCCAGAGCTCCAGTGCTTTGGACAGGGACTGGGATTTGCCCCCCAGCCTTGGGAGTCCATAAATGTTGGATTCGGAGGGTGAAACTGGTGGATCCTGGTGCAGAAATTGTGGGATGGGTTCCCACATGGCAAGAAAGGAGCAGCTTTTGAAAGGTTGGTAGTGCCAAAAGCACAGGGTGCCAGAAAATCTGCCCCTGGATCTCTGGAAGTGTCCAAGGCCAGGCTGGATGGAGCTTGGAACAACCTGGGATGGGGAAATTATCCCTGTCCATGGCAGGGGTGGAATGGGATGGGCTTTAAAGTGTTTCCCAACCCAAACCATTGTGGGATTCTGTGATGGTGGAGGTGGGAAGGCTGAATGAATTTTTCTTCTGTAGAAATCCTGAGGAGACCCTTTTGTGAGGGCATTTTGGGCTCATCTGCCTGGATTTTGAGTGCTGGGCCCTGAGGGCTTCTGGAAGGAATTCAGGGATGGTGGCTGGACTGTTCTGTTTTTTTTTCCTGAGTGTTTCTTTGTCATGAAAAGGTAAAAATCCCTCAAGTCTCTGCAGCCAGGTGTCCAGGAGAAATCTGTGGGCAAGGCCTCTCTGTCTCTTGTATAGAAATCCTGAGGAGACCCTTTTCTGAGGGCATTTTGGGCTCATTTGCCTGGATTTTGAGTGCCGGGCCCTGAGGGCTTCTGGAAGGAATTCAGGGATGGTGGTTGGACTGTTCTGTTCGCTCTGAATGTCTCTTTGTGGTGGAAAGGTGAAAATCCCCCAAGTCTCTGCAGCAATGTGTCCAAGAGAAATTTGTGGGCAAGGTCTCTCTGTCTCTTGTGTAGAAATCCTGAGGAAACCCTTTTCCATCTCCCTGAATTGTGAGTGCTGGGCCCTGAGGGGCTCTGGAAGGAATTCAGGGTTGGTGGCTGGACTATTTTATTTTATTTATTTATTTTTTTCCCCCTGGATATTTCTTTGTGGTAGAAAGGTGAAAATCCCCCAAATCTCAGCTGTCCAGGACAAGTTTGTGGGCGAGGCCCCTCTCCAGCCATGTAACAGCTGCAGTCTGCTCCCAACATTAAATGTTATAAATGGGGCTGATGTAATTCCATTTTCCCAAAGCCTGGGAGGCTGGCAACAATAAACAGAGCTTTTTAGGACCGGGTTATTGATGCAAAACAGTTTAGCTAAACTGGGTCGCTGAAGTGCAAATGTTTTATTCATGAGCTCCTTTCTCCCCACAAATCACCGCTCTCCATGGCACAACTGCTCCCCCATTCCCGGTGGCTCCACTCCTTGGGAAGTGCTTTGGCAGGAGCCAAATTTAGGATTGCAGACTCATCCATCAGGGCAGGCAGTTGGTGATGTTGTTGTCTTCCAAATGGAGTTCATAATGGGCAAAGAGGTTTAATTAATGCTGCAGAGTAATGTCTCTGTTTATAAAGAAATAATGTCCCATAAAATTAGGCACTGCCTGGTGAAATGTGCCTCCTAATGGCTGGGCTGGCATTCAAAGTGAGCAGTAAATCACTTAAATATTAAGACCTTCTTGAGCAAGGATAATAAAGCAAGAGATTTGGAAATGGGAGATACCAGTGCTTACAATTATCCCTTAAATAAAACATTTTTATAGTGATCATGGAGTTAATCACCTCCTGGAGCAGGCAGGTGAGAGGGGCAGTGGAAGATGTGTGGCGTTAGCTCCTGCAGATAAAGGAATTTCAATGGAGTCCACAGTCAACAGGGAGAAAATATCAACTTTTCCTGAGCTCTTTTTTTTTTTTTTTTGATTCTTTTGATGAATAAATGCAAGCAGCTGTTGTTACACAGAAAAGCTCCTGATCAAAAATCCGATAGATCAGGACTATTCCCCAGGCAGTGCTCACGGAGCTGCATGGCAGAGCACGGGGATGATCTATGAATATTGTTTTCAAACCCCTGCTCCGAATATTTGAAAATATTCTCAATTGCCTCCATATTTTCAGCTGCAACTCGGGCAAAAAAAAAAAGGAAAAAGAAAAAAAAAAGCTGAATTACTGCTTTACAACTTGACTAGAATCAGGTTTTGCAGCCTTGCTGCAATTCTGTTCATGGGTGGGAAGGAGGCAGGAGGGTGCAGGTCTCCTCCACGAGAAGTTTGGGCAGTTTTGAAAGGAAAATGAGATTTTAATGAACTGAACGAGAGCCAAATGATGGGGATGCTTTTCAAGTTAAACTCACAGAAATTATGGGTCTACAGGGAACAGAAAGTGTTTGTAGAAGAATTTGCACAGATTTTAGTCCCAGGATGGGGAATTAACAGCAGGGCTTTTAAGGGATTGTGGGAAGGAGCATTCCCAGGTGGATGGGGGTTCTTTGGAGGTGAAATCCAAGCAGGTGGGATGTGAGATGTGACTTTGAGTGTCTCTGTTATCACTGCTGAATCTCCCCTTTATCAGCACACGTCCATAAAAAGCCCACAACGATCTGCAGTTCATGAAAGAGATTTTTCCTTAGGAATGTTGGGATTTTCTTATTTAAAAGAAAAGGATCAGCAAGCACTTCAAAGATTTTTTTTTTTTTAAGATAATTCAGCCCTAGAAAATAGGGAATTATACCCATGTTAGAGATTTTGCATCACCTGCTGGATTTGATGAAGGAAGAATTGCTCCTGGTTTAGGATTCAGGGAAGTGAAATGGCTCTGAAGGCAAAGAATAGATTCCCCCAATGCTTTCATTGCTTATTTCATAATTTCTCTTGAAAAGATGAGCAGAATGTCAAAGCAACTCGGCAGAAAGAGGATGGAGAGGTGATGGGGTGGATCCTGTCCCTGGGGGTTGGGCTGGGGATTTCCAGATTTTCCTAAAGTTTGGCTGTCAGAGATTAAAAAAAACCCCAACCAACCAACCAACCAAACTCCCTCCAACACCCCCAAAAACAAAAAAAAAGTCAAATAACACCCAAACCCTCAAAAACGCAACCTCCCAAACCACTCCTGACCAAAAAACCCCTAAACCCCCCCCCCAAAAAAAAGAAGGGAAAAAAAAGAAGAATAAAACCAAAACCAGGGTGATGAATTCCAACCAGTCATTTCTCTTCTGGATTATCTTCCTTATTTTATATGGAAATATTTCACGCTGGGAATGGCACAGGGTGGGATCGTTGGGATGTCCCCTGTAGGGCCAGGAGTGAGATTTGATGTTCCCTGTGGGTCCCTTCCAGCTCAGGAGATTCCCTGATCCTGTAAATCCATACAGGGACATTTTAGGAGCAGCTGTGTTTGACTGCAGAGTCCTAATCTGAGCTACATTTACGGGCCAAAAATTAATTTCAAAATGAACTTCCTCCATCAGTTCCCACTTGGAAATGCTTCCAAAATGAAGGAAAATGAGGATTCCAAAGCGCTGTTGTAAGGGGTATTCCTGAAAGTTGACAATTTCACAAGAAACAGCTTTTTTTTTTTTTCCCCCTAAAAAATGAGGTTCAAGAAAACGATCTTGAACTTCTTGGGATTAAGCCTCGTGCCTGTTGCACGGAACCCCTGAGTTTCGGGATGGGAACTGGCCCATTTCTCCCCCCAATTCTGTTTATGGAATTAAAATCCAAGGTAAAACAGGAACTGACCCTTAGGAATGCGGAAAAATCCCCTTGAGTTGAGAGGGAAGAATTTATTCTGATGCAGCCGAACTTTTCCCATCTCCTGCCCCACAAAGTCAAAGATTTTGACTTTAACTCCTCCAGGATCCCCCTGAAGTCACCAGGAACGAGCTTTTCATAGGAACAGGGACTCGAGGAAGGTGTTTTGTGGTTTCCTGGGTAATTTGCAGCTGGATTTCCCTTCTGACCTCTCCGCCCCCATAATTAAGAGCAAGGAAATTCCCCTTGGATCACTTCATCCTGGACAAGCTGCCAGGTGATGCTGGAAACACCTTGGAATGTGTTTTCTTTGAAAACAAATTCGATTTGGGATGAATATTCCACATCTTAGACCTTTTCTCCTCCACAATCCGAGGACAGGGGAGCTGTGCCTTGTAATTCCAGGGAAAATCCCACTGGGATCCCATTTTCCCACCATGGATGTGCAAAGGGTGATGTTTCCTGACAATTTGCAGTGAGGAATATTTTTAAAGACAATTTTTTTCTCCCTTCAGGATGGGAACACTGGGATGGAGAAGGTGGAAAATCCCCCCAAATCCCAGCAACATCCAGAGGGTGAAAAAACAAGGAAATTCCTGGGAGGTCTTAGCAAGGGAAAACAGTATTTTTATGGGATTTTTTTTCTGCCCAAAAAGCAGGAATTTGTCCCTCTCTGCTCTCTCCTGAAGCCAGGAAAGGAATCCTGAGTGAGAATTCCTCATGGGACAGAGCTCAGGTGTGTTAATGGAATGGAATTTAATTCACACTTGGACAGCAAGCAGAGAACTCAATCCCAAGAAGTTTTGCTCCAAGCATCTCCTTTCTGAAACAACAACAAAAAAAAGGAATTAAAGCTTCATTTCCTAATAATTCTAAAACCCAGAAAACCCCTTTGCTTTAGGAGGACCAAACAACTTTGTGTAAAATTAGAATTGTTTTTTCCCTTAGGAAATGCATTTAATTCTTAAAAAAAATGTAGGACAAACCAAATAATTTCAGAAATGGAACGGGGCACATCACAGTTATTGAAGAGCCTAAATAAAATATTCCTGATATTAAATGGGGTTTGGAAAATGTTCAGACTTGGATAGAAACCCTCATCGTCCAACACCAGCTCTTTGGAAAATTTCCAGGCAGAGAGAATTTGAGTGGGGAACCCACCCCCCCCAAAATCCCACAAAACTTTCCAACAGCGAACGTTTTTCCAGGAAAATGATTGGAAATAAGGAAATTTTTGGTGGGAATGTTTAGGGCTGGCTCAGCTGCACGAGCTGCGGCCACCATCATCCATCAAATATTGGATTTTGGAGAAAATGGGTGGTGGAGGCTCCTTCAAAACTGCTGGGAGAAAATTATTTATGGGACAATTATTTATGGGATGCTGCTCTCGGGGGGTTTGGGAACAAGGGACAGGCCAGGGCCACTTTGGGATAAAAAAATTGGTCTGAATCTCATCTTGAGCAGATGTTTTTTGCAGCTGAGATGGGAGAAAATGTGTCCAAAAGGAGATTTATTTCAATACCTTTTTACACTCATTTCATAATAGCAGCATTTTATCTTTTTTACATTGATTTATGGGCACTGAGGCAGAACAGAGGAGTCAGAAAAAAGGCAATTAATGAATCAGGAAAAACCTCCCCCCGCGTGAATGCTTCAAGATAAAATAAAAAATGGGGGGAAAAAAAAAAAAACAAACCCAAAACCAACCCAGACAAAAAGCTGAAGAAAGGTGGATAATCGATGGTTCCATTTTAACATAACGTTATTTTTGGATTTTTTTTTTTTTTTCCCTCCCCCCCACTTTATTTTTATTCTCTAATGTGTTATTTACGGCCTGCTTCGGAGCTGACAGCGAATGAAGAGCGTTTGCGACGTAACGTCGTTAGCGCCCCGATGCACTCGCTCATCCCGCTCGGCTGTCAAATTCCCAATGCGCCCAACATCCGTCTCCGTCGGCGCGGCTTGAGCCGGGCTTTAATCAGAGCCCGGCTTTAATTTGCCTGGCGGCAGAGTCAAAACCAAGCCACAGCTCCCGAGGAAACGGCAAAGCCGCCAAAGCCGGGATTTGGGTTCGGTTCGGAAGGGTTTGGAGCCGGCGTTGCGGGATTTGGGACCTCTCGCGCTGGGTGAGGGTGGCTTTGGGCTTGGGATATTTGGCAGGATTGAGGGAAGAGGGAAAGGAGGATCTGGAGGAAAGAGGAAAATCTGGGATGTGGGAACGTTGTGAGGACTGGATTCCCCTTCACAGCCTTGCAGTGATCTTACACGGATAGAGGTTTGAAACAGAGCTGAATTTTAGGCCTGGAAATGTTTGGAGCAGAGGAAGTTTCTGAGCTGCAAAAAAACCAAAATACCAAGCAATTATTGAATGTTGTAAGGTGTTTGTGCAGTGTTTAGTGTTTGGCTTAGGTAGATGCTTGTAAGATTTTAGCATCAGCCTATTGTCTAATCTAAAAAAGTTTAAAATCCTTTTAAAAAACCTTTTAACAAAGAGAACTTTGGCTTCTGCTGTTGTGGCGTGAGTTTTACCGTCTTCAATGTCTCCAACTTCCCTGAGACTGATGATGGAATAAAAATCTCATGGAATGCCTCCTCCCAGTTGCCCCATCCCGTTGTTGGAGATTAGATCCAACAGTGGGAGAGCATTTCAGAGGGCACAGCAAAGGAAATTTAGGTTGGATGTTAGGAAAAGGTTCTTTATTGAGGGGTGATAAAGTACTGGAATGGAGGTGGCGGAGTCACCATCCCTGGATGTGTTTAAAAAGACTGGATGTGGCACTGGTGGCTTAGTTGAGGTGTCAGGGTGGGGCTGGACTCGATGATCCTGGAGGTCTCTTCCAACCTGGTGGTTCTGTGATTTTGTGGGAAATGAAATTATTGATCCAATCTGCTGCTCTGTCGGGAATTCCTCTCTCTGGTTTGAATCCAAAGCGGGGCGAACGTTGTCTGGGGTGGGCTGAGCGTGGAATCATTGAGGTTGGAAAAGACCTTTGGGATCAGCGAGTCCAAGCTGTGCCTGATCCCCACCTTGTCCCCAGAGCACTGAGTGCCACATTCCTTGGACACTTCCAGGGATGGGGACACTTCCCTGGGAAGCCCCTCCCAAGGCCTGACCACTCTTTCCATGGAGAAATTCCTGCTGATGTCCAACCTGAGCCTCCCGTGGCACAGCCTGAGGCTGTTCCCTCTCCTCCCGTCCCTGTTCCCTGTGGAAAAACTCTGCTGCCAGTGAAATTCAGCTTCTACCACTGCTGAAAAAGTTGGGAAGGGTTTCCAGCTGCTTTTCCAGCATGAAACTGGAACTACTTGGTGAAATAATGTTGCCTGCAAGGGGAAAAAAATGACATTTCCTAGACAACTCTTATAAGAAATTGCCTATTAATTGTAACCATTATAAACTGTGCTGCTTAAGTCATCTTCCAGCTGCACTTTCCCCCCTCTTCATGAGCTGTTCATGCTCTGGAACTAAGAGACCTCGATGAGCTGGGTCTTGGGATGGTGAATTATTAAAGCTGGATTTAACCTTTGCCCCTGGAGTGTCTGTGCTTCCACTTCAATCTCTGTGTCTCCCACAGTAATTTATCTATAGGATGAGAGGGAACGGCTGTGCACTGAGAGAGGGTGGGTTTAGATTAAAGATTGGGAAGGAATTCTTGGCTGTGAGGGTGGGATAGAATTCCCAGAGAAGCTGTGGCTGCCCCTGGATCCCTGGAAGTGTCCAAGGCCAGGCTGGATGGGATTGGAACACCCTGGGACAGTGGAAGGGGATGAACTTTAAGGTCCTTTCCAACCCAAATCATTCCATGACACTGAAGGGGAGCTGGTGTTGACATTTGCCAGCTGACATTACTTAGATACACTCTCAGTTTGTCACCCTGGTTTTGAGGATTTTTCTGGGCCTTCTGATTTCTCTTTCATACTGCAGTCAGAATTTTTACTTTCCCACACTTTTACTATAAACAACAGCTTTGTTTTCCTGACTGTCCTTCGTTGGTTACATATTTTTGGGTAGGAGGAGAAAGTTGATTGACAGTTGTCCTGACCAGTGTGGTTTGGGAGGTGGGATTTCATCCTCCAACCCACAGGCACCTTTGGAAATGTATAAAATTGAGTTTTGTAAATAAACTCGGGGATTTTCCTGCTTTGCTCATCCCCGTGTCCTCGTGAAGTTCTTTTGTGCCGTGTTGTGGCATCAGTTCAGTTAATATCAGCAATAGCCAATTTTCTTTTCTCTATTTTTAATGTATTTAAGCAAATCCAGGAGTTTTCATTCCAGCGTTGCCCGGGCACTACTGGAAGTAGGTGGAGCACCCACATCTCCTGCTTTGGGGTCTGTGCCTTGTTCCCTCTGCAGCTTTTCCCTGCCTGACATTCCCAAACTTCTCTTCCACGGGAAGGCAGCTGCTGGAGAAGGCTCCAAGGTCGGTGTTCCGAGCTCCCTCCACGCCCCACGGCTCTGCAGCAGCTCCTCCAGCTGCTCTGGGAATTTTGTGGAGTGGAAAAGGGGGGATGAGAAGGAGCAGAGCCTCCTCTGTCCCTCCGGGAGCAGGTTCAAGGTGTTTCCTGTTGGCTTGGCCCTCACCGTGGGCTTTGGGATGGTGGAATTCCATTTCCCAGGGTTTTGGGTGGATATGAGCTGATGGGTCACCCTGTTTTCCATAGCAGCTCCTCAGTGATGGGATCCTCCTCACTTTTAAAAGCACCTGGGGGGGGAAAGTTGAACTGGAGGGGGGAAAAAAGAGATGATTTTGGTCATCTTGGGCCTGGTGCAGAGATGTTTTTCATTTGGATTTTTCCTGTTCTGTTTAATGGGTAATTTCTCTGCCTGAGCAAACCTATTGACTCAGCTCTTCAGATAATTACTGGATTTCAGGTTGAAAAGCCTTCATACAAATATTTAAAAAAAAAAAAAAAAAAAAAAAAAAAAAAACCACAAAAGACAAAAGAAAAACCACAAAAGAACAAAGACAAAGCAGCCCCGTGTTATTAATCAACGAGAGGAGAAGGGCGGATTGTTATGAAAATACAGCACCCACTCCTCCAGC
Source organism: Hylia prasina (assembly GCA_013397195.1). NCBI lineage: Eukaryota > Metazoa > Chordata > Aves > Passeriformes > Sylviidae > Hylia > Hylia prasina. Next base: position 98,972 of record VYXD01001560.1, on the reverse strand, counting down.
TTCCCCAGAGCGGCAGATGGTGCAACATTTGTGGAGCCAGATCTTCCCGAAACAGCCTGGATTAACCGTTTAGCATTCCCAGCTCCTGCTTTTTGGAACAGGCAGGGAAAGGCTGGGCAGCAAGTGGCTCTTGGGCAGGCAGCAGGAACAGCTGAAGGTGTCCTTGGCTTAATGTGAGTGACTGTGTTCTCTGCAGATTTATGGCGCCGGCTCCTGGCGTGCCAAGCCTGGTGTTTCTTCCAGGAGATGGAGAGGGATGTCCTGGAGCTGTTGGACTGAGCCCAACCCCAGCCACACTCCACTGTCTGGGGGTGCTTTTGCAATGCAAAACTGGGGGGCTGCTGCTGGTAACGGGATGCTGCTCCAGAGGGAAGGGGAAGGGAAGGAAAAAGGGAAGGCAAATGTGATTTTTGATCCCTGTAATTGCCCTGGCCTGAGGCTGACCCACACTCCCAGAGGATTTTCAAGGGTGTGGAGTGACAGGACGAGGGGGAATGGCTTCAAAGTGACAGAGGGTTTGTTTAAATGGGGTTTTGGGAAGGAATTCTTCCCTGTGAGGGTGGGGAGGCCCTGGAATAGAATTCTCAGAGAGGCTGTGGCTGCCCCTGGATCCCTGGAAGTGTCCAAGGCCACCTGGAATAGTGGAAGACGTTCCTGTCCATGGAATGGGGTGGAATGGGATTTAATTCCCTTCCAACCCAGACCATTCCAGGATTTTATTCCAGGTGCACAGCTCTCCCATTAGGCAGCTGCATAAAGACCCGTGGGACGCACAGAGGTGCCTTTTTTTCTCCCACATCCAGTTGGGAGTTTTTGGTGCAGTGTGCAAGGCTGCGCTGCTCCTGCAAATCAGCCCCCTGGGCCCCTCTGAAATCCCTTGGTTTGGTGGTTTTGTGGGAAAAGACTCTGGAATGTTCCAGAGCAACCCAGTTCTAGAGTTCTGCATAGTGGAAAGAGCACAGGAGCTTTGCCTGACGGGTCCTGTGGTGCTCAGGGACTCCCAGACCCTCAGCACTGACCATCATTCCAAAAAAAGTTATATTTCAAAGGCAGGAAGACCAAAAGAAAGGAAGAGCTCCTCAGACTTGCTGAGCCCACGACAGAAACTTTCCTTGAATATTTTGGTATAAACAAAAAATGCCTGATTTTCATTTACTGTTTTCACTCGCTGCCCCAAAAGCCAGAAGTGGGGAGTTGAAACCACAGCAAAACCCCCAAAACAAAGCTGACAGGCAGGGAAAGAGGCCACAATCCATTTTCCCCTCTCCAGCTCTTGAGAGAACGAAAGGAAAAGTGTATTTATTCTTCCATTTCTCCGGGGGACTTCCCGAAGTTATTAGAATCTGCCTTATTAAATAATTGAGCAGGCTTGTCATAAAGTGACTTCTCCTCCCCATCCATCACGGAGATGTGCAGAAAATGGCCCGACAAGGAACATTTGCTGGGAAAGCTTCAGGGACCATTAACTCTTGTCACCACCAAAGTGATGAAGGGACCAGAGCCTGATACTTTTTCCTACCTGGTTTGTAAATATTCAAGCGACGGATCTTCCCTCCTCCTCCAGGGCCAGGGTGAAAAGGGGAGTGGTGGGGTGTGGAGAGGGATAAAGATGATTCTCTGTCACGTTGGAAAGTATTCCAGGAATTCCAGGGAAATATTCCCCATGGATAGGCCACTGTGGGAATCTGCCTCGAGGCACCTCCTGCCTGATGGCCCAAATTTTTTGATCCCACATTTAGGGAGGAGCCCTGTCCTCACCATCCCATCAGGAATATCCTGTGCCAGGGGAGGGTTTGGTGGGATATCAGGGAAGTTCTGCTCCCAGAGGGTGCTGAGCGCTGGAACAACTTCCCAGGGAATTGGCAATTTCTAGCAAGGCCACATTATTTTTGTTATGACTAGGATTTAACTAACTTTGCAAAAGGCAATGCTACTGCACTATAATCTGGGTATTAGGTTTTTCTCACTAGCTGCTTCAGTCTCCATCTAAAACCAAACTTGCATTTCTACCCCATGTCTGTGTGGATTTGTGTGTCTTAGTTTTCCTGAGGCTGCCAGAGCTCCAGGAGCGTTGGGTCAGGAGTGGGACTGGATGATCCTGATGGGTCCCTTCCCACTCAGGATATTCCAGGGTGCTCTGATTCCTTGGGTTCTGTGGGTGTTGAGGTTCCACAGAACCCGATTTTGACCCACCCTGCCCTTACTCTTGATGGAGTGGGAATTCCTCTCTCTCTCTTTTCCACAAAAAATCCTCTGGCACTGATATCCTGCTGTCCACCCTGCCAGCTCCTGGTCCAGAAGGAATTTCCTGTGCAGAGCCATAATCTGCACCTTTTCCACCCTGATGTTCCACAGGCCCAGGACAGGAGGATGTTGGGACTGAAGCTGCCACTGCCCCAACCAGTTTTAAATCCATGTAAAATCCGTTCTGGGAATTGTCCAACAGCAGCCAAACATGAGGATCGAGTGATGGGATATTTGAGTCCCACTCCTAAGGAAGCTGCTAAAAAACCCTTCTCTTCCTTCCTACCAGGACAACCCTGCAGGGAAGTGTCCTTGAGCCAGCCAGGATCACGTTTTTGTTCCAGCTTCCACAGTCCTGTGCAGATGGAGCCCAGCCATGGGCACTCAGGTGTTTCCTCCAGTGAAATCCATGGAATTGAGACATTCCTTGTGTCCCAAACCACCTCAGCCAGGAATTCCATCTGGAAGAAGCCTGGGGTGGGATTTGTGACTTCCTCACCCTGAGGTTCTCCCCTGGTGCCAAGGGACTGAAATCAGAGTTTGACGTGCTTTGCTTTGCCTCAGCCACGCCCAGGACTGGTTTATTCCAGGTTATTTATTCCACAGCTGGGAACAAACCAAAAGAAAAAGCTGGTTAATGCAACAAGTTGGTACAAAATCCTGAAGTAATTACACCCTTAATGCCTTCATGGGAGTCTTGTCCCCAGGATTACCCCAGAAAAGTCTGATTTCTCTTTTGGGTTCCCATCAGCTCCAGGCTGATGGCACAGCCACACCTTGGAGATCTCAGTGACTTTGGGATCTGATTAATAATAATAATAATGATAATAATAATAATAATAATAATAATAATAATAATAATTTCCAGGAATACATCATTGAGGTGGGAATATTCAAGATATCTTTATTCAACAGGCTCATCCAAGGGGGAAGCACGTCTGGAGCAGCCTGGTGTTTCATCTCCCGTCATCCTGGGTGAATATTCCAGGTCAAGGTGAACCCTGAGCTCCTAAATGAGTGTTTGGGAATGCAGGCTCGGTGCTCTTCAATCTTCCCGCCCGAGTCTCCTCCCGGTGAATTATGAGGCCGGAGATAAGATCTCGGGTGCTTTATATCCAAACAAACGGACAAATCTCTGCCTTTTTGTTTTTTAAAAGCCTCAACCCAGAAACAATTTTAGCCTCTGAAGGGGAAGGTCACCGCCTATCTCTTCCACTTATAAAATATTGCAGTTGGCTGGGGAGCGGAGCTGAATCCCGGGATTTCAGCCCTGCTGGCACAGCTCCGGCTCTCTCCCCAAATGGGCCCCGCTCTCCATAAATCACAGCGCTGTCAGCTCCGCTTTCACCTCTCCAAGTGAGATGCTGACACTTTGTTCCCTGTCTCCAGCCTCTTTTCCCACCCCTGCTCAGGGGAAAGTGTCCTTCAGAGGCAATTTCTGTGATGGATGCCGGGCCTCTCAGCAGGAGTGAATTATCCGGCGGGATGTTCGGGTGTTTTGACACCGGCCCGCGCTCGTTCTGTCGCCATGAGGGACGCGGTTGTCTTGGGTTATGGAAGCAAAAAATTGTATTCTATTTTCATCTGCTGAAAGCAGTTGGGGAAATGTTTTGTCTTTATCTCTTGTTACTCTGGGGGAGGGGGCAGACCCTTTCTGA
>VYXD01001560.1:81942-94554 GCA_013397195.1 Hylia prasina | reverse complement strand
CATTTGTATTTTTAACATTCTTAGTAAAAGAACTGCTATTCCTATTCCCAAATCTTTGCCTGAAAGCCCTTAATTGCAAAATTATAATAACTCGGAGGGAGGGGGGTTAACATTCTCCATTCTAAGGAAACTCCAGCTTTCCCTAGTGGATACCTGTCTTCTAAACCGAGACAGCAGTGAAGGCACCAATGTCAAGCAGTTCTGAGCCAGCACTTTGGGCTTTAAGTGGTGATCCCACACATCTGTTGGTGGCCCAGAAATTCACAGGTTGGAATGGAACTCCCATCAAAAGGTCTGAAGGAATGTCTGTGTTTTGGGAATCGTTCCCTAAACATGTGTTTTTGGGGATGTGATTGGTGGGGATGTTTTGCCACCAGCTTTTCCCAGCTTTATAAGACAGGCCAGTAGGGTGAAAATCCTATTCCATCCTGGTTTTGCCCTGTTTTTTTCCACAGGTTGGATGGTCTTGGAACAACCTGGGGAGTGGAAGTTGTCCCTGACCAGGGGGTGGAATGAAAAGATTTTTCCTTCCATCTTAAATAACTCCTCGATTATCACAGCTCCTGATTGTTACAGATTCCTTTCATGAACTCCCACAGGTGAAGATTTCTGCTTTTGGGCTGCAAAACAGACCCAGGGATCAGAGAAGCTCCAGTTTCACGTGTGACACATTTTTGGGGTTGTCTAGAGGAATGTGAGTCCAATTCCCCTCTCAGCTTCCCGTGGCTGGTACAATCCTTGTTATCCAATTATTTTTAATGTGAAAACAATCCCTTCCTCTGCCTTCTGGTTTCTGGGAAGAGGGATGAGCTGAGAGCAGCTAAATACAGCCTTGTTACCGTGCAGACCTTGCCTCTCAGCACTAATTGGCTGGGAAGGGATTTCCCACTCAGCTAATTAGCCTTAATTGTGTCACTTTCCTTATTTTGCCGTTTTGCTTCTTGCCACAAACAATCCTGGATGCAGCTGAAGACAAGAGGCTGAACTGGGCTCCATCCATGGGTGCTGCCAGGAGGCTCCTTTGCCCTTCAGGGCCACAAAGAAAAGACTCACCTGGGCTCTTGGCGACCTCAGGTCAGGTTATCCCAGGTTATCCCATCCAAACCCAGGTAAAATGGGAATTGTGGTGACCAGGTTTTTAATTATTTTTTTGCTTGAGCCTCTTTCATCTCCTTCATCCCTGCTTGATTTGCAGTATAATCATTAGGGGAGCACAAAAGACAAATTCCAGGTGATTGCTGGAATATCAGCTTTTGGAAGAGCAGACATTGGGCTGGGAAGCAGCTGCAATGGTGCCTTGTCTCAGGGAAGTGGAATAAGACAAACAGAAGGTCCCTTCCAACACAAACCATTCCAGGATTCTGTGGTCAGAAGTGGGGTGCTGACCCCAAGCCCACCTCCCTGTGATTTTCCCATGGAATGATCGGGGTCTGGTCTTCAGGAATGGTTTTTTTTGGATCCCACCTGCTCATGGACTCTGATTTGTAGGTGTTTCCTTGTCCAAGCATCTCCGTTTCTTCTGCCATCACTGTCCCTTTCTGCCCTTGCCTGTTTTGTGGGAACTGACTTTCGGCCCTTGCCTGTTTTGTGGGAACTGAGGGTCTTCCCTTGCTTCCAAGTTGGGATCTTCTCCCTCTTGGGTGGGTTTGGTGGGAATTGTGGCTTCTCTGGGCCCCAGCTGAAGCTTCTGGAAGAGACTGGCACAGGAGTTGCTGTGACCTCAGTTGCCTTCCCAACCCCATCCGGCCTCTTTGGGACTCCTTTTCCAGCACCAGGGCTCGGAATTTTTTTGGCTCTGGCTGGACCAGGATTTGTTGGTTCACATCCCACAGGTGAGGGCTTCCCACTTGCCCACCCAGGATATTGGTGCACGACAAAAGGAGGAAGAGCAGGAATGGGTTGTGCAGGTGCTTTTCTGTGTGTGAGGATTCTTTTCTACACTTCCATAGCTGTGCGAGAGAGGAGCGAGAGAGATTTAACATGGAAAAGCTCTGGAGAGTTTTATTTATTCCTCTGTCTCCTGGAGTGCATCAGGATCACAAATTCTTGTAACACGATGAGGTTTTAAAGCTCTGAGCAGGCGTCTCTCTCCTAGAAAATCCTCCTGCAGAACACGAGACGATATTTTTGTCCTCGCGGTGCCTCGGGAGCAGCTGACAGCTGCCGCTTTGTCCTGATCTCTTCTGCACTTTTCTCTTTATTGAGTGGAACGAGAGAGCTCTGGGGTGGGGAGAGAGCCCTGCTCTGATTTTATAGGAGCGTTTTCCCGGCTTGTGCTGTGCAGTTTGCTGGGAGCACGGAGAAGGACGAGGAAACCTCAGGCAGTTCCTGTCCTCGGCCCTCCGTGGTACCTTGGAGAGCTCCTGCAGCCGGGTGTGGATTCTCCCGGGGGTGGGAAGGATCCTTACACTGCGCTGTTCCCATGTTTATTGAAATCCTTCAAAATCCTGCTCCAGAGGGGGATTGATCTGCCCCTGCCCTCCAATAAAAAGGGAGGATGGTTTCACAGCTGTGCCAGGATTTATCCATCAGGCCTTCGGCTTTGCAAAACATGGAGTGACAGGAAAAGGGGGAATGGCTTCGGCCTGAGAGGGAGCAGGGATAGATGGGATATTGGGAAGATATTCCTGGCTGGGAGGGTGGTGGGACACTGGGACAGGTTACCCAAAGAAACTGTGGATGTTCCATCCCTGGAAGTGTCCAAGGCCAGGTTGGATGCGCTTGGAACAGCCTGGGGAGTGGAAGTTGTCCCTGACCAGGGGGTGGAATGAAAAGATTTTTCCTTCCAGCTTGAATAACTCCTCGATTATCACAGTTCCTGATTGTTACAGATTCCTTTCACGAACTTCCACAGGTGGAGATTTCTGCTTTTGGGGCTGCAAAACAGACCCAGGGATCAGAGAAGCTCCAGTTTCACGTGTGACACACACAGCTCTTCCATGTGGATGAAAGTAAAATAAAACTCCAGTAAATTACCAACATGCTCAAACAGCTCTTAATTACAAAAATTTCCCATCTCACACTTTCTAACCAGGCAAATTTTGGGCTTGAAAATGTTAAATTCCTCAGCCAGGCTTTGATTCCTATAAAGGCATCAAGCCTGGTCCAAAGGGCTCCGTCTGGGCCTTTCATCCCAGTTTCCATCCTTTAAATGGACTCAGCTGAAAAGGAGCTTTTCATTTCCAAAGTGTGTGGTTTCACTTAGCCAAGGAGATAATTAGGTTTGTCTTGTAGTGGTTCAGGAGCTCAGGTGTCAACTAAAGCAGGATTTCATCAGGAAATTCCTGCCTGGTGTTGTATTGATTAATGAGAATTTGCTGCAATTATGAAGAGATAGAGAACAATTATCTACCTGCCCTGGAGGAGAAACAGGAGAGCACTAAAAATAAGGAACTCAATAAAAGAGAAGCACAGATGTAGTGGAAGTGAATAAATAACATTTTCTGTTGTGGCACTAAATTAGTTCTCGCTGCTGTGGGACTGTGGCAGGGGGAAAAGATAGAGGAGGTGGAAATCAGAGTGGGAAGAGTGGAGAGAGAAGTGAGGGAAGGACAATTCCTCACCTTTCCTGGGCTCCTCTTCCTTTTCTTCCTCCTCTCCTGGCTGTGGTCAGGAATGTTGGGATTGGGACAACACATCCAACACCCTCATTTTTTAGCAAAGAAATGTCCCCTGTGCTCAGCAGGACAGGAGATTCTTCATTTCACCTTCAGAAGCATCTGAGCATCTCTTCCTTGATTTCTCAGCTCTGCTTAGCCCAGACACCTGCACAGGACTGAAGCACTTGAGGGATAGAATTCCCAAATCCAATCCCTCAGTTCTGCAGTTTCCCTCCTTTTGTGGGCTCAGCTTCAAGAGCTCTCAGGTGTGACCTCCCTGTTCCCTGCCAGGGAGGTTTTGTGGCTTCTCCCAGAGACAGACAAACAGTTGGTAAACTGCAAATCCAGGGTATTTTCCATCTGTGGGAGTCAGGAAGGGGGATAATGTAATCAGAGTGGAAATTGTGGTTTTGAGGCTTTTGGCTGCAGCACACGGAGAGAGAATGAACATTTTAGGTCCAAAGCCACTTTAAATGAGAACAGGTCCTCTTTATGCTGAAAGAAAATGAGACTGGGGAGGGCAGCAGGGCAGATTTTCCTCTTTTTTCTTATTCTGGAGATGTCAGGTAGTGGGGTGTGATATCCAGACTGAAGAGTGAGGGTGCTTGGAATTTCCATCAGGTCTTAACTGCTGTTTTTCACAGAGGTGGAGTAAGAAATGGGGTGGGAGTGTTGAGGAAATGAGGTGGTGGAGTAACTCTGGAGTTGCTTGGTTGTGCCAGTGAGGCTCAGCACCAGGAGAGATTGATCTGAGCAATCTCCACAGTTTTTTAAGGAAAGGTTGGACAAGTGTTTCCCAGACTTCTGAGGAAAACAACATCAAGGAGCAAATTGCTGATCCTCAGCCCCTCTCCTCTGTCCCAGCTGGAAGGTGCAGGGGTGGAAAAAGGGAAAAGCAGGAGCTGGGTGTTTGCAGTGGCTGCTTGTGAATCCTGCTCTCATTCCTGAGGAATATTCCTGGCAATGGATCCCAGTGCTACTTTTAAAAATGATGTTTTGACATCTTAACAGCTCAATCCCAAACCAGTGGGAAAAAAGACTTTGCACAGGGGAGCTGGTGGAATTTGGCAGGACAGTGTTTTCTTTCTGGATGTGAGAGAGGATTTAAGGATGAATCAAATAATCTCCTCCTCTCTCCGAGCCTGATGTTTGCCCTCAGACTCAGCTTTTCCCTCAGGCTTTCTGCTTATGGATACATCCTGGAAATCAGTCCCTGCTACGAGTCCATGCTTCCAGCTAGAAGTTCCAACCTTCTCCCTTGGGATTATCCAACCTTGTACCCACCAAAGTTTTGCAGTTACTTGATAATAATAATAATAATAATAATAATACCTAAAAATTGCTCCTTGGCTGAAACAGCTCAGCTCAAGGATTTGGAGGGAAAACACAGCCACAGGAGTTAAATTCCCGTCATTCTAGAGAAAGGAATCTCCTGAGCTGGATTGATGAGATTGTTGGACATAAAATACAGGGTGTGATGCAGAGCACAGGGAAAACACACAGAAGGAAAAGATCTTTCCTGGCACATTTTCCTGTCCTAGAAAAGATCGTGGATTGATCCTGGTTGATATCCTGCTTCCAGAAAATTATTCATGGTGGAGATGCCACGATCCTCCTGCAGTCCCTCACTGCTGCTCGTGTCTAAGGAAAAACATTTAATTTTTTGGGTTTCTTGGTTTGGATCAGCACCATGAACCTCTGCTGCTCCTTCCAAAGGCGCTCCAGGAATTGCTGGGAATTGCAGGTGGCTGCAGGGATGGCTCAGTGCAGTGGGACTCCAAATTCTAATAAATTAAATATGTTTCAAATTCCTCATTAAAGTCATCAGTGACGCCCAAATCCCAACTGCGTTGTGGGGATGAGCGGATAAACGTGGCTGCACAATTCCCTGCTGACTGCAAAGGGATTTCACAGGCATTTCCCATTTTTCCCCTTGGATTTTGTGGATTTTGGCGGCGAGAGCAGGGCCAGAGGAGGTGGGAGAGGAACAGCCCCGGTGTGACTGAGCCACGGCTCCGTGTGCTGCCGGCTGGAAAACATCCCTGTAAATCTCATTCCTTGCTTGGCTTTTCCAGCGGAACGGGGCCATTATGGACGTGTCAGCTTGGATAAGGGAAGTCCAGGAAGGCTGAGGTGACAGATGGGGCCATCAACACCTTCAGGACAGGGAATTGTTGTCCATTAGTCTTGGGTAATGTTCTATGTCCAAGCACTCCCAGGACTGAGAGCTCATTCCCTGCTCCCCGTGACCGATCCCAGGCATTTTCTGGGATGGTTCCACCCCTTTCCTGGCTAATGGGCAGGGCTGGAAGATCAGAAACAGGGATGGAAGAGTCTTTAGCATTTAATTCCCCTCTGAGAGCACTCCCAGGGTATTTTCATATTTTAATACTTTCCTATCAGTCTCCTTTTCTCTGTTAGCAGGCAAATTCCAGCATTATTGATTTGCCCCAGGCGCTGAATCCATGGATTCTTTATGGAGAGAGTCAGGCAGCCGTGGTTTTGAATTAATGGAATAATTTTGCCTTTACAATCCTTTCATGAGCTCTTGGAGCCGTGTTTGGGATGTGACAAACCTCCTGTTACCTATATTGTTCCAGCTAATGGCTCCTCTGCTACAGGATAATTCCGAGGTCCTGGTCTCCAATGCAGCTGGAATGGGACAATTTTTCTCCACTTGGCAGAAGGGAGGGCAGCTGCCTTTTCCCTGGGAATGTATCGCTTTGGGCACAGAGGGAAAAACTGGGAAGCTTCACATTAGTGTGAGGAGGTCAGAAAGTGAGAGGTGAAGAGTTCCCATCCCTGGAGGTGTCCAAGGAATTCCTGGATGTGGCGCTCGGTGCTCTGGGTGGGGGACAAGGTGGGGATCAGGCACAGCTGGGACTCGATGACCCCAAAGATCTTTTCCAACCTCAACGATTCCGTGAGGGAGATATGGAACTTCACCATCATCCCCCATCGGAATTCCAGCGCCCAAAGCCCCTTGATCCAAAGTTCTGGACACGAGTCCTCACCAAAACTGGGGGTCCTTGTTCCCCCCAAACTCCAGCTCTGGGTGCAACCACGGCGTTGTCTCACAGCAGAGGTGACCTGGAAAGGCCTGGAAGCAGCTGCCTTGAGGGAGGGTGTCCCTCTGCAAGAGGATCCACTGACCTGACAAAGCCTGGAAGCAGCTTCNACTCAAGGAATATCTGCCCTGTGTCCTGGAATTTGTGTGTGCAGTGAGTGCTGCCTGTCAAACCTTCAGGTTCACCTGTCAGCTGAAGGGACAACCCAGGGGCTGTGATTTGGAATGCTTGGGATCACACTTGGGATCAGAGGGAGAAATTTTCCTGCTGTTCAGCCTCTCCAGTCACCTCATCTTCATGTCTCTAATTTGCCTCATTGTCCCCTAAAAGCGTGAAAGCAAATAAACACCGTGACAGCAGCTCTGTTAATGACCAGACACTGAGGTAATTAGCATTATTTTTCTTTTTAAACTTATTTAGCCTTCCTATTTTTGTCTTTTAATAGTCCCAAATAGTCCAAAAATCTGTTTCTGTTTCCCCAGGAGCAGCGTGTTGGGCCTGTGACTTGTGGTCACCTCTCGAGATGAAACCTTCTAAGAGGGGGATGTTCCTTATCCATTCTGGGGGAAGCTCAGGGCTGGGTTTCCCAGGGAAAAGATTCCCTGTTGTCCCATGAGTGGTGGATGAAATCCCAAAGGCACAAACGCTTCCTATGCTTTATTCCTTAACAAAGCTTTTCCTGGGTGCTTGGGAGAAAAGCTGAATCCTCAACTCCAAGTAATCCATTTCTCTTCTCTCTTAAAAATTTGTATTATTTTCCGGTATATTCTTTAAATATTTCTGCCCAAAAAGGGTTTCTAGAAAGAGAATTTGGAGTTCTCAGCCTGGTGGCTCCCTACAGCAGGGATTTGGGATTGAGAGCTTTAAGCTGCCTTCCAACCCCAAAAAATCTGTGATTCAACGGGAACAAAGTGCAAATACATCACTCACGAGCTTTGTAGTTCTGATCACCTGGGATGTGAAATTATGGGATCAAAGCAGGTTGAAATTGGACAATAATTGTTGCAGCTTTGCTTTGGAGCCTGCTGGACCTGGAGAAGGTGGCTCTGTGTGGTTATGGGATCCCTGGCTGCGGGACAAATCCTGCTGCTGGACGTGCCATGCCGGAAAAAAAACACGCGGAGCAGCAGCAGCAGCGACGAAACGTGCGGAGCGACAGCGACCAAATTCATGGAGCAGCACCAGCCACACGCTCCGAGCAGCTCAAATTTGCCCAAGTAATTAAAGTGTCACTTCCAGGCTCTTGGAGGAGCGTGACTTTCCCGCGGCTGCTGGCTTTGGGACGCCGCTGACGGCAATTCCCCCTCGTCAACGCTCCGGCCCCGAGTTCTGGGCGCGCTCGGTGACCTTGATTAAACAAATCGAGCGGTTCAAGTACATAATTTAAAAGTTCTGCTCAAACACCGGATTTTGATGCCATCCGCCGCTTCCCTGGAAAATGAAGGATTTAATGCTCCCATCCCATTTAATGCTCCCATCCCGGCCAAATGGACTCGGCGGCGCTCGGGCTGAAAGGACGGCGCGGAGGATTAGGGAGCCGTCGCGGGAAGTGTCATTGGGAACCCGTAATTTTCCTGTCTCTCCCTCTTCCTTCAGTGTTCCATTTCCATGGCGATTTTTCAGGAGACAAATGCATTTAGTTCAGCTGGGGCTGGGAGGGTTTTGCTCCTGGTTGTCTGCAGGATTTGGGGCTCGGCACGGGAATTTAAGGTGGAAATGTGGAAATGGGAAAATCATTGCCCAACGTGATGGGTGCTTTAAATATTTGGAATTTACAGCTGAAACAATATTTTTTATGCTGATAATTGCATATTAACCTCAAGGCTTGTGGGTTTTGAGGTTTTACTGAGGGTTTTTTGGGGGGTTTAACTGACTCTAATCATTCATCTTGGACAGCTCTGGCAGATCCTGCACTGTCCATAAAAAATACCCAACAATCCATTAACCACTCAACCTGAAAGCAGCCTGTGAGAATATTATTGAGTCCGTGCTTTATTACTGAATTTAATGGGATGAACACTTGCCTTACAAAACATGATTGACTTCTTTTTCCCCCTGCTGAACCAAACCATAAGCTCAGGGCTGCCTCGGGGTGGGCACTCACCTGGCACGTTCGCTACGAGATTTATCAATTTCCAGCCACTTAAACTCAGATTAAAGCCAGGCTGACTCATGGTGCAGTAATTAAGGTTCCACACAGCGTCCCTTTATAGCTTTAATTATACAATTATGACTGGGCTCTGATTTGGGGTTTCTATTTTTAATTGTTAGTGTGGAGCCCCACGGCTCATCCCCTGAGTGTCCTGCGAGGAACTCCGACCTCTGGAATGATGGGGTTTTTTTGGCTTCGTGGTCCTTTATTCCTGAGAGAGGGTTTAAAAAGGGTTGGGAGTGTTTTGAATTGGTAAAGGCTGGGGTTTCAGAGAATCAGAGAATCCCAGAATGTTTTGGGTTGGTTGGGACCTTAGATCCCATCCCGTTCCACCCCCATGCCATGGGCAGGCACACCTTCCACTGTCACAGGTTGCTCCAAGCCCCATCCAACTCTGGACACTTCCAGGGATGGAGAAACCTGATTTATAGGAGCCCCTCTAAGAGCAGCACTTGTGGTCTGGCTGCTGAGAGATGGTGAGAAAAGCTTTGGAATAAAAAGCTCTGGGTCTTTTTTTTTTTGGAGAGAAGCTTTTTAGTCAGGGCTGGGGGGATTTCCGACAGATCCCTTTGAAAAGAAACGTGAGTGGATTTGGGATGGAAAGAGAACAAAACTTTCACTTAACCAAAGAAGCCGAGAAAAACATTCATGCTGCAAATGAAAATGTGAGAAAAAACCAGAGTGATTCCTGCCCTTCCAAAGCTGTTGCTTTTCTGTCCTCTCTGATGACTCCGCTCCCGAATTTATGAGCAAAGGGAATGTTTTCCCTGGAGAGCCGGTGCTGCTGGGGGTGGGTGCTGCTCCTACAGGCAGAGCACATTCCCCACTGCACTCTGCTGGATTCCCATTAATGAACTGGAAATATTTCTGCCAGGAGGATGAAGAAGCTGACACTGATAAATGGCGCTGGCGATGAGAACCACTCGCGATTGCCAAGCAGCCGCCGCCGTTCCGCGCGTCCTCTGCGGATCCTGCTGCTCCAAGGAGGAGCTGGGAACTTTGGGAGGCTGCTAATGCAGCTTAGAGACAATTTCCTTTTGGATACGTTTAATTTTCTGTGGATTTTCCAAGGATCAGATCAAACAGCGAGCGCCCAGGTCTCCAGCAAGCCCAGGGCAGCTTCTGCCACATCCCTTGGGAATTGGGTTTTAGGGAATTGTCTGGAGAATTCTGTGATTATAAAATCAGACAATCACAGAGGTTGCAAGGGACATTAAAAATCATCTATTTCCATCCCCTGACACTTTCCACTCTCCCAGGTTACTCCAAGCTCCCTTCATCCACTTCCATGGATGGGAAGTTTATCCACGATCCCAAGGCCTTGCTCGGGATGGCTGCAGGAGGATTCTTTTCTCATTGCCTGAATTCCTCTTGAAATTTGGGCTCCAGAGTGACTTTGCAGCCAGGTTAGTGAAAAATCCATATGCTAGAATAATGCAGGGGGTAATGAATGCCTCCTTAATAGCTGGGAAATAAAGCTGCAGCCAGCTCAATAAAGCTCTGGATCCTCACCCTCTCCTCCACGGCCTTTTAAAATAAACCATAAATTCCTGGAGTTTTACTGTTGAGACACTTAACTATTCAAGTAGGCAAAGTGAAATTTATATTGGATTGGGAGAAAATGAATGCCTGAGCCTTCTTTATAGTCAGAGCAAGGCCGGCTGTGGCCGGCTGCCCCTTTTTTAAAAGGGGAAAAAAATATTAATTTACAATTTAACCGGGGATGAAACACCCCATGAACAGCTGCTGGTGGTCACTGATGGGATTTCTGCTCCACAAGGAGTGTCAGGGAGGCTTGAGAAGAGCTGAGCCCCTTCTCCAACTTTTATTCCAGGGCTGTAAAATAACTTCATCCCCACGTGTCCCATCCTTTTCCAGCGGCTGGATTTCCAACCCCCATTCCCATTTTTTTGTGGGCTCTGTCGTTAGAGGGGCTTTGGTTTTGAAGTGAGACAATCACACGAGGCAAAGGATTCTTCTCCTGCGCCATGAATCCAGGCAAATTCCGGCTGCTCCCAAAGCAGTGGGAATGCCCCATGAGCTGCATTTACAGGGAATTTGGGAGGGTTGTTTGTGAGGTTGTTGGTGTGAGCGAGGATCAGTCCCATCACTCTGCCCCAAAGAGGTACGAGGCAAGGTTTAGGGTCAGGATATTTAATCCTTTCCCGTCCCCTTCTGGCTTTTTGGATGTTTGTTTCTTTCTGAAATGGGATTTTTAACCCCTGGGTTCACGGTGAGCTCACAGAGAGAGGGAAAGTGCGAAGGGAATTCAGATTTGGGACTGATTATGATTACAGGGCTTTCCCCCCCCTGTTTTTTTTCCTGGGATTTACCAGAGAGAAAAATTCCTGATAACGATGAGAGCTGACCTTGCTCAGTTTTGGGAGGGTTTGTTCCTTTGGGGACCCTGTGCATGAGACAGTTTTAATCCCTGGATTTGACTCAGGGCTTGCTGCAACTAGAGAATGGACAGGACATTTATTTTCTGGAAGTTAAAGTGGTTAATAAATATCTTAATCTCCTTAGAACACTCCCATTTTATGTTTATATAATTTTTTTTTAAGCTGAGGCATTGAGGGACTCACAATTAACTGGGCTCCAGCATTTCTAAGGCAGTTGCTTGATGGCCATTGGTTATTAAATGTGATTTTATTGATGTTTTCTGTGGAAATTTGGATGAATCCCTCTATTTTTCTTAGCCTGAACTGTAAATTTTCCCCATTTGGGAAAGAAATGCACTGCCCTCAACGGCTTCATCAGTAGAGGTTGTTCCCTTGATGGCATTTTAATGTCACTTGGTGTCTAATGATGTCACTCCTTCATTTAGACAGGAGGGACACAGCACATTCCAGGAGGTGGGGGCTGAGCTTGGATAAATTGAACCTGGCAGTGGTTAAAAAGTGGGAATGATTAATCACAGGGATCACTGTAGAAAGGAAAATGGTAAATGGATCCTTAAGGGAGCTTTAAAATCACGAGGGGATGCGTGCTGGCTCATGAATGACCTGGCCCAGCTGCAGGATGAGGGGTTTGGGAATATTTGTGTCCCCAGGGAAGAAATTCCCACCCCTTGGGTGATGTCTGTGAGGGATCTGTTGTGTGCAGGGTCTCTGGTGGGTTTCCTGCTGTGTCCATGTCCTGGGAGCCCAGAAAATTCCCCAAGTCTGATATTTTTGAACTCTTCTGTTACTAACGGAGTGATTCCACAATTTAAGTGGAATAATCCCGAACAGAGCTTCCCCCCGTCCTCCCTTTTCCTCTTCCTACATCCAACCCAAACATCCCAGGAAATTCCCAGGTCTGAGCTGTGCCAAAGTGGGTCACTGAGAAACTTCAGGGATCCGGAAATGGTTCTAATTCGCGCCCGCATTTGCTTGTCCTGATTTTCCCTTATCCACAACCCCCTTTAATTACCCGGATTTTGTGCCCCTGAGCAGCACAACCGCCGCTGGTGTTTAATTGCCTCCAATAAACCCAAATTCCGTGCTCGTTGCTAACGAGGGATTTGCTCCCTGGCGCTGGCAGCTCCTGGCTGCTCACATTTGCTCCTGACGAACGTCGTTGGGCTGTCCCTCTCCGAGCGCTGTCCCCAGGTGCGTGGAGAACAGCCCGGATTGATGTGCACGGAGCAGAGCTCTCAGCTGAGCTCTTGCAGGGCGTTAAGAGCTGGATAAACAGCTTTACACCAAGGTAAATATTAATCCTTTCCCATGGACTGCGGGTGGAACAGGAATATTAATAAACCTCGGCGGTTTGGAGCGCCACAGGCAGGGATCTGTCAGGGATCCTTCCC
>VYXD01001560.1:63340-75404 GCA_013397195.1 Hylia prasina | reverse complement strand
TCCCACTACCAGGGATGTCCCACTCCAAGGGATGTCCCACTCCCAGGGATTTCCCACTCCCAGGGATGTCCCATTCCCAGAGATGTCCCACTCCCAGGGATGTCCCACTCCCAGGGGTGTCCCATTCCCAGGGAGATGCCGAGGTCCAGGAGGGCTCCAGGTGCCTCACACGGAACTTCTGTCTCAAGGCTCGCGAGCTCCTTGGCTTCAGTCACCTCTCAGTCTCCCGGATTTCTCAGGAAAATCGTTTTCCAGGGTTTTAGGGAATGATGGAATTTCCCATCCCCACCTCGGTGAGGCGCCGGGAGCTCAGACTGCGCCATCCTCACCTCGGCTCTGCACCTTCCTGATAAGGTTTGGGGAGGCCTTATCAACCAAACAGCTCCAGTACTGAGGGCTGATGAGAATTCCTGGAATTCTGGAGCAGCCCGAGGAGTGGGGAGAAGGGAAAATCCACCTGGCCCTGCTCAGAGCTACCCCAGAGCTGAGGCACTGAGTTCCTGTGGGAATGGGATACAGCGACAGCGGGAAAATGTTCCCGCTTTTGCTCCTCAGGTTTAAAATCCTGATGGAAAAGCGACGCTGGTGGTGCGGCCTTGGTCTCCTCCTCCCTGGAGCTGAGCTGAACTGGTTCTTCTGGAATGGTTGGGAATATTTTGGGAGCACTGAGGAAGATGTGACCTCCTGATTTGGAGCTGGAGCTGAGGGATGCAGGAAACACGTTCCCGTGTTTTTCCCACCAAAGAGGTGGGAACGGAGACAGCAGAACGGGATTTTCAGGAGAGCAGGGACCTGAGCAGGCACCAGCTTCGTCACTGATGGTGCTGATGGATCAACTCTTTCCTCCAAAATTCCAGAGGAAAACGAGGAGGAACCTGGACCTTTCCCATTCCTGCTGCCAGACGGAGCTGCTCCCTCTCAAGGTCCCGGGAATCTGCTGGGTTTCCATTCTGTGCTGATTTTCCCCCACTTTTAAAAGACCTTTTCCCAGCTGAGAGTAAATTCCTTCTGTTTCTTCCTCTTTCAGGCCTTCATCCTGTTGGGATTTGAATGAGGAAACCATTATTCCATCTCAGCTCACTCGAGCCGTGCCTCGTTTTGTCCAAAATATTGATTATTAATCCTTAATTATTTTATTCTCATATTAGAGAAATTTGAGCGAATTTTTTGAGTTGGTGTGTTTTTTTCCCCTCCCTTCAGAGTTTTTCATAGCTACTTTTTTTTTTTTTAAGATTAAAATGTTGAGGAAAAATTTGACTTTGAATATAAAACTAATCTTTGATTTGATAATCAATTAATGGATGAAGTAGTGCAGCCCCAACACACACAAATACATATAAATATCTAAAAATATATATAAGGTTGATGACTGGGGGTGCTTAAAAGAAGTCCTTGGAGACCATAAATTTTCTTTTTCCAGTGGTCTGGGACAACACTAAAGATTTCCAGGCAACTTTTCCCAATGGCACAAGAATTACGGGATATTCAGCTCCAAAATTCCAGCCCTGCCACATCCCCCCCGTTCTGCTCCTTCCTTCTCGTCCCTCCCTAAATTCCACCACGTTTTAGGGATAAAACAGATCTTGGAGCCATCAAATTCTTGCTCAGTGAGAACCCCAGCAATGCCAAAGCTGAAATTTGGAATCCTGGCTGGATATTCCATGTATTTGAAAGGCAAGCTGGAGGTATTGAGTTTGATAAGGAAGAGGACGGAATATTATTCGGAATTTTTAATGCACCTGGACGAAACACGCTCTGACATTTCCTTCACTAAACTCACTGGCTTAATATCCAGCCATCTCCCGCTCATTATGTTAAATGCCTTGGAAAGAATAACCAGAGCAGTATTCAGGGAAGAACCGCTGGATATGGAACGACTCCTTCTCCACAAAAATGTGAAATAATCCTGGGGAAGTGGAGGTCTGGTCCGTTTGTGTAGAAAATAAAAACGAGTTTCAAGCAGAGCCCAGGGGAGCCCTGTGAACACCAGAACATCAGCAGCCCCAGCTGATGCTGCAAAGAGAATTTCCCCGCTCTTCACCAAATTTTAGTTTTCATTTTTAACTCTGGATTCCCAACAGAACTTGGCTGAGAAGACTCCGGTGTCCCGACAGCTCCCTGCTTTGCTTTTCCAGGACTTTCATCAGCCGCGGAAAGGAAAGGATGTTTTGGTGTCTCCATCATCCAAAGATGTCCATATTCCCACCCGAGTGTTCTGGGATGCGATTATCGTTTCTGGGATGGCCGTTCCTGCAGGATGCTGAGGAGAACATCCAGGTGCCTTGTAAGGACTGGACAGTTTTCCAAGGATCTCCCTCGGGAAACTCACGGCTCTGAAGGGCCAACACCGAAAAGCTCCAAGAAGTTTTCCAGCACCGCAGGGCTTTCCTTGGAAGCTGTGCTGGCACTGGAAGTGTCCAAGGCCAAGTTGGAGCAATGAGGGAAAGGGGAAAATGTCCCTGCCCATGGATAGGCTGGATGAGCTTTAAGGTTCTTCCAACCCAACCTATTCTGTGATTCCATGAAAATAGAGAGCCCAAATTTCCCAATTTCTGCCAAAGGGAGACTTTTCCATTGATTTGGGGTGATTTTTTTTGTAGCAGATGTTCTTCCCTGCAGAATCCTGGGTTTTCCATGGAAGAGGAGTTAATTTTAAATCCTTGCGGCATTCCAGAGATTTCCCACAGGGATGGGACATGGCTTCTCTGGGATGTGGAATGTTTTGGTCCCGCTGAGGTGGCTTGAGGCTGTGAAATAGAGCACTGGATAAAATCCAGGCTCCTATGGAAATAACCACTGGATGAATCCCCCCAGAGCTGCAGTTCCACTCACTTTCCTCATTCCTGCTCTCCTGCCTTATTTTCCAGCGGAATTTTTAATGTTAGTTCTCAGTGTGTATCCCTAATAGAATCCTTATTCCCATGGGATTCTCCCTTCATGGTGTGACCACGTCACCATCCCCATCTGCTCCAAGGAAACCTTCCCAGGGAACAGCAAACATCCACTCTTTTTGGAGCTTTCCTGTGGAGAAGTCTTTGCCTTTGTTTTTTCATGGTTGGATATGGACGTTCCCTTTTCCATATGTGGTGGGAGGTGTCTCCTGGCCTAGCAGAAGGAATTCCTTGGGCAGAAGAGTTGGAATGAGATGACTTCGAGGTCCCCTCAACCAAAACCATTCCAGGATTCCATAAATAGCATCACTATTAGGATCTGTTCCCTAGGATGTTCCCAGCATCAGAAGAGGCAGGAGAAAGGCACCAAAAGGAAACATTTTCCTGGGAAAATATAAAGGAAACATTTTCCTGGGATGGAGGTGCTGGTGTGTGTTTTCCCAGGACACCCAAGAGTCACCTCCACACCAGGCTTGTTCCCAGGAATTGTGTCTGCAAGGGATGTTCAAAGTCACTTTGTTGGCAAAGCCTTTGGATCATCTCTCGGGGCTGTTGGCAGGAAATCAGCCATGACGGAATTCCATAAAACCCTCTTCCAGCTCTGGGGAAATTGGATTTCTGATGTGAGAGTCCTGGGCAGGTCCAGCCCCAATCCTACAGATTCCTCTCCCAGATTTATCCATGTTGTGGACAGGCCCAGCCTTCCCGTGCTGCTCCCCATTTTTAGCCTTTATTGCCTTTTTTTTGGGGTGTAATTCCTGCTGACATCCAGTGTGCTATTCCAGGATTTTTACACCCACCCTTTTTGTTCCTGCTGATTTGTGCTCGGGCTCAGGCAGCCAGGAGTCCCCACGCCAAGGTGGCTGCCAGAGAAATTGTCTGGGCCTCATTCCAGCTTGGGATCGTATTTCTGGAAGCGCTTCCAGAATCCCAACATCCCTGGAGGAGTTTCATGGTGACTTCACAGCCACTTTGTGCCCGGGGTTTTTTGAGGGCGATGCTGCCTCAGGAGCTGGTGCTGGGTTGTGCTGATCACGTGGAGCAGCTCCATGGATTTGGGATTGGGAGAGGGTGGGTGGCTCCCAGAGAGAAATTTCCTGCTCCTTCTGTTGGNTGGATCCCTGGAAGTGTCCAATGCCAGGGTGGACATGGAGGCTTGGAGCAAGGTGTCCTC
Source organism: Hylia prasina (assembly GCA_013397195.1). NCBI lineage: Eukaryota > Metazoa > Chordata > Aves > Passeriformes > Sylviidae > Hylia > Hylia prasina. Next base: position 71,339 of record VYXD01001560.1, on the reverse strand, counting down.
TGGAGGTGACCTGGGAGAAGAGGAGTGCCCAGGAGGGTGTCCAGAGTGAAAACATCCAAATTTCTGATATTTATGAGGCAGAATATGAAAATTCTTCCACGCTGTCAGCCAGGACCCATCTGCAGCCTTCTATTTAGAGCCTTGTTTTGTTCCAGTCTTTGCTTTTCATCAACGACAGGTGAAAAACGTCCTTTTTTTTTTGTTTGTTTTTTTGGGATGTTCTTGAGATCCAGGCATGTCCCCGAACTGCCCGCTGCTCGTTTGACTTTCATCCGACAGGAATCTGCACAGCAAGCCCTTGATCCATTATTCCAGGGCTGTTTTTATTCTGCCGGTTGGTTTAATGCCATTTCCAGACATTTCAGAGCACAATAAGTCACCAAAAAGCCCGAATGCTCAGCAGGTTCCTGTGGCTCTTATCACGGCAGATAAAACTGATGTGTTCCAGAAGGCCGGGCTGGCTCTGTTTTCCCTTTTTCCCTTTACAAAATCAGCGTTACAAAATCACTAAATATTTATTTAATCCCGCTTGCTCCATCTTTCATTGTCTTCACGTCCACGGGGATAAACGGCACGAGCCCAGAGGAAGAACAGCCCATGGCAGAAAAAAACCTTGTCGGTAAATCTGTTTATTCTACGCTGAATTATGGAATATCCTGAGCTGGAAGGGATCCAGGGGCTGATCCCATGAGGAGTAAATCCATATAAAACCAGTCCTACTCACTCCAGTGCAATATTTGTGTTGAGCCCAGGTCGGCAGCTCAATAATTTTACAGCAGGAAGGAGAAGAAGCTCCAATGGCAAAGAATTCCACGGAAAAATCCTTTTGGAGCTGTTCATTGGTGCAGGCAGCGAGGCTGTGCCAGGGACAGCCCTTGGGACAAAAGGCTCTGACACAATTCTGCCTGAGTTTTTAGCCCCACCAAGGTTCATCAAGCTCTGAGGGCTGCCAGCAACCTCCCAGAAATACCTTAAAAATAATTAGCAAGAGGCTGATCAGGGGTGTTTTGAAAAGTTAAAGGTTTTAATGAAAGAGAGAAAATAACAAACTCTATAAAACAAAAGAACAAAAGCCGTGCACAGCACAGGGGAGTCCCTTGCACCCTCTAAGACACCCCCAAAAAGAGACTTTTTGCTCGTTCTTAAGGCAACTGTCACCCTGGTTTTGAGGATTTTTCTGGGCCTTCTGATTTGTCTTTCATACTGGAGTCAGAATTTTTACTTTGCCACACTTTTACTATAAACAACATCTTTGTTTTCCCAACTGTCCTTTGTTATTTACATATTTTTAGGCAGGAGGAGAAAGTTGATTGACAGTTGTCCTGACCAGTGTGGTTTGGGAGGTGGGATTTCATCCTCCAACCCACAGGCACCTTTGGAAATGGATAAAATTGAGTTTTGTAAATAAACTCGGGGCTTTTCCTGCTTTGCTCATCCCCGTGTCCCTGTGAGGTTCTTTTGTGTCCTGTTGTGGCACACAACGATCAAGGAGGGTTTTTTTTGGTGAGCTGTCCAATAGAAACAGGTTTTGAGGAACATTTTGAAGATCCAGCGGGTGCCTTTGTGCTGGCACTGGGCCAATGACGGTGTGAGAAGCGTAGAAGGTTCTGGTTCTTCTCCCTGAAAATTCCTGGGGTCTTTCCCTGATATGGAAGCATTTTCCTGGCTGTGGGGATGCACAGGAGCAGGTCCTCTTGGAGCTGGTGCTGGGCAGGAAGCTGAGACTTGAGGAGCTTCTGGATCCTCCAAATCTCCTCCCCAGGCACTCCATCAAGGGTGGAGCTCACCACACTGCGGAATTCCGGAGCTGAGGGTGCATCCATCCCCTCACCCAGATCATCAGTACACGTGTTAAACGGGACTGGCCCCGGGACTGAGCCTTGGGGGGGCACCAAGCTGGGTTTAACTCCATCCCCACCACTTCCCAGCCATTTCTCCACACATCCCAGGCAGGAACAGGCAGTTTCTCCAGGAGGATTCTGTAGGAAAGAGTGGGAAATCCTTTATGAAGTCCAGGCAGCCACGTCCAGAGGTTTTCCCTCATCCACAGGGCAGGCCCTGCTGCCCTGGAAGGAGATCAGGATGCTCAGGCAGACCCGGCCTTTGACAAACCCAAACTGGCTGGGACCGACCCCCTGGTTATCCTGGCATCCAGGATGATCTGCTCCATGACTTCCCCTGGCACTGAGCTCAGGCCTGGAGTTGCCTGTATCCTCCTTCCAGCCCTTCTTGTCCCATTTGGGATCCTGCAGTCTCCTGGGACCTCCCCAGGTACCACAACAGCAGAAAGTGATGGAAAGTGGCTCCGTGAGCACTTCCCTCAGCTCCTTTTGGGGATCCCACCCATTCCCATCCTTTTATGTGCATCCAAGAGCTGCAGCGGCTCCCAGAACACTTCCCCTCGGATTAGGGGCTCCATCCTGCTCCCCATCCCTGTTTTCCAGCTCAAACACCTGGAAAATGAGTGGCTCTGCTATTCAAGACTGAGGCAAAGAAGGACCTCAGCCTTTTCCTCTTCCTTTATCCCCGCGCTTCCCACTTTACCCAGTGGAGGTTTTCCATGGCTTTCCTTTCACTGCTGTTGTATTTCCAGAACCACTTTTCTCGTCAGCCAGATGAAGAAGTTCCAGCTTGGCCCAGGAAGGGAGATGATACCAGCCTATCAACTTTCTCCGAGGTGCTTTGAACAAAATAACCGAGCAGGGAAACCTCAGGGGCCTCGATTTCTGAATATTCAAATCGTAATGGAAATTATCCAATGCCTGGAGCAAAAACCTTATGAAATGTCAGGGTTGCCACGGGTTTGAACACACAAGCAGTCGAAGCTTTGTCAACCCCGACTGGAATTTTAGTCAGCCAAAGAAATTGTTGCTTCACACACAGAGATATACACACGGGGCTCTTTTTTGGGGGGCGAGGGGAAAAAACAATGAACTTTCTCCTCCAAGCCCTGCAATTCCTGACTTTCAGCAACACCCACAAAGGGAGCCCGACAGAATCTTCAGAGCAAAACCCCACCTGGGTGTGGGGAGCTTATTTATGGGCGAGGACTGGAGTGCATCCAGCGATTTCTGCGGCTGCGTCCGGTTGTGTTTTTGTCTCGGTGCCACTGACGGAGCCAGCAGCAGAGCCTGAGGGGGGAACATGAAAGAAGCATCCAAATAATAGAATTGGAACAACAGCAACAACAACAAAAATCCGGCTGGGAGCAAAGCTTTGAATACAAAACTGGTCTCGGGGTGGGTTGGGATTGAAAGAGACAAATTTCCTGAGGATGTGCTGGGTCCAGGCTAAACCCCACCGGGACATTCCTGGGAAGCTGGGTGGGATTTTAGGGATTTTCCAGGAGTAGTCGCCATGAGAAGGGATGATTTGGTGCTGCTGCAGTCAATGATCAATTCCTGAATCCCAAGTAAACGCAGGAAAAATGGGATGAGCCACCTCTGCCTCAGCACTGCCCTCGGCACACCTGGAGGTGGTTTCTGGGGAGTTCTCCTCCTCAGACTGTGCCTGGAAAAGCAGCAGCTCTCAGAGGAGATTTTTGATGGCTGTAATTAATTTAATGGAGATTTTCAGTCTCTCCAAATACTTTTTCCCTGTTGGAATTTTCCCTTCAGCCTGGAGAAGCGGCGGCTCTGGGAAGATCCCTCTTTGTGGCCTTTGTGCTGTGGGCAGGGGAAGGCCCTGGAAGGGAATTCCCAGAGAAGCTGTGGCTGCCCCTGGATCCCTGGAATTGTCCAAGGCCAGGCTGGATGGGGTTTGGAGCCTCCTGGGGCAGTGGAATATGTCCCTGCTCATGGCAGGGGTGGGATGGGAGTTAATCCCTTCTATCCTAAACCATTCCACAATTCTCTTTACTGGATAATGAGGGATGTGGAGGAAAATTTATGGGAACCTCCACAAAGTGAGTTTTCCCGCATGGAAAAGGGATTTGTTTGGAAAAGAACTGGCAAAGTTTCCGTGTGCCAGGGCAGAGCTTGGGCACCAGCACCCTAAACCAGCACGGGGGATGAGCTGGGTGCAGCCTGTGGGATTTGCCCCAGTTCCAACCCTTTTCCAGTTTGGGTGGGTTCACCTGGGAAAGGGGGGAGTGGCTTTTCCCCGGGAGGGATTTGGAGCCTCCATCCTGTGGGATAAGTCTGGATGCAGAAATGCCCTCCCTGCAATTTCCCTCCCTGCTGGGCTGGAGAAGATTTGAATCCCAAAGAGTGAGATTAAAAAATCCCTTGGCTTTGGAGATCTCTCCTGGCCGGAGTCGCAGCTCCCTAAATCCTCTTTGGAGCTCAGCTGGAGCTGCTTCACCTCCTCTCCTGCCACTCCACGCTGGATTTTTGTCTGAGCCTTTATTTCCTGCATCTCACCACCTTCCAGTGTTTTATCCTCTCAAACGCCGCTGGTTTTGTGAAGGCTTCACTATTTCATCAGCCATGTGAAGTGTTTTCCTGATTTTTTTTTTTTCCCTTTTTTCCCCCCATTCCTTTGTTTGCTTCCCACATCAAAGCCGTGGTAATTGAGCATCTCCCCAGCAGCAGGGCTGCTCTATTATCCCTGACATCCTCCTCTGCTCCCAGCAGGCTCTCCACAAGCACTCTTCAATCCTGGCACTCATCCCCTCCTCTCAGCAGAGATGTGTTTGAGAGCGTTCCGGGCTGGCTCTGGCTGGGCTTTGCTGGATGGGGGCCGTGTTTCTTCGGTGTAGAGTGAATATTTAACGAGCTGAGGGGGCTCTCAGGCTCAGCAAAGCATCCTCAGCGCCGTGGCTTTGAGGGCGTTTTGGGGAGAGGGTGGGACGGTTTGGGATTTGGGGTTGGAAGGGGGATGATTCTGCCGCTTCCTCACCCCGTGTCACCTTTATGTCCTGATTTAACCCATCCAGACTCTCGCTGAAGTAAAATCTGGATTTTCCACCTTTGGCGTGGGGGGGTTTCATTCCAAACCAAGGCCCGGTTGTGGCCATCAGGTTTTCCATCAGTTTTATGCAGCTGCTCCCTGAGGATTAATAATAATTTCTGATTTTTATTGGAGCTGTGCAGAGAGCAGAGGTTCAGCTCTGTGGGCAGGGTTTTGGAGGAGGGAGGGAACGTTGAAATCCGGCTGCTTTGTCACAGGGAATTAAAATGGAAAACTAAGACTTGACAGAAATGGAAGAGCAACAATTTATCAGCGAAGAAATATTGAATTTATGCTCTGTCTCCTGTCACTGATCCATTTGTCACATGTCTGGTGGCTGAGCATGCCTTTGAAATCTGTCACTTCAAAAGGATCGGGGGCCCATCTTCTGATTCCTCATTTCCAAGGTGGTAATTTGGGATTTTTCTCTGTAACCAGAGCTTGGGTGGAGCTCTGAGCAACCTGGGGTGGTGGAAGGAGTTTCCTGCCCTGGGGATGAGATGGGATTTAATCTGGAAATCAGCCTGGAATTCCATGAAAACGCAGCTTTCAAGCCTTGAAGGGCAACAAAACGCAGAAATTAATCAGGTGTGGGTCTCTCTGCGCCCTGTCCATGGCATTGATCCGCCGCTGGCATCCATAATTTGGGATTTGTCAATCCTGGGACTCGCTGGGGCCGGCCAGGCAGGGCTGAGCCGTGGGAGGAGCAGAGTGGGCAGTAAATCGTGGCTCTGTGCTCCCGCTGCCTGCTGTGCACCATTAAACTGCTAATTTGGGTCTGCTCCGGGAACAGGACTGCTGAGATCCTGCATTTCCAACTCAAGGGCCTCCCATTAACAAAAATCAGGATGTATCGACTGGAGCTGGAGGAATAAATTGTCCTGCTCAGTTAATTGGCTCCTTAGGCTCCCCCTAAGAGCTGCTCTGCTGCTCCCTCTCCTTCCTTGTCTTTCCCTGGTTCTTTATGGATTCTTAATTCCTAAAGGATCCAGAGCCGCCGTATTTGAGGCAGAACTTCCCTCTTTGTGCCGTGGGAATCTGAGAGGATTCCTCACTCATTTTCACAGGGATGGGCCGTAATTATTGCTGTAAAAAATGGATATTTTCCTTCCTTCCGTCGCAGAAGGAGGTTGATTGCAAAGCCGTGGATGTTGGGGTTGGAAGTGCCAGCAGATCCTTTGTGATAACGAGGGGTTCATTAGGGAAAAATTCATTAGGAGATCTGGTCTGTGGTGCAGGCAGAATTCCCTCTCCTCTCCCTGGGTGTGAACTCAGGCTGTCGTGGGAATCAAAACTTGAGCCTGACTCCAGCTCCACGTGCAAGGATGGCCCAAAATTCCAAACCCAGGCTGGGGCTTGGCAGGCTCACAATGGGATCCACGCTCGTTAATCTGTGATTATGATTAGCAGCTCTAATAATAATGACCAAAGAAGTAATTAACGAGGCTGAGCTTGGCGTGGGCTGCAACGGAAATAATATTTGAGCAATCTGAGTCTTTAAAATTAATTGTTTCCTCTAATTTCGCTTCAATAGGAGACAAATGAAGTGTTGTGTGTAAAGCTGGAATGCTGGGAGAANTTTTAATTTTAATTTTAATTTTCTATTTGATTCCTCTGGGGGATGGAAATGGCAACAGTTTTGGTGCTGGGAGAGCTGGAAAAAGATTTTGGGATTGGGGCTGGGATGATGCTCAGGGTTCTCTGTTTTGATTTCTGTCCTTTCAAACCCTAATCAAAATCACTTATTGACAAGAAATTCTTTACAGCACATCCTGTATTTTTGCCTTTTTCCTGATTTTCCCCTGGATTTTGGTGGCGTTTGGGGCTGATTGTGTCAGGATCTCAGAGGGGCTCCCAGGCCAGCTTGTTTGATTTCCCAATTCTGTGCAAATCCTGGGATTTCCAGCTGTTCCTGAGGCCTTGGAAGTCTGTGGGAATCAGGCTCCTGGGAAGTGCTGCCTGATCTTGGTCCTGGCCAGGGGATTTCCAGCTCGGCCGTGGAAATTTGGTGGAACTGGTTGGAATAACAACGCTGAGGATAAAAATCCCCGAGTCCTGCTCCGTCTTTTCCTCAGGATGGCTCTTCCTGCTGCTCCAGTGGGGCCCAATGGATACCCCCCAGAGCTTGTGGGATTTTTGGAGTGTTCAGAAACCTGGGATATTCATGTTCCTGCTACTTGCCCTTAGATCTGAGCACGAAAAATGTGTTTTAACGTCCCGGATCCTGCTGTTGTCCCACATTTCCCATTCCCAGCCCAGTGGGAGAAGCCGTGGGNTCCCCCTAAGAGCTGCTCTGCTGCTCCCTCTCCTTCCTTGTCTTTCCCTGGTTCTTTATGGATTCTTAATTCCTAAAGGATCCAGAGCCGCCGTAATTGAGGCAGAACTTCCCTCTTTGTGCCGTGGGAATCTGAGAGGATTCCTCACTCATTTTTACAGGGATGGGCTGTAATTATTGCTGTAAAAAATGGATATTTTCCTTCCTTCCGTCGCAGAAGGAGGTTGATTGCAAAGCCGTGGATGTTGGGGTTGGAAGTGCCAGCAGATCCTTTGTGATAACGAGGGGTTCATTAGGGAAAAATTCATTAGGAGATCTGGTCTGTGGTGCAGGCAGAATTCCCTCTCCTCTCCCTGGGTGTGAACTCAGGCTGTCGTGGGAATCAAAACTTGAACCTGACTCCAGCTCCATGCGCAAGGATGGCCCAAAATTCCAAACCCAGGCTGGGGCTTGGCAGGCTCACAATGGGATCCACGCTCGTTAATCTGTGATTATGATTAGCAGCTCTAATAATAATGACCAAAGAAGTAATTAACGAGGCTGAGCTTGGCGTGGGCTGCAACGGAAATAATATTTGAGCAATCTGAGTCTTTAAAATTAATTGTTTCCTCTAATTTCGCTTCAATAGGAGACAAATGAAGTGTTGTGTGTAAAGCTGGAATGCTGGGAGAATTCCACAGCTCCAGGTGCATCCCAGGCAGGATGGGACACTGGAATTCAACTGAAAGTGAGGAAAATCCCTGCAGATTCCTTGATTTCTGATGGGCAGCTCCAAGTAGAGAACTGTTCCTCAGAGGTTTAGTCAGGGATATTTTATTTTATTTTATTTTATTT
>VYXD01001560.1:36479-59370 GCA_013397195.1 Hylia prasina | reverse complement strand
AAAAAAGACTTTTTTTTTTTTCCCTTTTTTTTTTTTTCTCCTTCCCCAGGCTGTGTTTATTTGTGCCATTCTTGAAATAAATGTGGGTCAAAGCAGGAGCTGTCACATCCAGCCTGCCAAAATCGTGGAGCTGATGGATGAGGAAATGGTGTTTGAGCTGGGAATTGTTTATTGGGATTAAATATTCCAAGAAGGAACACTGAGGGCTTCCAAGGGAGAGCTCCAGAGCCACCTCAGGGGTTTTCCTGCTGCTTGTCCACGGCAAATCCCCCAAGGTTTAAATGCTTGGAGTTAAGGATGTGACTGGAAATCCTTTTCCATCCTGCACTTCTAGGAATGGGAAGAAACCAGAATTCTGAGATGCAATTTCCCTGCTCTGCTCCTCATTTTCCTTGATCACTTTCATGACCCAAGCAGCACCTCGGGGAGATTCAGCATTCCCTGTGGATTTGAGGCCACTGGAATTCGGGAATATGATCAGCTGGAAATTCCTAAGGACTTCTGTGTGTGGATCCTTCAAAATCATCTGGGAAGGGGATTTTTCTCAGGTGTTCCCTGCTGGAATCACCACTTCAAGCATTCATCTTCCAGCTCCAAAATATTTATGGGATCTCACACTGAGGGAGGTGCGTTTGGGATAATGGGATGGAGGACATTTTATCTCTTCCTGGGAGAGATTTGAGAGGAATAATAAATAACAATTGGATATCAAATGCCAGGATCAGCTGGAAAAGGTTTTAAATGCTGAAGTGCAAGGGACAGTTTTATCGGGACATTTCCAGGTCAGGCTCGGATAAAGATTGGGAACTAATGGTAATAATAATTGAAAAGATGACTTTAAAAGTCAGTTTGAAGAGGTTTGAGCCCACAAACCATTTAATGCTTGCTCTAGCAGGATGGAGTGATAAAATCAGCTGTGGTGATGCCAAATTTACCTTCCTTAATTGGACCCCGAAGTTCCTTGGGTTAAATTTTCCGTCCCACTCTTTACTCCCGACGAGGGTTAACAAGGATAAACCCCACAAACAGGAAGGGTTTTTTTTGCTGTCACCCTTCCAGGCAGAAATACGTGGATTTCAGCAGCTGGAATTGTTATTCTGGTGAATCATTGAATTTTCTTTTTTTTCTCTGAAATTGTAGGGAAAAAACCAAAAATCCTACAACTGACGAATGAGTGAATTTCTGGGTGACGGGAAAAACCAGCAGAAATTTGTGGGTGCAGCTTCAATTTTCACAGAGACACTCTGGCCCAGTGATTATGAAAATTTCAGCATTAAAACTGGGGGGGGGATCAGGAGAAAACAGCTGGAAATATTTTTGGGAATGTGCCAGGCAGAAGCAGGGGGTGTACTTGATTATTGATGATGTCACCAATTATTGATTTAAGTGGTTCCATCACGTTTGTTGGAATATTGCATTTTGATCACTTCTGGCTTGGCAAATGTACAGCAAAATGAGAACAGTTCTGAAAAAAAAATATAAAAAAATCTTAAAGCAGGGATATTCAAGAAAAACCCATCCCTGGTTACAAACAGCCCCAGGTGGAGGAACCAGAGGCTGCTGTTAATCAGTTCCTCCACATTTCCCCATCCTGATTTATCTGTGGGACCGTCCCTCATTGAATTCCAGCCCCAAATCGTGGATTAATTTGGTTAGAAACACATTTTGGAGCCAGGGAATGCTGAGGCAGAGCTTTCCCAAGGATCCGAGCCCGTCAAATTAGTGGGACACAAATTTCTGCCCTTGCAGGAGCTGCCTGAAATTCCTCCAGTTTCTCTGGAGCATCTTCCCTGGTATTCCCACCTAATTTTCCACCTTCTCTGCTGTGTTGTGCCCTCTGGATTTTGCCAGATTTTCCCACGTTTAGGCTTTGGCTCAGAGCAGACTTGGAAAATCTTGGATTTTAAAGGTTATTTCAATAATATTTTTAATATTCTTAGCGTGTTTCTTTGCCAGATCAGGACCTCCAGCACAGAATTCATCAGGAAAGAGGGATGGGGTGGAATTAAGTGGTTGGAAAAAAAGGGTTTGGGATAAAGAGCAGCGCCTTGTAACACATTCCAGTGAGCACAGGGATCAGAGATGGCTGCTTCAATTTAATGTAAAAAAATAAAAGATGGAATACGTTGAGATCAGTTTTAGGACCGAGTTAATGTAAATTCTTTAAATGAGTTGGAAAAAATGGCATTGATTTCACATAAGTCTTCCCTGCAGCAGGGACAGGGCTTCGTTTTAGGCAAATTAATAAATTTTAATATTAAAACTTTGAAGTGCTCAAAGAACAAATTCTTACCCCCGGTGTTTGAGCAGGAAAAGGTGTTCAGGTGAGGTGGAAGTGGCAGGAGCTCCACCCTGAGAGCCACAGGAGGAGGAAAATACCTTGGACAGGGGAAAACAGGGGAAAATATAGCCCCAAACGGGCTGGAATTGATCTTTATTTCCTTGATCTTTATTCCTCCAAGATTTAAGGAACTAAATTATCCCTGGATGTGTCCAAGGCAACCTTGGGATAGTGGGAGGTGCCCATGGCGGGGGTGGAATGGGATGAGCTTTGATCCCTTCCCAACCAAACCATGTTGGGATTCTGAACCTGGAATTTCTGGTGAGTTTTGTCACATTGAGAGGAGTCAAATCCTCCTCCTTTTCTTTGTCTGAAAGTGTTGAGGAAACTTTTACTCAAGTGTTTTAGCAAATTCGTGCTCAATGCTTTAACAGCTTCCAACTGCATCCTCTGTCAAATTTTCTCTTCTGCAGGAATGATTTTCCTACTTGGAGTCAGCAGATGAGCAATAATTTAATTTTGGAGAAGCAGCCAGCAGAGAGAAATGATGATCTGATTAATTGAAGCTATTCAGCGCTGTGAGATGTCTTTTCCCCAAACTGAACGCAAATCCTTGGTGAGGCAGAGTTAAAATGCTTGAAATTGGAAAGTAGGAGTGAGTGCAACAAAACAATGACACGGTTATGGACTGAGACTCCTCCCTGGATAAATCACCGGATTTAAAACAAAAGAGGGCAGGAATTACGGGTCTGGTTTCTCACCAGGGCTCTTCTCTTGTGAAAAATGTTGATCTGTGTCACCTGAGAAGGTGAAATGTTTGGAAAGACAGGTGTCTGCTAAGGAAGGCAGGAGCCTCCCTGGAAATGGAAAATGTAAATCCCCTTCTTCCAAATTATTGTGATTTGGAAATTAAGGGGCTCTCAGGCAAAGATATGGGAACAGGAATAACAGTTCTTTACCAGGAAAATTAAAATAAAAATGCAGTAGTACAAAAGCAAACCCTGCCAGAGTCAGAGCAGGCCCTGGCACTGCTGGTCAGGGTGTTGGAGCAGCCCAATCCAGCCCTTTAGGGTTGGACTTTAGGGTTCTTCCAACTCAAACCATTCCATAATTCCATGATTCCATGATCATGCTGTGTAAAGCCTCTGCTAATAATTATCCTTAAGGAAATGGAACAGGATTTCCCCGCCAATTTGTGATTCCAGGACAAATGAAAAATCCTGATGAGCCTGATCTTGGTTTTGGTGCCCTTTCCTTCAAGGATCTCAGGAGGCTGGGGGGCATTTCCTGGGATTTGCATCCCAAACCCTCTGACAATGAAATTGTGGGGGATGTTTTTTCCAGCTGTTTTTGTCCTGCAGTTTGTGCGTTTCCTCCCTTGGTGAGAAATCAGGATATTGCAGAAGCACAATTAATTTGAGTAGGTGCCCGCTGGGCCCTTCTGTGATTTCAGGGAGTGTTCGAATAATTTTTTTATCTCTTCCTAAAGACATTTAGAAGTGAAAAATTCCAGGTAAGAAACTTCAGAAAAGAGGATTCCCTTCTGTAGACTATTTAAAAAACCATATTTTTCCCTTAAATTACTTGTGGATCCAAACTTAAGCTGTCTGCTCCATCATTCCTTCACTTCCCATGAAAACTGCCTCACAAATCCCTCAGGAAGAATGGAAATGTCCCTGAAGCCTTTGGACACTGGAAGAGACCTGATTCCCTTGTCTGTGGAGGGTTATGATTTAAGGAACTCTTTTAGACCAGGAATCCATGGATATGGAGAGGTAAAAAGGAAGTGTTGTGGATTTACAACCCCCTGGAGGCAGTGGGAATGCAGAGAGGGATATCAGAGGTTGGGTTTGGTTACATAGAAACAATAAATTATATTTACATACAGGATCTTTACTTATATGCACATATGGGGCTGAGGGGCAGCTCTGGTCCCACGGATTTTGTGATCCTGGGATCTGGGATTCAGAAGGAAGCCTTGGGAGCATCTTCCCTTCTGGATCACTGGCTCCAAGGCAACGGTGTCACATAATCCTTTCCAGAATCATCTGTGGTTTAAGATTCCAATTCTCTTCCCACTAAAGCTGTTCCAGCTTTTCACTGCTTTAATTGGGAATGTTCATTTACTTTCCAGCCTTGTTATAGTCACAGGCAATTTTGTCCCATTTGTTTTGGAGCCAGAATCGCTCTACACTTTAAATATACATTTTTTTTTTCCCCCGTGTTAGTGGAGGCTTGAGGTTATTTGGGCTGTGTTTTAAAACGAAAAACAACAGAAAAGTTTGTGGTGGTTTAGAGTCAAAATGAGCTGAAGCTTGATGGAATTCTAGTGAGGCACAGAATCAGGTGTTCAATTAAAATTGAATTACTCTGAGCTGACACTCACTCGAGTCGTTGAGATCCCCTTGAATGGACTCTCCTTCCCGCACACAAAGTGGGAGCAGAGGTGACGTCCTGCTCCGTAAGGACATTGCCAAAATCTTTCAGAGCTTTCTGAAGTTCAAGCAGCTCTCCAAAGGAGCATCTCAGGCTTGACCCGAGCTGTCTGCAGGGATGCTGCTGCTGCTGCTCAGCTCTGGAGCCTCTGCCCACTCCAGGAAATACACGGAATGTGGGATAGAAATAAATCCCACTCTCACAATCAGCCTCACAGTGGTTACAACCTCCAGGATCTGCTCCCATCCCTCCCCTGGCAGCACAGGGAAGTTCTCCCAGCCCACAAAGCAAAAGGAAACCAAAAATAGAGCCAATTTATGGCCAGGATCAAGATTTGAGGGAGGTTTTCCAGCTTTTCTGTGGCTGGAAAAGTGGAATGGATGCAACAGTGATGAGTGTGGATGTGTTGACCGAAATCTGGGCATTCCTGTCTGGGTGCCGTTGGAGAAACCCAAATCAAGGAGTCTGAGGTGCCTTTTGATCCTTCCCAGCTCACCCAGATCCCCAGAGAAGCTGCAGCTGGAATTGGGGATGGTTTTTGGACTGAAATGGCTCTTTGGGGGCTTTTATTGCTTTCCAGTGCTGCCCTACACAAAAACTGTCACAGTAACAGTCAGTCAGAGTCATGGAGGGGGAAGAGACCCTATAAATCCTTATCTTTCAAGAATTCCATTTCAGACTTGATTTTCCTCCTGGAAGCAGCCCCTGGAATGAGTCAAACGCTGCATTTGCTCACATGTAGTGAAGTTTATGGCTCCAGAACAACCATTTATCCACTGCCACTTCGGAGAGATTTTTATGGAGGATCTGGAACAGGACCTGTGCCACCTCTCCTTGGGCAGACTCCAAAGGATGCTGAGCTGTTCCAAAGGTTTCTCCTTTTATATTACCCTGGGATATCAAAGCACTGCACAGGACAGGCCTTCACTTTTTCCAAGGATTTTGAGGCTGAAATTGGCCTTGTCTCACACTGGCAACAGGAGGAAGGAATGCCTTGGCCAAGTGGGAGGGGAGGATGCCCATTCCAGGGATTATACGGAATATCCACAGGAATTTGTGGAACCAGGACGAGTTTTTTTTCTCCCAGGTCATACAACCATAACCCAAATGCCCCAAAAGACTGATCCTAATTAAAGATCGATGCCATGATGCCACAACACGACACGAAAAAACCTCATGAGGCACAGTGGTGAGCAAGCAGGAAAAAAGAGACTAGTTTATTTACAAAACTCAGTTTTATCCATTTCCAAAGGTGCCTGTGGGTTGGAGGATGAAATCCCACCTCCCAAACCACATTGGTCAGGACAACTGTCAATCAACTTTCTCCTCCTACCTAAAAATATGTAACCAACGAAGGACAGTTGGGAAAACAAAGCTCTTGTTTATAGTAGAAGGGTGGGAAAGTAAAAATTCTGACTTCAATATGAAACACAAATCAGAAGGCCCAGAAAAATCCTCAAAACAAGGGTGACACAGGCCCTGTTTACAAATGTCTGTCTCAGAAAGCTGGTTTCAGCCTTGGTTTCTAAGGAGACCCAAGGTAGCAGAGGGATCTTGGAATTTGTTTTGTCTTTCTGCCCAGAAAAGTATTGAAACCAAGCTACAACATGAAGCTACGAGTGTATGGGTAAAGGCCAGAGAATAGATAAAAGGAAAAAGGGTTAAAACCAAAATGGCATCGGTGGGAACCTCAGAAAATACAAGTTTGTTCCTCAAAATCCAAAAGCTGCTCACTTTGGAGAGCCTCTGTTCCAAATAATCCAGCAGCAAGTGCAGAGGGAAGGGTTTTGAAAATCACAGCACGGCCCAGCCCGGGAGTCCCAGAGCGCTCACTGCGCAGACAATTTAGCAAACCTGGGGCCGGCATTGTTTGACACCTTTTGCACCTCCTGATTTAATCCAAAAATTGTCTTCTACCTTTTCTTTGCAAAGCTGCCCTGGGTGTGTAAATTGAATTACATCAATTTACAGGACAAACCACGGGGGGCAGCTTCCAAAACAGCTCCCCTGGCCTCTCACCCCTGCGAACAGAGGAAAACACCACGCACAGATGTGAGGGGGAAGAAGAAGCAAATCCTGAGAAAATGAACCCATTTTCATGAGATCTCTGGGCTAATCACGAGCAGTAATTAGCTCAAGAGGCAGAGAGAGGAGATGCTGCAGTTTCCTCCCCAGCTCAGAAATGTTCTGAGCTGATCTGTCCTGCCAAAGCCAGGATAGGCCTGGGCATTCCCGCCTTGCCAGCTTTAGGAACCGAGAGGAGTTTATGGCTGAAAACACCCATCAACATAAAACCTTTGCTCCTTTCTGTGTTTTTTTCCTGGCTGCAGAGGCCTTTCCCACGCATTATGGGATGCTGGATTGTTCCTCAGTCCCGTTGAACTGCTCTGGCTTTCTCCATTTCTCTGTTAGTTGTTCCTGGATACTCCTGGTGGTGCCTGGGATCAATTTGTGGCGTAGCTCCTGGAGGGCTGGAATGGTCGGATGCCCTCACAGAGCTCAGCCACACATTGCTGATCCCAGCAGCTGGAATCCTTTAAACCCCACCTGAGGGATATCCTGGTTATTCCTGTGGTTAATAAACATCCTGGTTCATGCAGCCAGCCACAGGCATTGGATTCAGAGGGTTTTCAGGGATAACAAGGTCTTGGATGTCTTGGATTGTTCTGGGTAGGCACAGAGCTCTGTGGGTGAGAGTCTGTGTCCATCCTGGGAGGGAGGAAAGATTTTATTGTCCTGGCTGATTCCAGCTGATTCCTGTCATCCAAACATTGGAAGGTTTCATGGGCACAGCTGCCAAACGTGGATCAAGCAGAAATTCCTGGGATCTCTTGTGCACCTGCATCATCCAACTGTTAATTGAAAGTAATTCAAGGCCTCAGTTCAAGCCAGAATTCAGAGTTGTTGCCTCTGACTGAAGCCATTCCTGAGCCTTGGAACTGCTGGAGCAGGGATAAATAATCCAGTGGTGCTGTTTTAGGAGGAAACCTTGCTGCTAATTTCCACCTGCTGACGATTAGTTTAAAACTCTGTAGAGATAATTTTTAAATTGTCCTGGACACTTGTGAGCAGCGATCCCAAGGATTAGGTGCTACTCTCATGGAAATAGGCCCTGGGGATGTGGGAGAAGCTCCCAGCCCACTCCAGTTTCTGGGAGAAACTCCCAGATCTGCCTCCAGGCTGAGGTGAATGTTTAGGAAAACAGGGAACAACACATTTTGAGGGCAGATCTGGGAAAACCAAAGCCTGGGTTTTGCACCACTTCCATTCCACGCAGGTGTGAGCAGAGCTCCGTGGCTTTACAACCACCTGCTCCACTTCATTCCCTGCTGAGAAAAACTCAGGCTGCTGCTGCGTAGGGATGAGAAAATCTGGGATCAGACACTCGGAGAGCTCCTCATCCTGGGAAGCACCACGAGGTGCTGGGGGCAGCAGGATTTGCTGGATGCTCGAGGGGCAGCCGTGGTGGGGATGCTCTGTCAGACTGGATGCACATTGGATTGGCCCCTCCAGCGCTGAGCTGACAGGGGCAGGAATTTCAGGGAAGCTCCTGATGCATTTGGGATCATGAGAGTGCAGATGGCAACCAGGCACATCCCATTCCCTAATCTTTTGGGATTATGCTTGGAAACATTGATGGGAAGAGACTGGGGAGTTGTTGCCACTGTTCACCCATGGCCTGGATGGGGAAGGCCAAATTCCAGCACCTCAGGACGTGGATGGAGGGAGCCACAATCCTTCAGCAGGATCGTCATTCCCAGGGATGCTCCCGCAAGTGACAGGGAGCTATTTTTGAAAAGCTGGATTCTGTTGGAGGAGGATAAAGTCAGAAATACAGGAGCAGGTTGAATGGGCTTGAGATTTTATGCCTTTTTGCTGGAATTCAGCAAAACTGAATTGCTCTTAGTTCAGTATCCAGGACCGTGAACTGGAAGCCGCACTTCCCAAAATCCCGGTCACGCCACGCTGAGCAGGGGCAGTGACGTGTGCCTGAGCCTCCCTGTCCCCACCACAGTCAATATCTCCCTGCCCAAGCTGAACCAAAGGGAAAAAGATCAATTTTCCAGCTGGAGCCTGCAGGGAGGCTTCATCCATCACCAGAATTCTGGGAAGAGACTCTCTCCCTTCCGGGAATGCAGCCATGTGGAGAAGGGCTGGGAATGCATCCTGTGCCTGAGATTAGCTGGAGGAGGGAGGTGATGAGTGTGGCTGATGGTGGAGATGGAGCTTTTCCTGGGCTGTGCCTGCAGAGATTGGTTTTATCGTGGAGTTCTGGCAGATTCTGGCAGCTGAACCCATCCCAAATCTTTTCCAAGTGTTGGAGTGGTGTGGGATGGGCAGCAGGGATTTGGGATGGGCCACAGCTTCGGGAATGATCCTGAAACAGAAAAATATTTCTCAGGACACAGACCCAGAGGAAAGACAGAGCCCATCTCCACTTGCCACGGGCAATGTCATTAATTAATCTGGGCTAATTATCTGCTGCCTTTATCCCTGGAGACCCAGAACTCTTGGAATGTCCTATTCCTCATAAATCACCTCTTCCATGAGCCAGTTTTGTGTTTCTGAGGCCAGCAAGGGGGGATGGCTGAGGGGTGGAAGCTTTTAGGTTTCAGGGTGGCTCTGTGAAATCCTTCCTGCTGCTTCCCTCAGGAAGGACTTGGAATGTGCAATCCTGGAATCCCAGAGCGGTTTGGGGTGGAAGGAAACAAATAAAATAAAATATATCTTGTTGCACCCCCTGCCATTCCAGCCCAAACAGAAAAAGAGGAAAACAAGCCAAACCAAAGCCTTTAATGTCTCAGAGCCAGAGTTAGGTGGGAAAAAGATGCTGCAGGAATTCTCCCGCGGGATCTAAGTGGGGACAAATCCAGACGGTGTCCATGGGGTTTGCTGCAGCTTTTCCAAGAGAATATGGAACAACGGCAGTGCTGCTGGTTGGGATCTATCCTAAAAATTAACCCTTCTCCCTTCAAAACCATGCAACTCCGAGCACTGGCTTTCCCACATTCCGTGTTCTCCAGGACACTCCTTTGATTCGGGATAAAATTCAATATTTAGGTGACAAAATTCAATGTTTAGTTGTAAAAGGGTTCTGGCAAGGCAGAAAACAATGATCCCACACTGTAATTCTCTTGGAATTACAGCCTGGTGGTAGAGCTGGTACCTGGACCATGGATAAGGAATTATCCCAAGCAAGATGTGGGATGGTTTCCCTCCAGGAATCTCGGTATCAAAAACTCAAAAAAACCCCAAAAAAAGGGTTTTCTCCTCCAAGAACAGACGTTCTCCAAACTTTTTGGGGTAACTCAGCCCCATCAATGGCCAGCGAATTCCAGAGGAGGCAAAATCCAATTCCTGGAGGAAATCTCACGTGGGAAAGGCCTTTTTCCCCACCATCCCTTTGGATAATGGCTCACCAAGCTCTGTTTTAGCAGCTGATCCAAGGCCAGGTTTGTGCCAATAGCCCCAACCTCAGATTTGATTTGTTTAACATAAAATCTAGGCCTGTAGGCACCTCCATAATGAATTTCATTAAAGAGAAAAATTCTATAATGCAGCATTTTATGATTAATTAACCGGGCATAAAAACGGTAATTATAATTATGCTCCTAATTCCACTCTCGTGTCACAATCATCGTAATTGATCAAAATGTTTTACCCCGCAAGGTTTTTAAAAATTGCAGTGCAGGAGAGGAAAACCCTTTTGAAGGCCAAACCCAATCCCCAGATCTGAGGACTTTTAAAGGAGAAGCCTTTGGGGTTGGAAAGGACCTCAAAGCTCATCCCATTCCACACCTTTTCCATGGGCAGGGACACCTCCCACTGTCCCAGGCTGCTCCAGCCTGGCCTTGGGCTCTTCCAGCGATCCAGGGGCAGCCACAGCTTCTCTGGGAATTCCATCCCAGCCCCTCCCCACCCTCCCAGCCAGGAATTCCCAATTCCCAATCTCCCCTCCATCCCTGCCCTCTGGCAGTGGGAAGCCATTCCCTGTGTCCTGTCCTTCCACCCTTTATCCAAAGTCCTTCCAGCTTTTTTTTTCCTTCCTGCTTCCCACTGGGAGCGGCTTTTCCAGTGGTTCCCTCTCACCCTGTGCTCCGGGAAAGGCTCTCAGGGTCTCAGTGTTGCTGTTTGTGTTTGTTTTCCCTGGATTTGTGCGATGGGAAGTATTAAATGAACCATTTTCTCCCAGGCGCACGGAGCGCTGATCGTTGGGCTCGTTCTTATTGATGTCTGACCTGCAAACAGATTGCAGCTTTTTGTTGGTTTTAATATAATGCCACAATCTCAGTATGCAGGCACGGGAATGCCAAATAACAAGGAACAGGTGTATCCCGGAATTACAGGCGCCCTTTGGCTGGAAAAAAAAAAAAATTGCTGTGGAATCTTTTTGTTGGTTTTTCATTTATTCCTTGCAGTTCTCTGTTGGGGAAGTGAGTTCAAATTTTGACACATTCTGTGTTTGTGATTCTGTAATTAATAAAATAAATTGATATTTAATCAGTAAATATTGTGGGTTATATATATATATATTGTGGGTTATATCAGGGTGTCCATGTTTTATTCAGGGAGTGGGTGCCACCAGAGAGAACCTTGGAATATTTGTGTGGGAAGGGACCCCCAAGGATCACCCAGTGCAATTCCTGGTCCTCCACACCAACAATCCCACCCTGTGCATCCCTGGGAGCGCTGTCCGAACTCTCCTGGAGCTCTGGAATATCTCCTGGCGCACCCTATCCATGAGGAACGGTCACTTGTGGATGGAATCACGGCCCAGCCCACCCTCAGTGCTCTCCTGGGAAGCAGGAGGAGGATCAGTGCAGAATATTCTCCTTCACCAATATTTCTAACAACCCAACGACTCCTTTTCGATGAAACCACTTTGGGTTTCATTTTCAGCAGCTCTGCTGTGACACTCCCATCCCCTCCCCTCCCTCCCTGCTCCGTGTTTTCCTTGGCACTTCTGGCAGAAAGTCAATAAACTCCCAATAAAAGAAATCTCGGAAGGGTTTCCCCGGACTTTATTAGGTTGACAACACGAAAAAATGTGTTACAGGTTTTATTTAAAGCTCATAGGAAACAAACTCATGGATATTCCCAGGGGAAGGATTAAAGCTGGAGGATGGAAGTGTTCAAAGCTGCTCTGGGCCATCCTGATTCAAGCCAGGCTTGGATCATTCCCAGGAGGAGTTTGCTTAAGAAAATCTTGGAAAAGCAGCATTTGGAGGCTCCCCTCAGTGCAGGCCTGGAATAGAGCGGGATAAAAGTGAAACAAAATCTTCTGGTGATCCCAAATCCTGCCTGGATACCTGTGGGAGAAATACAAACACTAAAATTACAACTTTTTTCTTCAAGGAGTCCCATAAAACCTGTGGAAACTTCAAGGCCAGGTTGGACCCTGGAATAGCGGGAGGTATCCCTGCCCATGGAAAATGTATGGAATGGGATGGGCTTTTAGGTCCCTTCCAACCCAAACCATTGTGGGATTCTAATGGCAGCCAGAGAAATGAAAATCTATTAAAATTCCTAAATTCACTGATGAATGATCAGGGATGGGTTTGCTTTTGGGGTGGGGCGAAGCAGAACCTCCCAGCACCCCGTGGCCCTTTCTGATTTTGGTGGGTGCCTGGTGCTTCAAGGTTGGCTCTGTTAGAGGCAAAAAAGTTGTGTTTTCCTCTGTTTTTCTCTGTTTCTGGAGCTCTGTGCCAGCATTTTGGCAGCTAATGGGCACCAGCTTGGTGCTGCAGGGGGGGGAGTGTTTGAATCCATAGGCAGAGCCCAGGGATTTTCTGGAAAATAAAAGCACAATTCCTGCAGCCTTTGAGGAATATTGGCAGAGTCTTGATGGTGGGAATTCATCAGATCCTAAGGGATCTTAAATCCCATCCGGTGCCATGGGCAGGGAAACCTTGCACTATCCCAGGTTGCTCCAAGCTCCGTCCAGCCTGGCCGTGGACACTTCCAGGGATTGGGATTCCGCAGCTTTTCTGGGCACCCTGGGCCAGGTTTGGGGTCCTGGTGGTGCTGATCCCATCCTGAATCTGGGCAGCCCATGTGGGTTAGAGCATCCCAGGAACCCCACGGGGGCCTGGGGGCGCTCAGCAAAGCGTTGACACATTTTAAATTCGTCTAAATTTGACACATTTTAAAGATATTTCAATGCACCAAAAGAAAAGAATTTTTTTCTTTTTTAACCTTCATTCCCCTCCAAACAGCAAAATGCTTTGACTGTCCTTATTCTTACCAGAACTCTCAGTAGGATTTTAACCTTCTCCAAATTTATGTTGGCACGGGAAAAAAAAAAAAAATAAATAACTTCAGTGCAGAAATCTTTGCTTTCACGAGGAAATTCATCCCCTGAGCAGGGAAGTCTGACTGAGAATCCTTTTGTGGGAAGCACCAGGACTTTCTGATACTCCTGGTGCTCTTAAATCATGAAAGATTTACACGAGGGCTGCAGGGCCGCCGATGTTTTCTGACATGTTCATTCACACTAAATCAGGCTCTGCCTCTTTAGAGTCTCTTTTCCAGACAGTTATGCAAATGCAGAAAGACAGGGATGGATTTAAAACGATTTCCAGAGCTGGAAGATTAGGAGGAAGTGACAGACTGCCACGGAAAACTGCTCCGGCGGAATTCCAGCCTGGGGAGGGGTGGGACGGGCAGCAGGGAGACGTGGAAGGAACAGATTAAAGGGTTTAGTTTTATCTTCACTGCTGAAATGTTGATGTGCTTGGGGTGCTGGGTCTGCTTTGCAAGGTGGCTGTGAGGAAATCAGAATTTAAAGGGATTTTGTAGGAATTTAGCACAGGGTTTGGCTGTTCCCAGAGCCAAACTCCTCATCCCGAGGCAGGAAACTTCTCCCTTGGCTTTGCGCAGGGACTGGAGCCTGCAAAGTCTCTAAAGTGACAATTATCTTAATTGTTTGTGTAATTGTCTTGTTTGTGTGGTTGAGTTTGTCCACCTGGATATGGGGGGATGAACCAGCTTCAAGGCTGGGATGTTGGAAGGTGTGGGGTGGGAACGGGGTGGGATTTTGGCTGCATTGTCCAACATCCCATGGCCCAGGGGAGGAGCAGAGGTCAGTCTGTGATGGGAGATTTTGGAGCACCCTCCTGATGATTGTGTCGTCTGTGATGCCTTTATTATTGTTAGATGTTTGTTATTGTTGGATACTAATCTGTTATTGAACACCTATTAGTAGTAGATATTTAGAATATAGGAAAGAAAAAGGCCTCGTCAAGCCTCTAAAGGGGGAAATGATGCCTTAACTTTTAACTTTCAGGTATTCCAGGCTCTGTGCTGCCCAGGGAGCAGCTCTGAGCTCACAGCCAGGGTCACTCAGCTCTGCACAGAGCAGGGACACAAAACAAATCCTGTTCCTGCTGCACACCAAGGACAACTTGGACAAGTTTTCAGCCCCAAAGCACAAACAAGGGTGGCTGAGGAGAGAAAACAAGAAGGATGGGACTTGATAACCTGCAGCTGGAATTGGACAATTCAACCCCAAGATGCAAATGGACCAAAACTTAGAAAAGTGTGAGACCTGGTGACCGTTTGTCCCTTTTGTGTCCATTTTGTGTCCATTTTGTGACCATTTTGTGACCATTTTGTGTCCATTTTGTGACCATTTTGTGTCCATTTTGTGTCCATTTCGTGTCCACCTTGGGTGCAGCCCTGCCCAGGCTCTTGTCCTGCCCAAGGTGTGCCTTAAAGGCCTTTTAATAAATCTCTGCTTTATTCTCTGTCCAGTCTATTCCAGCTCAGCCTTCCCAAGGCATCACCTGGGCCTCATTTCCCACCCCAAATCCTGGCTTTGGAGCTCTGCTGAGCTGTGATTGCTCGGGCTGATCCTCCAGCACTTGGGAATCCTTTCCACAGCAGTGGTGATTACCCAGCCCTTCCCAGGAGCTGCTGAGGTGGAAAACGCTGTGATTACTGAGCTGATATTCCAGGATTGCTCCTGGAAATCCAACTGGGCCATTTTCCTGTGGCTGATTAGGCCAGATGTGCAGGACACGTTTAATAAACTGCACAACAATCGGGATGATTCGACGGGAAACCTGCGGAGAATGGATTGGGAATTGAAAACTCCAGGAAATGGAGTCTTTGAAAGTGGTGTGTTCTGGCAGTGGGGACTGATTCCTGCTGTCCTTGGAATCCCTGGCAGATCCCAGTGGCTTCCAGAAGAATAAACCCAAATCCAGTGCTTGGACACTGCAAATTCCATGGATTTGTCCAAGGAAGGAAACAGTGCAGGGGGCACTGGGCTGGTCAGGGAGGATGGAAAAACCTTAATTAATGCACTGGTGCTAATTAAAGCCATCATTGCATCGCTGTAAATCAAATAATTCGGGTTGGGCGCGGGAACGGGTGGGACAAGGTTCTGCTGTGGGGCAGGAGGGCTTTGCTCCTTCCCTCCAACCTGCTCCCTTTCATCCCTTCCAGTCTGGTTCCAGACATTCCCATCGGTGCTGGATGTGCTTTTGTCCATTATTAAACTTTTATTTTCCACAGGGAAGCAGCCCAGGCAGAGCAGGAATTCCAAGGAACGCTGCCACAAAGCCGAGGGCAGGCCTGGCCAACTCAGCCACATCAGGAAGGGGGATGAAAGGAATTAAATTCCATGGAAGCTCATTAGGAGGGGCAATGAGTGAGGAGCGGGATCCTGATGTAATAATCTCCAGATGAAAACCAGCGCTGGCGTTGGGGGGGTTGGAGCAGAGATTCTGTGGGTCAGGCCCTGAATAATTCATTTATTCCAGAGTTTGCATCCAGAAATCAGGCGGAGGGTATAAAAAACCTTTGAACAACTAAAGTCTGGCTTTTCCTTGGGCAGGAAAATCCCACTTTTCCGTAATGTGCCTGAGCCACCCAGGCTGGTGCAAGTTTCTTCCCTCCGTGACCTCCCTGAGGAATTGTTCTCTTTTCCCTGGGTTATCTTCAGATCTTATCAGCATTGAATGTTTAAAGCACCACAGCAGTTAGAATATAAATAAATTCTTGTTTAGCAGCAGTGGCCAGCCAGGATTTTCCGGGATGAATCTCTCCTGAGTTCTGAGTTCGAGGAGCTTCTGATTCTCTGTCCACGAGGTTCCATTTCATTTCTGGCCTTCAAAAAGAGGCAGAAAAGAGCACAAGCTCCTGGTTTTGAATAAAAAAAAAGGATCAGGCTCCGAGTTTCTCCAGGTATTTTTGTGTTATCCATGCAGGAAGAGTTGCAGGCAGTTCCCAAAGGGAGGTGAGGTGGGTTCTGTGCTTTTCCAGAACTGTTATTCCCAAGATTTCTGACTGCTTTGCTAAAAAAAACTTCCTATTTTTCAAATTTCCCCATTATTTTTCCTGCCCGAATGCCACTTCCCACTCTTCTTTTCCAGGCAAGGCTTTTGCCAGGGATGTTTTGTGTCACTTTTTTCTGTTTTCACACTGACTTTGCAATATAAAACTGACTTTTCAATATAGAAAATACGAGCAGGACTTCCCAAAGTCTTGTTTCCCTCAGTGATCCAAAGCAGAGTCCAGGGAACAGGAGAGACAGAGGAGCAACCTGGAAATAATAAAAAAATATTATTCCCAGGCCCCAGGAATTTGCTAATTGGGCATTTCCTGACCAAAAATTGGTGTCTAAGTAGTTTTTTAGCTGGAATTTTTTGTCTTTCCTGCAGGGAATGAAGGGGTTCCATGGATTTGGTTCACCTGGTGCTCTGGGAATAAATGCAGAGCACAAAATTTGTGTGCTCAGGGGGTGATCCCACTTCCAAAATCATCCCAAATTAATTTCCCAGGAAGATAAGAGATCACAAAACCCCCATGGATGCATTTGCAACACTCCGAGTTTCCTGCCTGGTGCCAGTGGCACCCACTGGGGCAATTCCCAAAGATTTGAAGGATCTGAGAGACAATTTGGGAATTTTTTGTGGGATTTTTTCATCTCTCCTGCAGGGAATGAAGAGGTGCCATGGATTTGGTTCACCTGGTGCTCTGGGAATAAATGCAGAGCACAAAATTTGTGTGCTCAGGGGGTGATCCCACTTCCAAAATCATCCCAAATTAATTTCCCAGGAAGATAAGAGATCACAAAACCCCCATGGATGCATTTGCAACACTCTGAGCTTCCTGCCTGGTTCCCCATTCAGCCCCAGTGGCACCCACTGGGGCAATTCCCAAAGATTTGAAGGATCTGAGGGACACTTTGGGAGGTTTATGGGTTGCTTTAAGGACCAAAGTATTTGCCTGTGTTATTTCTCACACGGAGGAGAAAATGAGCCATAAAACCAACTTGATTTTAGTTGATGATCACTTTGATTTCCAGACATTATCTGTGTTCAGTTGCCCTTCTGGGAATTCCTGGAGTTAAAACACAAATTATTACTTAAGGAGCCAAGAAGAGTTTCAGGTTTTTTTTGGTAGAGGTGCTCACACCCCCTCTCACTCCCTGGATTTTGCAGGAGATTTTGATTTTTTGAAGAGTAAGGCCAAGCTGGATGGGGCTTGGAGCAACCTGGGATAGTGGAAGGTGCCCAAGGGGGTTGGAATGGGATGGGTTTTGAGGTCCCTTCCAACCCAAACCATTCTGGGATTCTGGGATTCAGTACAGCTTGGGAAGGGACAACTTCCTGAATTATAAAGTGAAAATTAACTGAATTAACAGAATTAAAATTTGGAGACCATTCCTCTGAGTTTCAGAAGTGCAGGAATTGCCTCCTCCATGATCCCAAATCTTCTGGCACAGCCTGTCCAGGGCTGGTGCTGAACTCCCAAACTCCAGGCAGGTCCTATCCATGATCCAAGAACACCTTCCTGAATTATAAGGTGCAAATTAATGGAATTAACAGATTTAAGAATTGGAGACCATTCCTCTGAGTTTCAGAAGTGCAGGAATTGCCTCCTCCATGATCCCAAATCCTCTGGCAAAGCCTGCCCAGGGCTGGTGCTGAGCCCCCAAACCTCACTCAGGTCCTATCCATGATCCAAACTGATGGAATATGGAAATCTTCCCACTCCCCTCATGCCTGTGGAGCACTAGGAATTCATTTTAGGGCCGTTTTATGGTGACTTTAAGGAACTCCCCGCGTTCCTCACCCTGCACATCACAATTAAAACTTTAATTACCCCCAGTCCAGTTCTGCGGGGCTGAGAGGGTCTTAAAATTAATAAATGTAAAACATCTCCCTTTTTTTTTTTATGGATCCACAGAGCTTGGCCATGGGCAAGTCACTTAACCTCCCTGCCTCGTTCTCCTCATCCATAAAACCCATAAAACCCATAAAATCCGGCTAATCGTCGCATCCGAGGAATATTGGGGGAATTAATGTGCTTTGAAGGTGAGAAGTGGGCAATGAGCAGTGAGCAGAGCGGAGGAGAAAGGGAAAAAAGAAAAGGAAAGGAAACCTTCCCCAAACCAAAACCTGTTTGATGTCTGCTAATGGAAGCGCTGGCACGGCGTGATGGAAATTTAGGAGAGGGAAAAGGTTTTTAAGGAGTCATTTGTTGATTTTCCTTGAGTTTCTGCTGGTGTTTTGTGCTGCCAGCGCCTCTTTGGAAGGGGCTGGGCCTTGTGTTTGAAGAGGCTTTTTTTGGGAAGATGAGGTGTCTGAGGTTTGGGTTGGATACGGGGGAATATTTCTTCACGGAAAGGATTGTCCAGACCTGGCACTGGTGGAGTTCCCATTCCTGGAGGGATTTAAAATCCATGTGGATGTGGCACTTGGAGACAGGGGTCGGTGGTGGCCTTGGCAATGCTGGGAATGGTTGGACACCAGGATCTTGAGGAGCTTTTCCAACCTCAGTGATTCCATAATCTCTGCACACCTGCACCTCCCCATCCCTGATTTCCCAGCTGTGCCATTAAACCCCACAGTGCCAAAAATTCAAACTTTATAGGAATTTCTGCAGCAGTCCCAAAAGAGCTTTAGCCATTCCCATTTTTTGCTGTGTGATGCTGCCCAGAGCAAGGATCACAGACAGTGAGTTTTAAAGTATATTTTGATTTTTGAATATTGATTTTGAATTTAGTTTGATTATTTTTAATTTNTGATTTTGATTTTGATTTTTATCTTGATTTTGATTTTGATTTCTGGTTTTGAGTCCTACTAGGTCATTAAACAGACAGGGAACTGATGAAAGTACAAACTTTTGGGAGAAGCTGCCTGGAAGTGTTAAAAAACGAGTGGATGTGGCACTTCCAGATACCTTTTAATGGGCACGGGGAGGTTTGATCAAAGGTTGGATTTGATCTTGGAGATCTCGGAGACGTTTTTGGTTTTGACCTTGGAGATCTTTTCCAACCTTAACGATTCCATAATTCCATGCTGGAAGAGAAAGCTTTTTTTTTTTTAAAAAGCTGAATTATCAGCCTGTTTTCCATTTTCCAAACGTTCTTTGCGCAGAAATAAGGGAAGGACAAAATTCCTGCTCCATCAGGTTTCCTGCTGGTGCCATTCCCACTCACGGGCAGCGCGTTGAGTCTTTGGGGAAGAGAATTTCCGCGTCTTCCTGAGGAATCCTGATGGAAACACGGCACAATTAGGGGGCGAGCATGGATCAAATGCCTCTGGAAGAAAGGGAAAAGGGTGACTCACGCTCAGATCTGGCTCTGGCAGCGACGTCAAAAATCTGAATCATTTCTGCCTTAAGAAAAGCCAACTTTGGGAGCTGCCGGCGCCGCCTTTCCAGCTGTGTGACAGTGAGTCACCATCTCCGGGCTGTCACTGGCATCCCATGGGAATCATATCCACGATTCCCATTCTTGGAATGGATATTCATTCGTGATTAAAGAGCACTTCAGGGAGTCACGGTTTGGGTTGAAAGGGACCTAGAAGATTGTCTCAATTCCATCCTTGTCACGCTCAGGGACAACTTCCACGATCCCAGTTTTATCCCAGCCCCATCCAACCTGGCCTTGGCCCAGGGATCCAGGGACACTTGCCCGGGTCTGTGAGTGGGGAAAAATTCAACTTAAATCAAGTTACTACTGGTATTTTATATTATTTTTTATGGTGTTTAAACACTACTGTGCCCTTAGCTGTGATTTCCACTTTTATCCCACTTTTTTTTTTCCTTTTGAAAATGATCTTGGAGCTTTAGAAGCCTGGAAAAGGCTCTCCATGTTCCTGCTGTGGCAGCACAACGCCCTCGTTCAGGGGCATGAGGGGAGGTTGGGATTTTCCAAGGTGCTGAACCTCCCAGATGCCGTGTGGGCTCTCAGTCAGATCCAAGTGTTTAATTCCTGGGAGAGCTGGGAATGGAACTCCAGGAGTCCTGATCAGGATGTTTAACCTGGAGCCGCCTTTCTTCTCAGGATCAGTAGGGAAACGAGGCATGAAGAGAGGTTGGGATTTTCCAAGGTGCTGAACCTCCCAGATCCCGTGTGGGCTCTCAATCAGATCCAAATGTTTGAGGCGCACGCAGAATTCCTGGGAGAGCCGGGAATGGAAATCCAGGCGTTCTGGCGAGGACGTTAAAGCCGGAGCCACGTTTCTTTTCACACCCTGTAGGGAAATCTCCTTCAGCTGGGTGAAACTCAGCAAAGTTCCAGTTCCCAACTGGGATGATCTCCTGGAGGCCGCAGTTAAAGACGGTTTGGGAGAGTTTGGAAGTGGCAGCCTTGATCTGTGCGCTGGAAGGGGTGTGCCAAACACATTCCCATGGTTTTTTTATGGAGTGCTCCATCTTTTTTTGGTGATAAATCAAGAAATGACCCATTTTTGGGCAGTAAGGCAGGACCAGATCGAGGTTTGGACACCACGAAGAGCAGCTGCTCCTTATGGAATGTCCGCTCACCTCCACCGGAAACTGGGACATTTTCTGCTCCATTAGGGTGAATTTTGGGATGGGGAACACTGCCGAAAGGAAAAGAAACGAGGAATGTGAATTAAAGCTCCATAATGAGGAGGGATTTGCATGATATCAAAAGGTAAGATCTCCAATTAGCTCATCAATAACCTTTGTGCTCGTCACCTCCAGGAGCCAGGTTTGGATTTTAGGATAATTCCTTCTTTTCTTGCGGCATTTACTGAGGAAAAAGCCCTGAAAGTTCCCAATAAATTGTTATAATTAAACTTCAGGGTGAATCAAGGCTTTGTGGACAGAAATCTGTTCATTTGTGCCCAGCTGTAACTGGGATCCGCTAAAATTTATGGGAATGTCGCCCATTAAGGACATTTCCTTGGGAATGAAATGAACGATCCTGGCAATAACGGAGCAAGGAGGAGGTTTTGATATCCATGGATGCGACTGAGCTCCTAATGAAGACAACTTCAGTTAATTTAAAAGATGCCAGAGCTGCTCTCAATGTAAGGATGAAAGGAGAAAAAAACAAGAGAAAAGGAGAAAAAGGTTGGAAGAAAAAGGAAGAAAAAGGAGGAAAAAAAAAGGAGCAAAGGGGAGAAAAAAAAGGATGGGAAAGGAGCCAGAAGAAGAATAAAGGAAGAAAAAGGAGAAAAAAGGAGAAAGGAGCAGAACAAAAAGAGAAAGAAAAGGTGGAAGAGGAGAAAATGAAGAGAAAAGGAGAAAAAAGGAGAAAAAAGGAGACTAAAAGAGGAAAAATGAGAAAAAATGAGAAAAAAGGAGACTAAAAGAGGAAAAATTAGGAAAAAGGAGGAAAAGGAAAAAGAAGAGGGAAAGAGGAGAAAAAAGGAAGAAAGGGAGAAAAAATGAGGAAAAGGAGAAAAAAGAAGAGGAATAGAGGGGAAAAAAGAAGAAAAAATAAGAGAGAAGGAGAAGAAAAGGAGAAAAAAGAGAAAAAGAAGAAAGAATAGAAGAAGAAAACAAGAAAAAAAGAAGAAGAAAAGAGGGGAAGAAGGAGGGAAAAGGAAGAAAAGGGGTGAAAAAAGGAAAAAAACCCCCCAGTAAACCAAAATAAACCCAAATATTTGTGCAGAGGAGGAGCGAGGGACATTTCCTGGCCAGAAAAAGTTGCCAGGCCTTGGGGAAGCTCAGGGAGGGAGCACGGGGTGCGCTGGAATGTTGGGAATGCGGGGCTGCCTCCAGCCCAGGTGCCATCCAAGGACAGAGGTGTCCCTTGGATCTGATCCCATCCAGCTCCCACCTAAAACCCCCAACCCTGCGGAAACACAACTCCTTGCAGGAATAACATTCCCATTTTCCTCTCCCGGGCGTTGTTCTGGCAGAGGCAGAGCCTCCTTTGCCTTTCCCAGTGCTCAGGGAAGCTCCAGAGGAAGTTTTATCCCGGCTTTTGTCGGCGTTTGATCCCATCCCACACAGACAGTGCGTCCCTGCAAAATCCTGCTGCATCCCAAAGCTTTTCCAACTGCAAACTCATTTGTTTTCCCCGTTTTTTTGGCTCCTGGAGAGGTTTGATGCAGCATTCCCAGCTTGTTTCCACTTGGATGGCTGAGCCAGCCTGCAGAGCCATCCCTAATTCTGCTTATTTCTCTATTTTTTTCCAAAATCCATATTTATTCTGTCAGCAGCTCTCTGTGTTCACCCTGGCAGTCTGTCCAGAGTTTGCCCACGAGAAGGAATGGAACAGCTGAGTCTCCTGGAAAAAAGGGAAAAAAAAAAATCATCCCACTAAACCAACTTGGAATCAGATAAATGGGATTTTGTGCTCCTGCTTCCTTAATGCACCGCTCCTGATTTATTCCAGCCCCAAAGGAAAGCTCCTCCTTCATTCCAAGCCTCTGGAGTGGAGCAGCAGGAGAAACAGAGAGGAATGGCTGGGAAGGCAAAGCAGGATTATGCTCGAGGCTCACAAGCATTTTGCTTTAAATGGAACATTTGTGCCTGGTGTTTTCATGGGATTCCAGGGGTTTTTTTCCCAGCAGAAAAGAGAGTTGGAGTAGCCGAAGTGATTTCTGGATATAAAGAGTCAGGAGCCACTGTTCCCTCTGGAATGCAGTTCTGCTCCAAGATCCACTTCTTGGAATGGTACAAGTCTCCCAGAAATGATTTGGATCAGGGAAGTTTCCCAGTTTGCACAAATCCCCTCCTGGAGTCTGCAGGCTCCTCCCAGACCTCCTGGAAATTCCCAGAACAGCTTTGACTTCCACATCTCCTTCCCACGGTGACATCCTCGGAGCCTCAGGGCAGGTGACAGGCTGGGAACGGGATGGGAGCAGGGAAAGAGGGAATGGTTTGGCTTGGGGTCTTGGTTTGGAAAGACAGGTGGCTGCCAGGGGAAGCCAGAGCGCCCCTTGGAATGGAGAATGG
>VYXD01001560.1:0-31737 GCA_013397195.1 Hylia prasina | reverse complement strand
TTTTTTTTTTTTTTTTTTTTTTTTTCCCCCATTCCCCAAATTTCCCATACTTTATTCCTGCTGTTTTCCTTAGATTTTGCCCCTTGGCCTCATCCACAATCACTTCTCTCCCTGGGAGTGTTTGGAGAGTTTCCCTGCATTATCCCAGCGTGACTCCCATCTCTCCATGGGTTGAGCTCGGCCTCTCTCCTTTTGGATGAGTTATTCCTGCAGAGCTGAAAGTCACATTTGCTGCTCTCTCCGGGCATTCTCCCATTTCCCAACTTTTTTGGGGCATTCCCACAGACCCTGGGGCAGCACTGGGTTCATTTTTGGGTGCTTTGCAAAAGATTTTGAGGGTTGGAGAAAGGAATTCTTTATTTTTTTTCCAGGATGGACAGGGCTTGGAGCAAGCTGGGACAGTGGGAGGTGTCCCTGCCCATGGCAGGGGTGGGACTGGATGGGATTTAAGGTCTCTTCCCACACAAACAATTCCATGATTCCAGGATTTGATGATTTTTAAGTGGTAGCACTTCCTAAGGAGCTGCTGGAGGAGACGCTTTGAGTCTGCAGTCCTGGGTAATTTGGGGCAGATGAAGAAGGGATTGTCGGGATTTTGTGTTGGGATTTAACCACTGAGGGGGAATTTCCAGGCCTGGGAACCAAAGCTGGGAATTCCATGGACACCATCCCACTTGTGTCCTGACAGGAACCATGGACAACCCTTGGGAAAGACCTGGAATCCTTCTTTAGAGACATTTTCCCTATGGAGTATATTTTTTTTTAAGCCTAGAAATCATTCAGGGTCAAACCCTGAATATCAGGAGCTGTATCCACTGTCTCCAGCATTTTCCTGGGATAACTGGGAAGGAGCAGCGTTGTTCTTTGGAGTATAAGGATGTGTTTTGCCATTGGGATCTGTTTTTCCAGGTGTTTTATCCTGCTCTGTGCCTCTCAGCTGCTTCTCACCGCTCTCTGAGGGGGTTTAAATCAATTTAAATGGGAAGGGACAGAAACATCCCCATGGGGTGGTGGCTGTGACACTTGAAGGTGTCCCTGGGCTCTGCCACCTCCATGAAGTCACTTCAGCTCCACCTTTTTTGCCTCCAGCCTCTGCAAAATAATCTTGTTTTAGTTCCCTTCTCTGTTTAATCCCTGTTTTCCTTTTTTTTTTTTCCCTCCCCACTGGAAGTTTGGGGGAGTCTCGCACCTCTAAATAAGCCCAGGATTAGATCCTAAAGGATTTTCTTCCCAAAGCTCCTCCATCTTTTCACCCTGAGTTTTATCAACTCCCATTTCAGAAGTCACTGGAGCTGCTGCTGCTTAAGCCAGACTCAACCAGACCCTTAGGAAGGGATTAACTCCCTGAATGTTCTTGGAGTGGGGGAGACTCATCCCTTTTATCCTCGCACGGAGCTCTGTGGGGCTGCTCAGGCCCCGTGGGGGTCAGGAATGGGGACACAGATCCACTAGCACCTGCTTTTGGTCAGATTGCCTAAGTTTTTGGTGAAGAAATTAGAAATGGGTAAATCCCACCTTGGATTTTAGGTGGAAATGGGAATTCCTCCGTTTCCAGCAAAGCTGTGGAAATGAGCCTCAGGCAGTGGATTAACGGCAAGAGCTGGAGAGACAGACAAGGGGATGTTTTAAACTGGGAGAAAGGAGGGTGAGATGGGATATTGGGAAGGAATTGTGGCTGGGAGAGTGGGGAAACCATGGAACAGAATTCCCAGAGCAGCTGTGGCTGCCCCTGGATCCCTGGCAGTGCCCAAGGCCAGGCTGGACTTTGGGGTTTGGAGCAGCCTGGGATGGTGGGAGGGGTCCCTGCCCATGGAGGGGGGGGAATGGGATGAGATTTAAGCTCCTTCCAACCCAAACCATTTTGAGATTCCAAGATTTTGGTTTCAAAGCTCATGCAGGCTCTGGACACAGCGGAGTCAGGGTGTGGGTGCCTTGCACGCAGGAGGCATTAAATGAAATAAATCCACGTCACCTTTATCATCATCAGAACATCCCTCACCCCTGGAAACTCTCATCCAGGGGAAAAAAAATCCCTCAGTGTGCAAAACCCCTCTGTGGCACTTCCAGGGATGCATAAAAAGGCAAAAAAGCATTAAAAGACAAAAAAACACCCCCAAAACATTAATGTCCCCAAAGCCTGGCTGCTCTTCAAACTGAATTTGATGAAAAAATGACTCCCAGCAAATGGAAAAGGTCCCTAGGAAATATTTGTGGTGTTCTCCAGAATGGAAGTGTCATCCCCAGGTGGAATTCCTGATGGGCTCAGGTCATTAATTGCTGCTGGAGGTCACACCACACAAGGGATAAAATTACAGCTCAGGGAGGGAAAAATCTGAGTTTACAAAAGCAAAGCACCTTTCAAATGTCCCCGATGAGAACTGTCAGCATCACGCCACGGAAAACCTGAAATTGGATTGTAATGTAATAAAGGAGATCGGGTTTTAATTGAATGTTGGGGTTGTTGCCTTGGCTGGGAACATTGCAGCTCTTTAATTATGTTTTGTTTAAGAGGAGAACAAATAAAATCCATTTATTCCCTGCCAGTGGAAGAGGAGCTCGTATTTCTCAGCAAACCCCCACACACCTCGAGCCAATCTGTTAAAATAACATGCTTAAAGCACATTTTTAATTAAAAGTGCTGCTCTTTTTTTTTTTTTTAATATATATATATCAAGAAATCCTGTAAATACTCACTGCCTGCTGTGTTTTAGGCGAGGGCAGATACACAAATTATGGGGAGAAAAAGCTGATTTTGGGGTCCCTTTCTGCACAAAGCTTTAGTTCCTACTGGAGATTTCCTCCCCGGCAGGTTCCATCCCAGAACTATCCAACCCCAGGATCTCTGGGCGTGTCCAAACCTTCCAATCTCAGCCACCCCACCCCACAAATGGGGAAATGAACCAAATTCCTTGTGTTCTCCATACTGACCCTGCTTTGTGGATAATGACAGCACGTCCCTCAAAACTCCTTGTTTCTCCAGCTTTGCTGCTCCTCCGAATTCCAGGATGAGATTCCGGAGCTGTCCCCGGCTGGAATAGAGGAATAAGCCTCATTTTGGTTTATTATTAAGGAGGAATAAACCTCCCTGTTGAGTTTATTCAGTAAATTCCAGTGGGATTTTCATGCCAGCTTTTCTTAAACACCCAAATCCTCTGAAATCCTTGAAATTTTTCTCTTTTTCAGGCCCTGTTGAGCAAAACATTCGATGCCGGGTTTGTTTTGATCTCCACTGAAAAGCTGGGAATGGGAATATCAGAAACTGGGAATGATCTTCCATTTCTCCTTGCAAAGATGATGTTTCAGATGTTTTCTCTCTCTCTCTTTTTTTTTTTTTTTTTTTTTTTTTTTTTTTCTTTTTTTTTTTTTTTTTTTTTTTTTTTTTTTTTCTTTTTGCTCCTTTTTTCCTTGTCCTGCTCGCTCCAGGCTGGATTCTGGCACCAGAACAAAAGGAAGGTGTTAAAAAATTCCCTTATCCCTGTCAGGGAGAGAGCAGGGAAGTGACAAAGGCAATAATTCCTCCTTTCTGTCATACTTCTGCTTTTTCCCTGCTTTTTTCCCCCCCACTGGAAAGATTAAAAGGGGAATTAAGGAGAGCAGGTCCTGCTTTACTCCTTTTCTGTTGCTGATGGACTTCCCTGGAAATCCTGGATTTCTATTTAATGGGAATTTTGATTTTTTTCCCCCACACTTTCTGCTGTCTCTGTTGTTCCCATCGACTTGGGGGCACAGAAACCTGGAAAAAAGCTCTGGAATTCTGCTGGAAACTGATCCCTCCGAGGTTCCAGGAGGCCTCTGGGTGGATCCCACCATGTCAGGGATATCAATTTTCCCCTGGAAACCTGGAAGGAGGGAATTTCTGTGGGATTATTAACCCCTATTTCAGCTCTCTTTGCAGGAAAAATGCCCCAAATTCCGCCTCTCCCAATTAATTCCAAGGTTGAAGCATCCTTAGGGACAAATCCTAGGCTGGATTTCCTGGAATATCAAAAGGAAACAGAATTTTGTCTGCACAGAAGAAATTTCAGGAATTCTGTGGCAGAGCTTCTCTCAGAGCAGCCACCATCACAAAAAAAAAAAGGAAATTGATGGATTTCATTTTTTTTTTCCTATTTTTTTCCATCAGATCCTGTCAGAGGGAGAGCCCGTGGTTGCTGTGTCTATTGGAAATTAAGGAATTTTCATCCCAAAGCTGGCACAGAGCTCCTGTTGTCCTACAACTACCATTTAAAGATATTTTTCCTAATAATAATAATGTTATTTTTCCTAATAATAATCTTATTTTCCCTTCGATCCCTTTACTTGAAGTCCATTTACTTCTTCACTTAAATATATTTCACCATAAAATAAAAGGAAGTTAAATTTAAATAAATTGTTTGGACATGGAAAAATATTCCTTGGCTGATTTCAGTCTGAACTCCCTGATGATTTTGACCTCAAAATAGCTCCAGGTTCACAAAAAAAAGTGACTCCTTGGTAAATATTCACCAAAAAGAAACCTTAGATTTAAATTTATTGTCTCCTTTAAATCCCAGGAATCTGCTGGACAAATCCAGGAGGAAAAAATTCCATCAATTCTGCTGAACCTAAAGTAAAGGTGGAAAGAAAATCAGGATTATCCTACATTTATTGGGAAAAAATCAAGTTCAAATTTACTTAGATGTAGAGCAATATAATTGGGGATTTGGGAGAATCCTGGAATCTTCTGGAGATCACCGGGATTTTTAGGAATTAAATTAAATGGGGAGAGGCCTCGTGATGCTTATTAAAGCTAAAAAGAAGACTGAGGAATAACTTAATTTAAGAGATAAGCTGTTAATTAAAGAACACGGACTCCAATAAAATCCAGAATATTCCTAGCTCTCTCAACCTGCCTTCAGAAAAGAGGGAGCATCCAAGTCCTGATTTCCCCCTTTTCTGAGCCTCTGCTGTTGGAGCAGCTCTGCATTTCTCTCCTCAGCAGGATTTTAGGGATAAATCTTTCTTTTTCCCTGGAATCACGGGAATTTCCTGTCTCTGGAAAACGATTGTCCCAAAAAAAAAAGATAAACAAAGGGAAACAAATGAGGCACAGGCAGCTGATCAAGGAGGAAAACTGCTGGGACAACAAGGATGGGGAAGGGCAGGAAAGGGCCGAGAAGGGCAGGAAAATTCAGGAAGGGCAGGAAAGGGCCGAGAAGGGCAGGAAAATTCAGGAAGGGCAGGAAAGGGCCGGGAAGGGCAGGAAAAGGCCGAGAAGGGCAGGAAAAGATCAGGCAGGGAAGAGCTGGAAACTTAGGACTGAGCTTAAGGCCTGTCCCCAGCAGTGACAGTGTCCAACGGCCACAGGGGGACCACGGATAATGGGATCAAGTGGGCAAGGAAGGCAGGAATGACCAAGGAAAATGGAATGGGGGAAATGCAGGTGGATAAAGCAGTGCAGGGAAGGGATTGGAGGTTTTGCCAGGATCACAGAATCCCAGGAGGGCTCAGGCTGGAAGGGACCACAGTGGGGTCACCTGGGGACTTGGTTTGGAAAGACAGGAGTCTGCCACAGAGAGCCGGAGCTTCCCTTGGAATGGAGAATGTAAAACCTCTCTCCCTCTCAATTATTATCATGTGGAAATTAAGGGGCTCTCAGGCAAAGATATGAGAACAGGAATAACACTTCTGTACCAGGAATATTAAAATTATAAAAATGCAGTAGGACAACAAACCCTGCCAGAGTCAGAGCAGGCCCTGGCACTGCTGGTCAGGGTGTTGGAGCAGCCCAATCCAGCCCTCCTGCAGTGCCAGGTGTGGTTCTGTTGGAGCAGAGAGGATCCTGCAGGAGGCTCCAGTGGTGCTGGGATGGGCCCGGGCTCCCTCTGGGAATGCAGAGCAACCAGGCTGTGCTGCTGTTCTCAATGCCAGCTTTGATCCAGGTGGGAATGCTGGGCTCCCTCTGGGAATGCAGAGCAAACAGGCTGTGCTGCTGTTCTCAATGCCAGCTTTGATCCAGGTGGGAATGCTGGGCTCCCTCTGGGAATGCAGAGCAACCAGGCTGTGCTGCTGTTCTCAATGCCAGCTTTGATCCAGGTGGGAATGCTGGGCTCCCTCTGGGAATGCAGAGCAAACAGGCTGTGCTGCTGTTCTCAATGCCAGCTTTGATCCAGGTGGGAATGCTGGGCTCCCTCTGGGAATGCAGAGCAACCAGGCTGTGCTGCTGTTCTCAATGCCAGCTTTGATCCAGGTGGGAATGCTGGGCTCCCTCTGGGAATGCAGAGCAAACAGGCTGTGCTGCTGTTCTCAATGCCAGCTTTGATCCAGGTGGGAATGCTGGGCTCCCTCTGGGAATGCAGAGCAACCAGGCTGTGCTGCTGTTCTCAATGCCAGCTTTGATCCAGGTGGGAATGCTGGGCTCCCTCTGGGAATGCAGAGCAAACAGGCTGTGCTGCTGTTCTCAATGCCAGCTTTGATCCAGGTGGGAATGCTGGGCTCCTCCCCTGGGCGGAGCCTCTCCCAGTGGGATGCTGGAATTGTCTCAGGCCTGCAGTGAGCCTGGATGGCCCATGAACAGCAGATATCCCCTGGATGGGTCCTGGCAGGGATAAAGAACTGCCCCAGCTGGTTTAACAGCAGATATCCCCTGGATGGGTCCTGGAAGGGATAAAGAACTGCCCCAGCTGGTTTAACAGCTGGGCCATTAACAGAAGATCCCCCCGGAGTTATGAGGGAAGGGTCATGGAAGAGATAAAGAAAAAAACACCTCCCCAGGCAGTTCCAGGAGATGGGAATAGCAAACACGCTGCTGGTTACATCTGCATTGCAACCCAAGACACCTGGTGTCATCTCTCTGCTCTGGCAGGGCACGGGATTGGTTCCAGAGAGGTCTGGAATATTCCCAGGGAGGAGACTCCACCCCCTCTCTGGGATCTGTTCAGGGCTCGCTCCTGAAGTGCTTTATTTCCTGGGAATCCTGGAGTTGGGAAGTGGTGAGCCACGGCAGACGGGAGGTGATGGAGAAGAAACACAGGAACGGGGCTGGGACCTCAGGAGACACCAGGAAGTTTGGGCTGGAAATCAGGGAAAGGTTCCACTATTCCAGAGGGTGCTGGGCAGGCTCCCAGGGAATGGGCACATTCCCAAGGCTGCCAGAGCTCCAGGAACATTTGGACAGCACTGCCAGAGATGGGATTGTTGGGGTGTCTGGGCAGGAGCTGGGATGATCCCTGTGGATCCCCTCCAAGTCAAGAGATTCCATGATTCCAAGTCTTGCCTCTCAAAGAAATCAAGGAAAACCATCCAGAGTCAACATTTTACTGGCAGAAGGAGCTGTGGTACAACCTCACCATGGATATTCCAGGTTCTCCAAGGGGTGAGGAGCCCATTCCTGCTCCTGAAGAGAAACTCCAGCTCTGACTCAGAGTTTAGGAAACTCCTCTGGAAATCAGGACATCCCACACTGCTGAGGCTGTTGGTGCTGTTTGAGCTTTGGTGTTTTTCCTGAGGGTGGAATGCCTTGGAATTCTTTGCTGCTCATTAAACAGGAGCATTCTACATTTTAATTCCGTAATAATCGTAATTACTCTGCTCATAAAGACCAAGCTCTGCTCAATCCAATGGATTCAAAGCCCACATGAGAATATTTGATCACTGATGCCATAAAGATTTCCCTACAAGAACTATATTTTTATTTTCTGCAAGCAGCTTTAGGAATTACCAGGAAAACGCCATTAAAAAACTCCTTAAATTAAAGATTGCACTGACTTGGTTCCCCCTTCCCCCAAACATTCCAGCAATAAACCCACGCTGATGCTGACAAGGTTTCCATCCCATAAACCACTCATTTCTCATTGTTTCCCCGATCTCAGGATGTGGAGTTGTGTTTATCTATAACTCACGACATTTTAACAAAAGGCTTGACATTTATGGGAGTGCTGATAGGAAACAAGCACAGGGAACGGTTTCTAAACAAATTAACGATGTTACTGCAGGGAAAATTAATTGGAAATAAAAATGGGATCTAACACAGGACTGCGCTGACAGGTGCTTGGAACCTGTGGTGCATTTTTATGTGAGTTTTTAAAAGGAAAATTAATTTAGGGCTTGATCAGCACTGAAAATAAAAATTATTCAGACACCAAAGTAACCAGTGGCATTTCCTCTTGTTCCTTTAATTCTGGATGAATTTTTCCCCAAATGATTTTGCACCTCCTGGATCTGCCATGGATTATTCCAAAAGGCAGGAGGTCTGGAAAATAAACTTTATTGTTGTTATTTTTCTTTGCTGTGACAACAAAGTGACCCGAAGTTGTTTAAACCATCTTGAACTGAAGCAGAGGAATTCTGGATCTCTGCAGGACATCAGCTCTTGACATCCTCAGCTGGGAGCAGATAAATCCAAATAAAATACGAAATCCAAATGGGAAAGATAATTTTGATTGGAGATGGAATGAAAATGTAAAATGACGATGACGATACTGATCCATTCCTGGAATGGAAATATTTGGAAAAATTTTAAGCCAAGGGAGCTGGACAAGTCACGCAAACCAAACACAGGCATTCCTGAAGTTGGTTTTTTTTTTGCTTGGATTGATTTTTCATTTTTTATGGAAATAAAGTTGCCCAGAGAATCTGTGGCTGCCCCTGGATCCCTGGAAATATCCAAGGCCACGGTGGGACAAGGCTTGGAGCGGCCTGAGATAGTGAAAGGTGTCCCTGCCTATGGAATGAGTTTTAAGCTCCCTCCCAACCCAAACCATTCCATGACTCCATGATTTTACTCCTCAAAACCAGCTTTATTTCCCTTCCCTCATCCCAAATATATTTTGCTGCAGAATTAAAGCTGTTAAAAACCCGGAGCTTTTACTCCGAACACTAAAAAAATTTCAGCTGAAGTGGCAAAATCTGTCTCTTGTCCGATAAAAGCCGTTTTTGAGGATGTGGTGAATGGAAACAGCGTCACTCAAGCTTAGCTGGCGAACAATATCT
Organism: Hylia prasina; assembly: GCA_013397195.1. Taxonomy (NCBI): domain Eukaryota; kingdom Metazoa; phylum Chordata; class Aves; order Passeriformes; family Sylviidae; genus Hylia; species Hylia prasina. Next base: position 22,788 of record VYXD01001560.1, on the reverse strand, counting down.
GCCAGTTTATCCAACAGTTTGGGAAATTAATCCATGAAATGCCTGGGATTTCTAAATTTACATCCAGGAAATTCAAAGGGAATGTCCCGTTCAGCCGCCCACGCTCGGCTTTGCTGAGCCCCGTCATGAATAAAGATTGTTTCAGCTGAGCCTCCAAAAAACCTGGAAAACGTTGGGGAAAAAAAATGTCCAGGTATTTGGGAAACAGGAGAATTCGGGGCTCTTTGTGGAGGTAAAGCTGAGTTTAAAGCACAAAACTGCCTCGGTTCTTTCCCTGCATCCCGAAGCTCAGCCCAGCTCCTCCCGGGAAGTTTTCCTCTGGAATTTCTCCTGGAGCATTCCCAGAGCATCCTACATACCCAAGGCTTATCTCCCAAGCTGGATTTTTCCGAAATATTCTGTGGGAAGAGTTGATTTCTTTTCCTCCTGTCCCCACTTCTCCTTCCTCCACCCCTTGGCCAGAAGAAAAAGCTCTTCCTGTTCTGCCTTTTCCCTCCAAAGCCGAGCTCGGAAAATCAACAAACATCCTGGAACATGGGGAGAACTTTTCCAGGTGGGAAACAAGGTCCACCAATTACCCTTGCCCGGTGCAAGCCAGGAAATCCATTTTCCAAACCTCACTGGATCCCAGGGCCTTCCTGGATCCCGGCTTGGATGGAATTATTCCTTCAATCCCACCTGGCAAAGGCGATGTCAATGCAGGGATGAGGAAAACAAACTCCTGATTCCCGGCAAGTTGGGATCAAAGTCAAACCCTGTTGTGTTTTAACTCTCCAAAATCTTGGCCACCGGATTATTCCTTGATCCGGGCAATCCTTTGGGAAATCAGGAGCCTCGGGCCATGGGGAGAAGGGAGGAATTTGGCATCTCCAGGCTGGATTTAAGGGGAAGCAGGATTGGGGTTTAATTTTGTCGCAGCAGGAAACCACTCCCAGGAATTAGTTTTATCCCTAAATCCTCCATTCCCTGGATATCCCAGCCGAAGGATCCCCAGAAATGCTCTATTTTCCCTTAAGTCTCCAATTCCTGGACTATGGGACAGCATTCCCTGGATTCTGGGGCAGCTTTTTCTCGGAATTTTGGCATTTTGGGTTCAACTGTTGATTCCTGGAGCCCACCCAAGCAGCCGAAGAGCTGCTGATCCGCAGCCAACGCTGAGCTCCAAGCCCTGATCCCAATTCCCTGGATTTTTCCAGCTGCTGGAGTCAGCCTGGGGGATTTTAGGGATGAAAATTCCAGTATGGAATGGGCTCTGCCCTGCTCTCCTGAGAGAATTGTGCAGCTGAGGGTGGGATGGTGCTGGAAAATTTCCAGAAGGAAAATGTGCCCATCCTTCCTGCTCCTTAGGGATGGCTGGAATGATCCAGGGACTATCATCCCTGGATTTTTGCTTTAAGCACGTCATTAATGAATTATAACTTTTGTATTATGAATTATATATGATTTATGAATTTAAATAATATGAATTTATATAATGATTAATAGAATTTATATAATTAATCGGTTTGGGGTATTTTTATGGGATAAGACAAAAATTATGTTCCAAAATCTGGACAAAACCCACAACGATCCGAATTCCTGACAAATTTTGAGTTCTGTGCCAGGAACGAATCCAATATTTTGGGAAACTTTAGGATGCAGTGCTGGTGTTATAAATAATGCTCAAGAGGCAAAGTTTTCCTTGGGATTTAGAACTTCCAATAAATCCAATAATGCTCTGGAAACAGGAACTCTTCCCACATTTGCTTGTTTGCTTTCCTGGTGGAACTGCACTCTGTAGAGACAGATCTGATGGGAAAGTCAGGAATGGATTTACCACTGGACTTCCTCAGCTCCAAGGAAAGCAAAGAGAAAATGGAAAGGGAATTTCTCCTCCTGGTTTCTCTATGACGTTTTTGGTGTTTATAGTGCTGGATGACTGGAATTACACTCAGGAATTGTTTGGGATTTGATTTGGATTCGTTGGACAACAAGAACCAGTTTTAGTAGAACTGGAGAATTCCTGGAATGGTTTGGGTGGGAAAGGACCTTAAATCCCATCCCATTCCACCCATTCCATGGGCAGGGACACCTCCCACTGTCCCAGGCTGCTCCAAGCCCCAATGTCCAGCCTGGCCTTGGGCACTGCCAGGGATCCAGGGGCAGCCACAGCAAATCTGGGAATTCCAGCCCAGCCAGGAATTCTCAGTTCCCAATCTCCCACCCAAATCTCCCCTTTTCCAGCTCAAAGCCATTCCCTGTGTCCTGTCCCTCCATCCCTTGTCCCCAGTCCCTCTCCAGCTCTCCTGGAGCCCCTTCAGGCCCTGCCAGGGGCTCTGAGCTCTCCCTGGATCCTTCCCTTCTCCTCATGAACACATCTGGGATTGTGCCCATTAAAAATCTTCTTCCAGCAGGAATTTTTTGGGAAAATTCTGCCAGTGAGGGTTTGGGAAGAAACCTCAAACTCCAACTTCTCTCCTTTTTCCTGTGGTTTCACTGTCCCATCTCACAACACACTCAGAGATGCACAAAATCGTTAAAATTCTGATTACTCTCTGCCAGTGTGGAAAAGAACAGCTTTGGAATTAAAATTCCAGGACAAATTGGATCCCAGACCGGAATCTGCATCTTTATTCAAGATACGGGAACGAGCTGCTCCAGGAGACCTCTGAATTCAATCAGGAAATCAAGGAACAATAAAAGCCTAAAAACACAGCGAGAAAGGGACTTGATGAGAGTGATCAGGACTCAGCTCAGATCCAGACAAACCTCCCTGGGAGCTCATTTTTCCCAGATTTTCAGCCATTAATCCGATGGAAAAGTTTCTTTTTGCCAGCCCTTCCTTGGTGCTGGCACAGGGAGTGAACACAGACTCTCCCTCTGTGTTTTGTGTTTGTTTTTTTTTTCCCTTCTTTTCCTTTTTTTCCCTCCCTTGGTGTGATCCTGAAGTTCTGAAGGAACGAGCTGCTCCAGCCAGAGCAGCAGGGCTGGAGTTTAATTTCACTCCTATGGAACTGCCCGTAATTGCTCCTAGAAAACACAATTATTCCCGGCTGATATTCCCAGCTAACGAGAGCAAGGAACAATTCCAAAGCAACTCCGTTTTTGCTGGGGTTACAGGAGAAAAATCAAAATTGTTTATTTTGAAAATAGCAATTTGAAATTTTTAATGTTACCTGCGAGCACCAGGGACGGGGGGGGGCAGCGCTCAGACGTCGCCTCAGCCCAGAGGTTCAAACACTCCTGGGAAATGAGATTTTTGGGATTTTTTACTTCTCCTGTTAGGAATCTGTGTGCATTTCAGCGGTGAGATCATCAGCAGAGAGGTCTCTGGCAGGATTTTAGCAGCAAAAAGCTGAATTTTCACAGGAGAGGGAAGATCCTGCCTGGACACAGGGGTTGTTAATTGGCTGCTCCTGTGGGAGGCGGTGAAATCCCTTTTATTTTCCAGCTAAATTCCTTCCAGACGGTTTTCCTAAATCCAAGAATTCCAGGTGATTTGCTCACGGAATATTCAAAGTATGATTTGAATGATTTCAAACCCAGGGATTTCTTCAGGGTGCTGTGTCCAGGAGGAAATCCTGGCTCATCCCAAAATTGTGAGGGCTGGAGCCGTGACCCATCGGATTGAGGAGCTGTAATTAATAAGGGGGTTAATGGATGGGATTAATGAATGATTTAATTATTAATTAACAAATATTAATTAATTATTCAGAGGGATTTGCAGGGGATGCAGGGACAGCCCCTCCTCTCTGCCAGATTCTGGGAATCTGGATTTATTTTTTCTCAGGAAAATTGCTGTTCCCACTTAGGCAACGAAGGATTTTGAGCGCTGAACAAGGGATTTTGGGACACTGGAAGCTGGAATTTAATGGTCCCTTCCAGCCTGTCCCATCCCGGAATTCTGGGAATTTCTGGTTGTTCTGGAGTTGTTGCTTCTTCCAGGCACCAGAGGTGAGAACAGGAAGAGTTTCAACTCCTTCATTATTATTTCCTGGGAAATCTCCCAAAGAAACTCTTCCCGTGCATTTCCTGCCCTGCTGGTTGGATTGGAGCTGTCTCCAAAACTCCACGCCCCAAAATTCCTTCTCCCTAAAAATTCCCGTGGTCCATTATTGGCTGCTTTTATGTCGGTGTCCCTCAAAATTTGGAGAACCTGCCCAAATCCCGGGATTTCCAGGGAAAATTGGTGACACCTGAACTCTGATAGGACACTTATTTTAGGATTTCTATGTGGGTGGAAAAAAGGAAATTGAAGAAACCCACTTGGATACTCCCAAATCCCATATTTTGTCCTATTTATAAAACTTCTATGGCACAGAAGGACAATATTCCAACATAAAAAAAGGAATTATCTCCTGAAACATGGGAATTCTCTGCTGGAATTGTTGGCCTGGTGTGTGGGCACAGCTCTGGGGTTTCCTCTTGGGAATTAACTCCGGAATAAAAACCTGGAGCACTTCATGCCTTCAAATCTGTTGCTGCCAGTGCTCGCTCAGGACCTGAATGGTAAAAAAATGGGAATTTTGCCGTTTTTCTGTGGTTCTGGAGGCCTGGTGGGAGAAGAAAATCCTTTATTTTCAGGCTTTGAGGTCAAGGTGACATCTGGTGTGACAAATTTGGGCTTGATTTCAACCAACGAATGCCTAGAATTGTCCTAAATTCCATTTTTTAGCGTTGAAATCTTAATTTAAGTGGAAAAAAAATAAGTCCTACATTCTTTAAATATCCACGGCTGTTTTGTGAGATAATATGGGAGAATCCTACCAGCATTTCTGGATTGTTTCTTAAAATTAAAAATTTGCTCCTTGTTTTCTAGGAAGGGATTTAAGGGCTTTTAGCTCTTCTGGAATAAATAAATCCAGCCTGACCCTCTTAATTCTTGGGATAATTGCAAAGAGATTTGAAATCCTTCATGGATTTTCAGTTTTCCCAAGGCTGCATCAACATTACGGAATTTTTGAGGCCATTTTAATTTCTTTAATTATTATCTTAATTCACGGTTTCATTCTTATCTTAATTCAGGAGGTTTCTTCAGAACAACAAGAAGCTGAGGAGGAATTTGGGGCAAAAGAGGAAATTTTGTGTTCCCTTTTTTCTTAAGGAAACAAAGCTTGGAATGTTTGGACCTTTCTTTTGCTTTTCCTAAATCCAAGCTGTTTTTAACATCTGGGTCCATTTTATTTAAATATCAAGAAATGGAAAATTCTGCTGCTTATTCTCATTGTTTCTCCAGTTGAGGGTGATTGGTGCCACCATGAAAGTGGGATTTGCAATGCTGGAATACTGAGTATTTATCAGGAAATCTGGATCTGGAACTCTAGAAAAAATATGGGTTAATTATCAGGAAAAACACAAAAACGAAAACCAGTAGAGGGTGGAATATTAATTACAGAGAATGATGTAATTTAGAAACAAGAAACTTTTTTTTTTTTCCTAAAATGTATAAATAAGTGAAAAAGTTTTATCTGGCCGCACAAAAACCCCTGTCCAGGAATAAACTCACGACTTCCTGACCCTAAAAAAACACTTAAAGGCTCGGATTTAGCCTGAGGAATTTGGAGGATTTGGGAAAAATCCGTAATTAAGGAGCTCAAGGAGATGAGCCTGTGGTGGGAAATGTGGGGAAATTCCATCTCCCAGAGCTGCCGAAAAGGAGGAATTCTTGGGACAGGGAATGGGTGATGGGGATGAATCCTTTGGCCCCCAGATTTGGGATCCCAAATGGACAAAGGGCAGGAATGCAGTGCTGGGAGATCATTCCCAAATACTGGAGAATTGGATTTTTAAAAGTGGCTCTTTTTTTTTTTTGTAGTTGTTGTTGGAGAAGACCCTGGAAAGAGGAGGGAACTGTGGTTCACGGTGATAAAAATGACAAATATTTGCTCCAAGTGGAGCCCCAAAATATTGAGGAGCTTGGGAACGGAGGGAATTGGGAATTTCATTGGATCTAAAGTCCAACCCGTTAAATTGGACTGTGGAGCTCTGGATTTTCACCTTTGGAATGTTCCCGTTTTATCCAGGATTGCACCTGGACCTGATCCAGGAGAAATCAAAGACGCCCTTTGGATGCTTCCAAATCAGCCCTGGTGGTTGTTGCATGTACAAAAACCCACTCTTTTTTTTGGGAAAAAAGCAGCAAAAAAGGTAAAACACTTGGAGATTGAATGGATTTTTTAAAGATTCCAAGGTGGAGACACACAGGAAATGCATCCAATGGACTTGAAAGGGTTTTGGAGGCTAAAAGTTGATTTTTTGGGTTTCTTTTCTGGTGAGAAAAAGAGACAAAACCCCCTGAACTTGTCCAGTTTCAGAGAGGAAGGCACCATTAAATTCCATGAACACTTCCCCAAAATCCCAAAATGCTTCCAGAATTTGAATCTGGTTAGAGCCAAGCCAATTTTATAATTCAAAATCAATTTGGGGGTGGCGGGATTGCGCTGCCATGGAAAATCCAGCTTAATTTTCCCTATCGCCCTCGAATCGTGGAGCTCAAAAATTTCATTTAGGATGGAAAATTGTTTTAATATTTGGTGTTAATTAAAATATGCAGAGGGAGCTGATGAATTACCGGGCTCAGGGAGCTGCCATCCACTCAAACACTCAAATATTTCCTCATTAAATGGATTATTGTTTGTTTTGGTTGTGGCATTTGGGGACGTGGGGCAGCGGTGGCCTTGACAGTGCTGGGGAATGGTTGGACTCCCACCTCGGAGCTTTTCCAACCTTAATTCCAGAATTCAGCCTGGAAAAGCGTTAAGAAAAAAGTGAGGAAATTTGGATTTAAGTGGAACGTGGGCCTGGCTGGGATTTTAACCAAGCCCAAAATTAAAATACAAAAGGGCAGGCTCGTTCCCCAGTAACCAACCCGGTGCTCCATGATTCCTTTCCCACGTTTTTCCTGGAATGAGGACGGCCCAACACTCCAACACCTGAGGAGATGCTGCTGCAATCAGGGAATAAATGGCATTTTAATCACCTCCCTAATCAAAACCCCATTACGCTCTGACTTAACGAGCTGCTCCAATTAATCCCGGGCATTTTGTAACAATCCCGTGTTTTATTAATTAATTAAACACCAATAACCATCAGGAGGAGCTGCAGAAATGCCCAGAACTTGGTAAAAGGAGGATTTAGGCTGAGCTGGAACTGGATGTCAAATAAAAAAGCCATCCCAGAATTCCTGGGAAAGATAAAAGCGTTGGGATTCTTGACTCGTGTGAGGTGGATCTTTAAATTAATACTGAGCACAGACTTTAGGCTGAGCTCGGAGTTTACTTAAGCTGCAAATATTGGGGTGAACACCTCGGGGTGCTTGCACAGCTGAAGGGGGCTGTTACAGCTGGGAAAAACAAAATTTGCCGTGTTTTCGTTCCTGGAAAAAAATAAAGGAAAGGAGCTTCTCAGATCTGCTGGAACTCTAAATTTTGCAGGAATGATCAAGGCCTGTTTTGGAAAAATCCTGCATTTCAGCAAGGGCTGGGGTCGTTATTCCAAGATACTCCTATTTAAAATTGATTTTTTGGGGGGTGATTTAAGTTTTATGGTTTTGGTTTGGATGCTGCAATCTGGAACTTGTGGGTGACACCAGGTTAGTGTGTGTGTGTGTGTGCAGGAAGGGAGCTTGGCATTTTGGGGAATAAATCAGGACAGTACAGAATTCCAGAATGGATTGGGTGGGAAGGATCTTAAGTCTCATCCCATTCCAGCCCTGCCATGGGCAAGGACACCTCCAGTTATCCCAGATTCCTCTGGCTCACTCCCCAGAACTTGTCACCTGGCTTTCCAAAGGATTTCTGCTCCTTGTGCACCCCCAAACTCCCAGCACAGAAATCCACTCCCAATTTTTTGGGATTTTCCAAGACTGACACTTTGCTCATTCAGGACAATTCCTACAAATTTTGCAAATTGGGACTTTCCAGCTGATACAAATCCCAGTCCATCGATTCCAACTCCATCCAAAAAAACCCTGAATATCCAAACTTTGACAGGCAGAGTTTAAATATGAAACCTCAAAGCTGAACAGAAACTCCTTTTTTTCCCCTTTTTTTAATCTGCTTTTGCTCTCGGTTGCTGAAAAGGAAACTGAGCCGTTTGTCTACTCCAAAAAAAAAAAAAAAGATAATTTTGACAGCGGAATTCAGCGGATTTTTGGGCTGGAGCTTTATTTGGAAGGGATGTGGAAATGTAGGCTGGGATTAGCAGCCTAAGACTGAGTGAAAGGCATTTTTTTTTCCCCCCAGGTTTTTTCTTTCCTGGTTGACATAAACCTCTCCTGAAAATCCCTTTTCGGCCTCAGAGCTCTGCATGTGAAATTTTCAGGCCCTCTCCATCTTCACATCAAAGAAATTTGGGGATTTGATTTTCATCCCAGGAACCGCTTGCTGTTAATTTGGGTGCTAATTCCAGCAAATCCAAGTGCCTGATGTTTTTCCTTCTGGAATTTGTTTTTTCCAACCAAATAATAAACTTTACACTCGTTGCCTCTTCCTCACCCTCAGGAAAATCCACGTTAGGGGATTGTGCAAGGACGGGATTGATGGGTTTGGGAATTCTGCAGCTTTTCCAGTTGATTTAAAACCACAAAATCCCACCTTAAATGTTTTCCAGGCAGGAGAAATCCCAAAAAAAGAATTAGGTATCATCACTTTTCCATTTCTGGGGACATGAAACGAAAGTATCCCTTGGAAAAAGTCCTAAATTGAGTTAATTTCGACTTTAATTTTTAAATTGAGTAAATATGGACTTTAGAAGTGTTTTTTAAATTTTTCAGGAAGTTGTGATGTTGATTGATGCTCACAAATCTCCCACTTTTAATTGAAAACTAAATGGATTTGACAAGGTTTGTAACTTTTTCCAGGATATATCCAGGATATCCTAGCCAGGAATCCTGGAGTGGGATCTGCAGGAAAAATTGAAATCCATAGGAATGGGGAATCAATAGAATGTGGGATCAGGAGTCAGAGCTGCTCTGTTGGGGAACAGATAATTTTCATTATCCCGCTGTTTTAGGAGGAATTTTTGATACTTTGAGGGATATTATTCCCAGATTCCCACATCATTCCCTCTATTTCTGGAATTTTTTTTTCCAACTTCTGGTGCTCTGTGTTGTTTTAGTCACAGAAATTCAGCCAGCAGCGATTTTATTTGAATTTATCCTGCACCATTTTAATTTGTGTTTATACCAGGTGAGACCACACAGGTTTTAGAAATATTTAGGAATGAGTATTTATATTTTCATTTTAACATTCTCAGTATTTTAATAGTTAACAGATATTTAGATTTTGAAACAGATTTTATGATAAATTTTATAAATTTATTAATGTCAACCTTGTGTCCCCTGAGCTCCTCCATTAACCTGAAAGCAAAGATATTAACTCAGGGAACAAAAAGACATGGGAAAAAAATTTTTGATGGATATGGGAAAAATTCTATCTGCAGGCAAAATTCTTATTAAAACCCCTCCAATTTGTGCAACCCTTTTTTTCTTTTTTCTAATGTTTTTTTCCAGCATGGAATTATTTTAATTTATCCTATAAATTTAGGAGATGGGAAATTTGATTTATTGGGGATTCCAACACAAACAGACCCCCAAATTCCCAGGAATCGGGCTGTTCCCAGCAATCCCATCCTGCTGCATTATTTAACTTTTTTATGCAGCCAAGAATAACAAATCCATTAAAACAAAAACCAATTCTGTTCCCAAAAGCTGCTTTTAATCAGGAAATCGTTAAAAACCAACGTGGCCTTGACAAGTGAATTATTAATTCTGTCACTCTTCTGCCCCCTGAACTGAAATCTTCTCCCTTGTAACGTTTGGAGGCCTTTGACATCAATAATTATGATTTTAAGTAATTAAAATAGAATTAGAGGCTGCTAATTCCGGATCTCAAGGCATGACAGGACTGGGGAGCACGGCCCCAACTGGCCTTCCCGTAAATCCCCTTGTTGGCGAAACAAATTCAAATTGTCTGGGCACGGAGAGGCCTGGATGCTGAATTTGGGATTTAGGGAGGGATGTGGCAGAAAGGAGCCGATGCATTCAGGGAGTAAAAAGTTCCTGGTGAAATTCACGGGATATTTAGTGGAGGTTTTGGGTTTTGCTTTGGTTCGCTGTTGATGCCTGACCAAGGGATTCCGGAATCATGGAATGGTTTGGGATGGAAGGGACTTTAAATCCCATTCCATGGGCAGGGACACCTTCCACCATCCCAGGTTGTTCCAATCCCCAATGTCCAGCCTGGCCTTGGACACTTCCAGGGATCCAGGGGCAGCCACAGCTTCTCTGGGAATTCCAGCCCAGCCTCTTCCCACCCTCCCAGCCAGGAATTCCTTCCCAATATTCCATCCATCCCTGACCTCTGGCAGTGGGAAGCCATTCCCTGTCCCTTATTTCCAGTTGTTCCAGGGCTGGACAACCATTCCAGGGAAAAAATATTTCCAGTATCCAACCTCAACCTCCTCCGGTGTTATGAGCTCCACTTTCTCCCCCAAGCCATCTGACATTCCCTCCCAGTAAATTCCAGATTTCTTCCATGGAAGGGTCGTCAGGCATTGGAAGAGGTGGGAATTCCCATCCCAGGAGGGATTTAAATCCCTGTGGATGTGGCACTCGGGGACATGGGGCAGTGGTGGCCTTGGCAGTGCCGGGGAAGGGTTGGACTCTGATCTCGGAGGGCTTTTCCAGCCTCAGCAATTCCATGATTCTGTAGGATTCTGCTTTTTTCCATCGTTAACCTTTCCCTATGTTTTTAACCCCAGGGTTGTGACCTGCCCTACAACCCTTTCCTTAACACTGGGCATTCCAATGAAATAGACAACAAAAAAAAAATTGGAATTTTGCCCATTTTGCGGGTGAATTTTGGGATCTGGGTGAGAGCTGAGCCTTATTCCAAAGTGGGCTCGTGTAAATCTGCTCAGCTTTTACCCTGGGACAGGGATTGTTTCCAAAGGCAGCTGCTTTTAGCAGCCATCCTTAAAATTCTGTCTTAGTTTGGGGCAAATTTGGGAGGAAACCTCCGAAGGGGGGTTTCCTCTGGAAAGCCAACTCAAACCACCCCTCCCCGCTGCCAGTCTGGGAAAATAACTTCCTCAGAGAAGAAAAGTGGAAAGAACTATTTATTTAATAAACAAAATATCTAGAAGCACAGGGAATGATTAATAAGACAAATAAAATGAACAATAAAACCTCTTCCCAGGACTTTAAAGCTTTATTTTGGCTTTTCCAACTGCAAACATTCCATTATCCCACCTTTCTGCTCTGCAAAAAAAGCAGTTATGGAGACAGGCTCTTACCTTTGCAACTGAATAACCTGGGAGCTCGGAAAGTGCTGGGAAAAGGGGAAAAATGGGAATTTTTAGCAGGACATATCTCTCAAGCTCAGCCCAGGGATTTAGGGGATAAAGGCTCTGGCATTCCCAGCAGGGTGAGAATTCCAGGAAAAGCAGATTTGTCAGAACCGGAACTCCGCGGAGCGACGCCCTTTCGTTTTTATTTTTATTCTTTTTGTCGTCGTCGGGGTAAGCCAAAAAAAAATTAACGGGAGAAATTTCCTTTTTGGAGATTTGGAGTTCGGGGCAGATCCAGAGTGGAATTTTGAGGAGAGGAACGGTTTGAATGAGGCGCTTGAGGGAAGTGAGGAAAAGGACTGGCGGTGCTGGAGCCCAAGCAGAACTTCATGGGAATGCTGAGCTCTGGTGGCCCAGGTGACCTCCTGTGGTCCCCTCCAGCCTGGCAGGTGACAGGACCAGGGGGAATGTCTCAGAATGCAAAGGGAATTGGTTTAGATGGGACACCTGGAAGGAATTCCTGGCTGGGAGGGTGGGGAGGCCCTGGAATAGAATTCCCAGAGAAGCCGTGGCTGCCCCTGGATCCCTGGAAGTGTCCAAGGCCAGGTTGGGATAGTGGAAGGTGTGGATTCCACGAGTGGAACTGGATGATCTTCAATGTTCTTTTCCATTCCAAACTATTTTTAAGGTTATTTTTTAAAATTATTTTCCTTAGGATTAGCAGGAAACACCTTATCCCGCATCCACCATTCCAGACCTTTGAACCTCCCTGGAGTGTTGAGCTCTGTTAAAAAAAAAAAACCCCAATAAATTCTCGAGAACAGCTTGGAATTCTGCCAGGCCACTGGAACACCAGGAATCTTTCCTGGGAGCCAACACAGGTTGTTCATCCCTCTTGGCATCGAGTCAGCAGCTGGATTTTCCACCTGTGGACCTCAACGTGCCCCAAGGTGGGGGTTGGATCCTTGGAGAAGGATTTTCCTGGGATTCTTCCCCGGGGCCAACCTCCTTCCTTTTATTCATTTCCAATCCCATTTCAGAACCATCACTGATGGATGGTGCAACAAAAGAAACGCTGTTCACTCCTTTAAAAAAAAAATAAAAAATCCCTCAATCCTCAAAAAAATGAATATTTAAGTGGTTTTCCGAAGGAGGGCGAAAAGCAGGGAAAGAAATATGATGGCGAAGACATTAAAACAAATGGCCAGCAATTACTGAGTCACTTTTTATTCCCTGCAATCACGACTCCAGAGGGTTTGAACACGTTTTTAAACGGAATATCTAGCCCAGGAAACGTCTCCCAAGTTTCCCCTGATTGCAGGCTGTGACAGATGATTCAGGATGGAAATGCCAATTGGTTTTTTTGTTTTTGAGGATCCTCAACCTCCCGTTCAGGTTTGCTGCTGAATGAAGAGACCCGTGTGAGAGATTTGCGCTGCCTTTTTTTTTTTTTTTTTTTTTTTTCCGTTAAAAAAAAAAAAAAATTGGATTATGGGGAGGTTACCAAAGGTTTCCCAGAGAAATGGGAGCTGCCGTTTCCAAAGCAAACAGAGGCAGCCCCCGGTGTGTCCTCGCCTGCAGGGAGCTGTTTGTGCACTTCAGAGCTTTGTCATTTGTGATTTTCACAGAACCCCGGGGCTTTTTGACCCGGGGTTAACGCTTCCAATTTACCGAGGCGCATTAAAATGCGCAGGGAAAAAAAAAAATGAAAAAAACAACAAGGAAAAGCAGAGTATTTGAGGCTAATTAAGTGCGGTTTTAGCTCTGGGTTTACAGGTTTTTGTGCTTTCAGCTCCTGACTGAGCCACGTGTTGCCCCAGGGAAAAAAAAAATTCCTGCCTAAAGCATGGAAATCTAGGAGAGGTGGTGTCCTGGCAGGATTTTGGTGAATGCTTAGTTGATTTTTCTCTCTCACTCCATTCCTTTTCCCGGAGGGATTTGGGAGAGTGAAGTGTAATGGGGACGGAGCAGAAAACAATGGAGATCCCGGATCTGGGATTGCCAGGAGAAGGAGCTGGGAAAGGTGGGTGGCAGAGGGAGAAGGATAGGCAGCGCCAGCAGGAGCACGTGTTCTCCTGAAATTTATTGCAGAAATGCCAAGTTGTGGAAGAGAACCCTTGGAAAATCCCTGGGAAGTAATTTTGTCTCCCAGGTGGAATTCCTGGTGTGGGACAGATCTGGCTGAGCTCTCTGGAGACTCCTGAAGCTCCCAAAAATTGATTGAATGCTGAGAGACGTGTCAGAGAATGGAATTTGCGCCGAGCAGGGAAGTGTTTGCAGAGGAACATTCCCTCCTGGTTTTCCCTGGAAGACAAGGACAAGCCTGGTCTGCTGCATCTCTCACCTTTTACTCCTCCAGCCTTTCCTTCCGTACAGCTGCTCTTTCAAATCACAGAATTCCAGGATGGTTTGGGTTGGAAGGGACCTTCAATCCATCTCATTCCCTCATCCCTGGGCAGGGACGCCTTCCACTATCCCAGCAGGAAACCACCGGGAAAAGCAGGAAATTGCTGCTGGTCCATCCTGATGGATCCTTTGGGATGAGGCAGCTTGGAAAGAAGGCAGGAGTGGAGTGGAGCTCCTGCTCCAAGGCAGAGCTCCTGAATTTTCCTGGAGGCAACCAGCAGGGCGGGAGCTCTTCCCTTGCCTAAAAACGGGAAATAGGGGAGCCAGAAACTGGGAGGAGAAGTGAATCAATCCGACTGCAGCAGAACTGTGGAATAATTAATGGATAATGTGCACTGACCTGGTTAGGGGGTTGTTTACTGCATGAATGCATGGATTTAACTTCCCAGGGAGCTGGAGGGGGAAAGCCCGGAACAATTGGGAAGGGAAAATAAGGACTGGGAGGGAAAAAAAACCAAACCCCTCCTGTCCTGATTAAAACTTGCAGCTTGTTAAGAGACAATGTCAGGACAAGCAAATGTGCAGGCAGAGTTAATTTGGCAAGAGAGGGGGATGTTACATAAGGAGAGGGAGAAGTGAATTCCAGCTTTTCTTTTTCCACTGGGAATCTCGTGATGGAGCCACTGGCACAGAGCAGCCTTTGCCAGAGGAGGTCACAGACCTGTGGTCACCTTCGTGGCCACCTGCTCCCCAAATGTTTGCCAAATGTTTGGCTGAGGTTGATCCTCTGGGATGGCAAAACTGGCAGGGTTTGGGAAAAACCTGGATGCACGAAAGGCTTGAGGGAAATTTCAGCTGGTGAGGGGCAAAGAGCTGCAACCTCCTGTTTGGGAATGTTGGGAAAGGATAAGAAACGGAGTTGGGGAAGGAACTTCCACTTTAACTCTTACTCAGCAGGAGAGGAGGGATAATAATAATAATAATAATAAAAAAGGATAATAAACAAGAGATTCAGGCATGGAAATTCCGATGCTGGTGGGAGCAGATTATGCAGGAGGAAACGACAGGGACATAATTAATGTGAGATCCCTAATTAGGGAGACGGGAGGGTCTGGGCAGGCCTGCAGCTGTCTGGGCAGGGGAAGGAAAATCCTGGAGGAAGGAATGGGAAGATGCTCCTTGGAGGAACAGGGATTTCTGTGTCCTTGGACTGCTCTGGTGCAGGTAGAGCCTGTGGGTGTTGGAGGTAGGAATGGGATCTGGGAGGAATGAGGGGTTTGGGAATGTTTTGTGGGTAAATCCCACGTGTTTCCATGAGAAGGGGCTGCGGGGATGGAGTCAGGGATTGTCTGTATGGGATGGGAAGGCACTGCCTGGGAGGCAGCTTTTGAACACAAAAGATTCCTGAATCCTCAATTACGGATCCCCTCCTGCCTTCCTGCTCTCTCTGACCCCCTGGAAGGGGCTGGAGCCCAGTGGGGGCCAGTCCTTTCTCCCAGGAATCCGGAGAAACGGCCTCCTATGGAAAGGGGAGCAGGATGGGATGGTCCTGAAGGTCCCTTCCAATCCAAACCCTTCCATGATCTACAGATGGGATCTGGGGAATTCTGCTTCCACAAACGCGCAGGTGCTTGGGAATGAGGTGTGTGTGTGGGGGGGGTTCTCCATCCCTCTGGATCCCTTTGGATGGGTCTGGACCTGCTCCTGGTGTCCCTGGGAGCTGTGGCACCCCCAGCCCGGCTGGGCTCTCTTTGCTTCCTCCCTTTTGGCAGAGAAACAAAAGCTGCTCCTCCTCCCTGCATTCCCTGCATTCCCTGCATTCCCTGCATTCCCTGCACTCCAGATTTGCGGATGGAAAAGGGAAGCTGTGGCCGGATGTTGGGAATGCTGGGAATTTTGGGTGATTGTTTTCTTGCAGCATCACCATGAGTGCTCAGTGAAGAGGCTGGAAAACTCCTGGGAATCGTTTGGTGCAGCAGGGCAGGCCTGGAATGTGGTAACTCAGCTGGGGAGGCTGAGGCACAGGGAATGTTTTAAAGGAATTCCTGGCTGGGCTGGAATTCTCAGATTTGCTGTGGCTGCCCCTGGACCCCTGGCAGTGCCCAAGGCCAGGTTGGACACTGGGGCTGGAGCAGCCTGGGACGGTGGGAGGTGTCCCTGCCCATGGAATGGGTGGCACTGGAGGGGATTTAGGTCCCTTTCCATCCCAAACCATTCCAGGATCCCACGGAAGGATTGCCACAGTGGCACGGATCCATCCTGGATGGATGTTGCCATCCTGGAAATGTGGGAAAATCCACTTTTTCCATGCTCTGGGCTCTGCAGCCACGGATTTGGTTTCACTTTAAGGTTCACGTTGTTGGGGATGTGCTGCTGCACCTGGACCTCAATTCCTTGGATGTGGGCTGGTGGTCCTCCCTCATACTTATTTAAATAATCATTTAAATGCTCAAACCACGGATCCTTCTTTTTCCTCCTCCTTCTTTTCCTCCCCTTCCTGGTTTGTTTCAAATGTGTGTACCAGTTAATCACCAGTGAAGCCTCCATTCAGCTGAACAAAGCTTCCAAAGATGTTTTTCCTCTTTTTTTTTTTCCTGCTGATCAGCTGGAGCAGAGGCCCGCGCTGGCTGCAGCAGGTGGGATAATGAGGGATGGGAAATTCCCTGCTGTTTTTTAGGATTACTCAGCTGCTGGGGTTAAACCAGTCAGGCCAGGGTGGGAAGCTCCTTGCTGCTGGTTGGGAATGGAGATGGTGGAATCATGGAATATCCTGAGTTGGGAGGGATCCACAAGGATCATCCCAGCTCCTGGCCCTGCACAGACACACAACAACCCCATCCTGTGCATCCCTGGCAGCGCTGTCCAAACACTCCTGGAACTTTGGGAATGTGCCCATTCCCTGAGGAGCCTGAGCAGTGCCCAGCACCCTCTGGATTGGTGGAAACTTTCCCTTAAATCCAACCTAAACCTCCCCTGGCACAGCTCCAGCTGTTCCCTCGGGCCACCAGAAATGTCAACCAATGGCCTGTGGAATGTCCATCCTTGGCTTTGCTCTTTTCACGGGAGCATCCTGAAATTCCACATCCACAGGGAGGGTTGTCCCAACCCACAAGGGACATTTTCTCCCCTCACAGGTGACTCTGCTTCCCCCTGGACCTGATCCCTTGGGAAGGCTGAGCTGGAGCAGAGACTGGAGAGAGCTGGAGAATAAAGCAGAGATTTATTAAAAGGCCTTTAAGGTTCACCTTGGGCAGGACAAGANCTGGCTGTGAGCTCAGAGCTGCTCCCTGGGCAGCACAGAGTCTGGAATACAGGGAAATAAAACTTCAGGCATCAGCCCTGGGACAATTTGTGCCCCATTTGCAGCTCTGACACCAAAATCCAGCGCCGTGTTCCCGTCCCAATCCCTGTTCCTGTCGCTGCTCCCTGCTGACCTCAGCCATGGAAGAGCTCTGGCTGTCCCTGGGGGCACAGCCAGGCTCTGACTCATCCCCTTTTTATAGAAAAAAACCACTTTTTATGGATGGATCCAAGCCTTCCAAGGGGCCTGCAGGGATTGACTCATTCCGTTGGAGCCAGCAGGACAGGGACAGGGTCAGGGTCCCCCAAGGGAGAAGAGGGTTTCCCTCTGGAATTCCAGGGAACAGCCAGATTCTGTGCGTTTATTAGTAGAAGGGATATTTTGCAGGCTGCTTTTCCCTAATTTTTGGGGGGATTTTTGAGGGAAATCCTGAGTCTCCAGGGCAGGAAGAGCCCAAGGTGTCACCTCTCCACGGGGACATCTGAGCCCAGTCTTGTGTTAACACCAGGAGGACGATGGCAATGATTCCCTTCTTCCCTTTTTTTTTGGTGTCCCTATGGAATTGTGCTCTGTCCCAGCAGGGTCTGGCTTTGTTAGGCCTGGCCCAGCTGAGCCAGTGATCCTGCAGTGTCACAGAAGATTCTTGGGCCACACAGCTCAGGAGACTCTGGATGCTCAAGGGTCCCCCGGATCCACCTCAGGCTGGTGGCAGAGAAAAAAAAGCAAAATTTCAGCTGTTACCCTGGTTTTGAGGATTTTTCTGGGCCTTCTGATTTCTCTTTCATATTGGAGTCAGAATTTTTACTTTCCCACACTTTTACTACAAACAACAGCTTTGTTTTCCCAACTGTCCTTCGTTGGTTACATATTTTTGGGTAGGAGGAGAAAGTTGATTGACAGTTGTCCTGACCAGTGTGGTTTGGGAGGTGGGATTTCATCCTCCAACCCACAGGCACCTTTGGAAATGGATAAAATTGAGTTTTGTAAATAAACTCGGGGCTTTTCCTGCTTTGCTCATCCCCGTGTCCCCGTGAAGTTCTTTCCTGTCGTGTTGTGGCAAGCTGTAATGAGCATTTCCATGTTTTTAACAAAAATGGATTTTTCAAAAAAACCCTCCAAAAAACCCCCAAAATAATTAAATTTAATGCAAAGGAAATCATTGGTTTTGGGGGAAGGAATTTGCACCGAGCCAAACAAATGGCAGAGCCTGTGGGGGCTCCCTTAAAGGCAGAAAATGCTCTGAATTCCCTGAGAATCGCTTAAAATCCAGAATAAGTGGCTTGATTTTCCCAAGGTGTCCTTCCAAGGTCGGGCAGCTGCTGCAGTTCTTCCCAGGGAAACTCCAGGGGTGACTTTTCCTTGGCTGCCACCTTGGAGTTCTTGCTGGGATGAGCTGCAAGCTCAGCTTTTCTCTGTCTCGGATGAGTCTTGGGCTTGGAGCAGAACAGGTTGTAAAACCAGGGATCAATTCCCATCGAGCTGGAATTTAGGACAAATGGAACTTTTAAAACGTGCCCCAGCAATCACCTTTGTCTGCAGAAGCTGAAGGAGTGTGACCTCTTTCCTTGAGTTCAAAACTGTATTAAATAAGATTTTCACTTCCACGTTGTCCCAAAATTTTCCAGGTTTGCGCCCCAAGGAATTGTTTGTCCAGGAGACATAAAATATTGACATTTCCTGGACACACAGCCAGGAAATCCAGATGGAAATATAATTATAATTCCATTTTCCAGCCCATATCAAACCCAAAAGTGAAGCCACTCCTAGAGCAGGCAATGAGAGGGTACAAAGCAAATTCCAGGTATTTTTCCTCCTCCCTTTTCAAAGGAATAATGTTCCCTGGCACTACTGCGTGGTCCGTGCTCCATTTGATGAGCTACAGAATTCCAGAACTTCCCAGAATGGATTTTCCACTCGATTTCCCAGCTGGCAGAGCTGTGCTGACTGCAGTTATTCCCTGAATTTTCAGGGATAAATGGAAGCAGAGTCCTGTCAGCTGCTTCTGGTTGTTGCTTCCAGTTTTATTTTGCTCAGCTATTCCAGAATCCAGCTTTTTGCTGGGTCCACAGCGTCACAGGACACAAACATTCCCCCTTCCCACTCCTTGGAATAATTAAACCACCCTTAAATTGATTTATGAACAAAAGGGCTTTGAGTGGAGGTCCAAGGAGTCGGTGTCCATGTCTGAGATGTGCCTAAATCGTGGAATCGTGGAATGTTTTGGGATGGAAGGGACAGAAAGGTCATAAAATTCCACCCAAAGGTCATAAAAGGCACAACTTCCACTATCCCAGGTTGCTCCAGCCTGGCCTTGGACACTTCCAGGGATCCAGGGGCAGCCACATCTTCTCTGGGAATTCTATTCCAGGGCCTCCTCACCCTCCCAGCCAGGAATTCCTTCCCAATATCCACCCAAAACCTCTCCTCTTTTAGTTTAAAAAGAATTTTGGGAGTGTTTATGCCGGAAAAGGATTTTTCAACCCAAAAAAAGGCCATGCCTAGGACAAGGAGCAGAATTCCTGCAGGGCCAAAACAACGGGGTAGGAAGTAGGGATGGCTCAGTGCTGTGAAGAAAAATTCCCTTCTATAAAATATTCCATTTTCCCCATCCAGCCTTTCTCCCTCGCTGCTCTTTTTTTCCTTTGCACAGCTCTGCGTTCCTTTGATATTTTTTTCCCCCTCTATTTTTGAAGGACTTGTCTAACAAAAAGCGTGGCTCCCACTCCAGTGCTCGGCCTCAGAGGGCAGCATTTGGGATTCCGGGCACAAAGAAATCATTCCTGGCCATTTGTCAGGATCTGAAATGCATCCCCGACCCCTCTGGAAAAGCCACAAAAAGCCATCTGCCCATGTATTTCCTTTTCTTTCCCAGTCCAATCCCGAGTTTTGTGTCTTTATTCTGTTTTTTTTAAAAGAATCACAGCCTGGAAATGCTCGCAGGAGAAGCTCTGGGTGAAGCTTCGTTTGGAATTGTCCACAGGGGGATTTAATTCATCAAGGAAGGGGGAAAAATAATCGTGGAATCATTCCCTGCTGCTGCTGAGCTCGGGGAAGAGTTGAATCCCAGGGGATGTGACCCTGGCATGGAGTATGTGTGAGGAAAAGGAGGAATTGTGGAATTTTTGTGGATACCTTCACCAAGAAGCTGGGGAGGCTCAGGCAAAGATTCCCAGAGAAGCCGAGGCTGTCCTTGGATCCCTGGAAATGTCCCAGGCTGGACACTGGGGCTTGGAACACCCTGGGATGGTGGAAGGTGTGGAATTGGATGGGATTTAAGATCCCTTCCAACCTAAACCATCCCAGGATTCCCTGACTTGCGGAGACCACTCAAACTTCCTTTTCCTGAGGCGATAAAAAATGTGGAACACAACTTCTTTCAGCCCAAATGAGCCTCGTTTTTCCTGCTTTTCCTAAAGATTTGGGCAACTCTTCCTCCTGTTCCTCTAAAGCAGAAACTTTAAAAACCACAGGTGTTTATAGAGATTTTTTTGGGGTTGATTTTCTTTGTGATTTTTTGTTGATTTGTGATTTCTTTAAGACCAAACTCAACTTAAACTCCTCCTGTAACAGATCCTCTGCCGTGAGGCCGGCGTCCATCCTTACGGAATGACTCAAACTGCCTTAATTTCCCAGTTCACCGTTCCCACTCCGTTTGTGGAAGATTTTTATGAAAAAGGACGTAAAAAAGGATCCTTATTTGAACAAGCAGCACTTTCCTGGGCATGCTTTGGAGCATCAAGGGCATAAAAGAGGGATAATTCAGGAAATTGAAGCCACTCAGAAGTGCTAAAAGCTGTTTTTTTTAAGGGCTGGGTTGTGATTTTTATCACATTGTGATTTTTATTGGCAGCAAAATCATCTTTTTGGGACGCTTGAGGCTCGTCTGATGGTAGGAGCAGAAAGAGCCTCGTGAGTTTTTTTTTTTAATTAGGATCGAGATCAATCTGAGAAAATATTGGAAGTGAAGGGGATTTATCCATGTTTTATCCAGAGGTTTCCTGGGTATAAAGGAATTGTCAACATCTTTTAAAATCCCCTCAAATGCAGGCAAATTCGTGCCTTTGGGGCAATAAAAGTAAAATATGGTAATGGATCCATCCATTTTTACGGAGTTATTTACAGAGATTGGGTGAAAGCCTTTTTGTTACCTTCCATCAGGAAAAACGGGAGGCATTGGAAGATTTGCAGGCAACTCCTTCAATTCCTGGGATTTTTAAAGGTTTTTAGCTGGGAATGAGAAATAGGAACCTTTCTGCTGGACGAGTCTCTTGCTCTGTTTTTAAAGAGAAGGAAATTAATCTCTTTATTCCCATTTCACACCTGCTGAGGCAGCAGGAGGGAGCGCTTTTTATCAGTTTTCTGTACTTTATTTACTCTTTTCACCCAGATTTGTATTTTATTCCAACATAAAGTGCCATCAAGCCCATGGAATGCTGTTGATATAAGAGCATAACAGCAGGGTTTATGGGATTTATTCTGAAGGTCAAGGTGATTGTGGCTTTTCTGGTCTGTTTCTAGCCAGGAGAAAGAGCCTGGCTGGCAAAATCCCACCTGGAATGATTTTCTAGATTCAAGAAAATGCATATTACTATTACTATTACTATTACTATTACTATTACTATTATTATTATTATTATTATTATAGACTTCCCACTGTCCCAGGCTGCTCCAAGCCCCAATGTCCAACCTGGTCTTGGACATGCCAGGGATCCAGGGGCAGCCACAGCAAATCTGGGAATTCCATCCCATCCCCTCCCCAACCTCTGAGCCAGGAATTCCTCCCTGATCTCCCATCCATCCCTGCCCTGTGGCAGTGGGAAACCAATTCCATGTGTCCTGTCTCTCCATCCTTTATCCAAAATCCTTCCAGCTTTTTTGCTTCCTGGTTGTCAAAGCTCCAAACCCTGAGTGAGGCGGCTCCGGTGCCGGCACCACCCTGATTCCTGCAGAAAGGATTCTTGGAGTTCATTGGACCAAATTCCGTCTGGAAATGATGAAGTGGAATTCCTCTTATTCCCAACTTTTGAATTTTGCTGCCTGCTGCCCTTGGAACCCTTTGGATGGACTGTGGGATAACTCAGTGGTGGAACAAGGGATGGTTCCAGCAGCTCCACCCACATTTTTCCACCCTCTTTTGTCCATTAGTGGCATAGGAAAAATGAGGTGGGATATTCCCTTCTGGAAAACAAGGCAGATTTGTGCAGGGAAGGAATACAATGTGGCAACGCTAAGTTTTAGTCTGTGGTGCCTGGAATTGCTTTTTCCCACTTTTTTTCCTTCCTGGTTGTCTTGGCTTCAAGGCCTGAGCGAGCAACGCAGCGCTGGCGCCACCAGGATTCCTGCAGAAGGAATTCTTGGACTTTGTTGGGAAAAATTCCATCTGGAAATGATGATGTGGAATTCCTCTTATTCCCAACTTTTGAATTTTGCTGCCTGCTGCCCTTGGAACCCTTTGGATGGACTGTGGGATAACTCAGTGGTGGAACAAGGGATGGTTCCAGCAGCTCCACCCAGATTTCTCCCTGGATCTCTTTTGTCCGTTTGTGGCTCAGGAAAAACAAGGTTGGATGTTCCCTTCTGGAAAATGAGGCCGATTCGAATGGAAGGGAAGGAATAACAACGTGGCAGTGCCAAGTTTTAGTGCATGGTGCCTGGAACTGCTTTTTCCAGCTTTTTTCCTTACTGGTTGTCTTGGCTCCAGGGCAAGAAGCCGGGATTAAATGCTCGGGAGACGCAGTTTTCGTGTTTGGACTCAGATGTTTATTATCCACGTTACAGTCTCACAGGCTGTGAGTTCTGGCTAACAAAGTGAAAAATGGCTCTCTGTTTGTCTCTTTACAAGGCCTTTTGAGCAGAAATTGTCCAATTAAGAA
>VYXD01001559.1:0-26760 GCA_013397195.1 Hylia prasina | reverse complement strand
TAAAGGAAAGGAAAGGAAGGGAAAGGAAGGGAAAGGAAGGGAAAGGAAGGGAAAGGAAAGAAAGGGAAAGGGAAAGGAAAGGGAAAGGAAAGGGAAAGGAAAGGGAAAGGAAAGGAAAGGAGGGATTCATGTATTCTTGTCTACTGTGTTTTCCATGTTCTCTCTTCATCTTTAGAAAATGTAAGAGTTGTTCTAAATTTCCAGAACAGAAAAAATTAAGATCATGGGTCTGATCAACATTTCTGTTAATTTCTAATTGGCAAATGAGAAGCTTCATCTTGTGATAAGTTTATTCTCTTACCATTTTTAATCACTATTAAATGCCACTACCAGGCACTAAACTCACCTTACCTGAGGGGCATACAAGTTTTTTTTTTTTTTAATTAAGAGTATTTTATGTGATCCTACACACAATATATATTAGATTTGGCAGTGGGATAAAGTGATTCTTTTCAATGCTAAGGATAAATTAAGAAAGACAGATCATTTATAAAAGCAGTATATTTTGTGTTGTTGAAAGAGAAGTAATCTTCTCCAATAATCTAATAATCAATATCCTTTGGACAAAAGCTTCTCATTTTTGCATGAAAGCCTAGGTTTCACAAAATGTGGACCATGTTAACAGTATCAGGGGAAATGAAAGCTGGAAGATATAAACATTAAAATAAGTAGATTTACTCTAGATGTCTATTCCAGACAGGAGAACTTTCAAAGGTTCAAAGGGTAAGTTATATTCCCCTCTTAAAATGAATATGGATAGCAAAACAAAAAACATAAAGAATGATTCTTTTGTCTATCATGCATATTCATAGGCCCTTAGTATTTACTGCAGTCAGGCACAAGAAGATTATTAACCCTTTTAACATAACTAACTTTTGTCTAACTAAGCCAACTATTCAATGTAGGTGAAAACTTTTCTTCGAATGACAAGATATGTTTATAGGTTGTTAATATTTATGGACAGCAGAAGACACACAAAGAGACTTCCACTCTGAAATGTTTACTCTCAGATAGCAACATCTGTTACCATGATGTTTGAGATCTTACTAACTTAAAACAGAAGAGTGACTTACAGCAAGAAGTGACTTACCAAAGAGTGACTTTACAGTGTAAAAACTCACTTCAGATGTTGCCTCTTTGACTGTTTCAGTCCATCTGTAATTGCTGGTTTCTAGCATCCAAGAAAACATCTTGCCAAAACACAGAACCGCTCAGAAAGAATTCTAATATCTTACTAATTCAAGTATGTATTTGCCTTGGAGACTGTATTTTGAAACCATATTAGTTATTGTTTGTAAATGTCAGTCATGCTCTTGTCAGACAAGACAGACAATTTTAAGTTTCCTGGGATAAAGAATCAAGGATTTGCAGAAGAATTCACAGTTTAAACTAGGTCAAAATGTTAATTTCAATTTCAGAATCATAAAACTAATTTAATTGGGAGATAAATTATTTCAGTGGTTTCCCCTGCAATCCTTTGTGACCTCCATGTACATTATTACATTATCAAAGAATGAAAATGTTCGTCTTTTCTGAGATGCATCTCAGATTTTACATATTTTAAAAAAATATTTACAAAATTGAATCTATTTACATGGAAGTTTTCATTTTGACATTCATATTCTACATCAATTCCTCTCTTAGGTAAAATTACTGAAAACTCATAGAATATTAGAAAAGACTGCAGTGTTGAGATATAGACTTGTAACACCAATAAAAGCAGCAGGTACTGGAAATCACTGAAATATGACAGGAATACCTTTAGGAACTACCACAAACCAAAGAGCAAAGTGAGTCTTGTACATCAAAATTTTTTCTCGCCATCAGTTTAACTCTCACTGCTGGAGGTTTCTGTGGGATGGTTACACTGCTAACAAAATCCATGCCATTAAATGGGATGAAACTATGTCATCCTTTGCTTTGCTCTTTGCTTCTTTCTACTAGAATCTAGCAGTAAATTCCCCTTCGTATGACCACTCACTCCCTCTCTTGCCTGTTTTTCCCTCTTCTTCCATCTTTCTTCCAGACTTAAATAACCTTTAGAATAACATAAGGCTGTCACAATCCCCCTCAGTAAATAGTGAATAAAGGACATAATAACCCCAGGATATGACAAAGAGCTTTTCCTTTCTGTTGTTTTTCTTTTGAACAGTGAGTACAGAGCTATGTAAGAAAAACAAAGACTCCCAAATTTTTCACATTCTAGCAGTTCAACACAAGACATTCCTTCCAGGCATGTTTTCCATAGGGAAACTACACAACATAATATGTAATAAGAAGCCTTGCAGCAAGACCGTCTTGGCTTCCTGTAGGTTTTGCAAAGAAAATGCTGAACAAAGCAGACAGGCCTGCCCCATTCTTGCCTGGATATGGAGATGTTACTGAGCTCCACCAGTGTGGAGAATGGAGCTGGAAATATCAAAAAGGCGCACAATCATTTTCTACAGTGTAGTATTAGCTTAAAAGAATAATTCAGTCACTTCAAATAGGTGACATCACTACCACACTGTATTTGCCTTATAGAAATACTCAATTTGTGTCATCAGTCAGGCTGAATTAAGATCAGCCTTTATGAGCTAGTGACAGCACAAGCTAAGTTGAATTCTATTGAGCTCTGATTCTGTCATCATTCAACTGCAAAAGCTGTAGAAAAACAGCCACTGTGGGCAAATGTGCTGTTGGAGATGCCTAACTCCGAACCTGCATCCAGAAAACAACTAAACTACAGTAGTCATGTACAGAGAATATTCATCACTAAAATAGAAAGGATTATAGGAAATATGAAGACAGACTCTTCTCTGATGCACACTGAGGAGAAAAGAGCCAACTGTCCCAGCTTGCAGCAAGAGCAATTCTAACTAGATTTCTGGAGAATATGCTCTTTGTGGGAGATGCTAAGCACCAGCACAGGTGCCCCAGGAGATACTCCATCCTTGGAGGAGATATCTTGTCCTCAGCCAGACCAGGCCTTAAGTGACTTGATCCAGCTTGGGTATGACATTGAACTAGATGATCTCCAGAGAACCTGTCAAAACTATTTTTACAGGTTTTTTTAAAGCGAAGTTAACATTTTCTATAAAAATATTCTCCAACCATGTTTAAACTCACTTTCCTACATAATTTTTCATTTTAATACCTGTCTTTACCAAAATGTTACCAACCAGGAAGCACAGCAAATGAAACTGTAGCTAAACCTCCTCAGGTGCACACTACCCTCCAGTCCCAGCCTCTCTCCTAATCAAAGCTTGTTCACATGTTTTTTTAGCAGATTAGGCATAACAAGATTTTTTTGCCATGAATACCAGCTCAACATTGCAGAGCTTGTAATTCAGGCCAGAAAGACCAGGAGCAGACAGCTGACTTGGCTACCTTCACCCAAAACATGCTCCACACAGTTGCTCAGCAAGTTGCCAGACAAGCTACCAGCATGTGAATCCAGGATTTCATTCACAGAACAAAAAGTGGGAGGTCAAAGTGCCATTTTGACTAGGGCCTACTCTACCAGCACAGCCATGCTGGGCCTGTGCTGTGAGTCTGCAAGTGACTGAACACAACTTCCTCAGGAGTGAGGAAACACCAGAAGTCAGAATCAAGGCAATGAAAGATCTGTGCTCCTGTCTTGCTCAGACAAACCCAGTCCTCAGTACCTTTATACTGCTGAATACAGTGCAGAGCTCTTCATCTACCCTTGTCCTCCTCCTCACGTTTAAAAGGTTACACTGTGCACTTGGAACAATTCCTAGACTCACAAACTGCTTCCAACTTGTCAAGGAAAACCAGTGTTTACCAAGTTTTGTTGAAGAGTCTCCTAAAAGGCTGCATGGGCAACTTCAGCTTGAGACAAAAAAATGGGCTGGTTCACAACGTGAAAAAGAGCCTTGTGTATGATGTGCTCAGCAAAAACTTTTCACTCCTATCATTCTTCAGAGAGTTTATTAAACCCTACCTAAGTGTTTTATTCCATCTCCCACCCCGGATTTCTGTGCCATGGTGCCGACCTCAGGTCAAAGTTTAAATAAGTGCCATGGCTAGTAAGTGATGAGACAGACTATTAGAAATAGCCAAGAATTCATTCTGGCAGGCAATTCTATAGCAACCAGTGCAATATCAAGCAAATTATGAATCACATTATATTAATAAAGTATTTTAGGCGTTTTCTCTTCAAAATATGTTATCTGTGGCAGGAGTTTTCCAGAAAATTTGTAATTGACTAGATGAAGAGGCTAAGGAGAGAAATCAGTTTGAATAAAACATTTCAGCAGGCAATTTGAGCCAAGAGGTCACACTCAGGGATGAGCATTTGCTAGGAAAGTAGGAGGAAGAATGTCTCAGATGTTGAGGAATATATTTAGTGCAGGTTGATCACTATGCAGATTGAGGTCTGGGTGGTAGAGCCTGAGGCAAGCATCCATGAATTGCCAACCTTTTGCGAAACAAATGCACAGGGATCTTTGGCACAGGAGCCAAGGACACAGCAGGGAGACCCCGGATGTCCCCATGCAGATTGTCAGAGTAAAAAAAAAAGCCATGGGATCTCCTTCTGGGGGTCCCTCCTCCTCGTCCTTGGCACCAGCTTGAGCTGTTATTCTGTTGTTGCACAATGATTACATTACTTTAAGGACCCAGAGGTCTGAGACTTCACTATGGGAAACCTGAAATCAAGGCAGTAAGGACTGCATGGGGTGTGCAGGGAGCTAAGCAGGGCATCCACCACCTCCCAGAAGCAGCCACCAGGAGGGACTTTGATCCCAAGCAGGTGGTGCCAGTGTGGCTGACAGAGCAGGCCCTGGATGCTCAGACAGCAAAGTTTCTTTTATGCACTGAAGTCTGACACACAAAAATGACCTCCAAGTGCATATATTAGAAATAAAAATCCAATATTCATGTAGGTTTACTACAGGAGTAGCTTTACTACATGTAGGTTTACTACAAGGTATTTACTTGAGAAGACTGTGAAGCTAAGAAGAATATGAAGCCCTACCCAACACAGCTGTACTTGCAAAAGACCTTACTGGAAAAAACAGCATTTTTTCTGAATAGCTTGTTGCCTCTGGGGGCAGGTGAGTGGGAGGCCACAGTGGCTTTGCTATATGTGTAAACTGCAAACCTTTGCCTCTATAGCTCTATTTCTAATATGCAACATCTAGGTATCTACATTCCAGGAAAGCACTCCTTATGTAAACAAACACAGGCTAAAGTTCAACCTTTTCTTGTTAAATTCCCTAGATGTCTATGTTTTAAAAGTCACTTTTCAGGTAGAATTGGATAGGCTCTGTGCATTTCTGAAGTTGTCATCCAGGTAAAATGCTTTTGGTATGGTCAGAGCATTATCTTTTTAAGGCAATATTTTAGAACAAGCATATTCAAATGCGAGTAGGATATGTATTAATTACTGCATGGAAAATAAATAAGCAACCTGAGCATGCTACTGGTTCAGATTTTTAAGCTTCAGAGTAGAAGTTAATAAATCAAAACTATAAGAAAAAAATTGACCATGTTCTCTGATAGTTAACAACACTGATTCACATCTCTTGGAACAGTTTGATAGTTGCCATATATCTGCCTCCAAAAATACTGCCAGTGCTGGCATACCCTACTGCTGGCAATGCCTGTAACTGCTGCTTCAGCATTTTCCTCCTCTGGTAAGCATGCTAGTCTACCTGCACAAGCCTGCCATTTGGCCTTAAACAAATTATTCCCCAGGTTCTTGGCTGAGGTAGTTTGAGTGTGTTATTTAAAATGGAAAAAAAAAAAAATAAAATCCTACTGACTTATCAAAAATGTTCCACATAAAAGATTGGGCTTAATGGGAACACAATCTATTCTTGGCCAAGTTCTTGTCTTGACATCATGCAGAATGCTGGGTAGCTATTGGTTTTATAGGCCCCCAGAGTGGTAACCAAGTTTATCTAGCAATTGTCTTCAATCTTCTGCCAAACATGAAAGCAGGCAAAAATGTCTTCACATTCTTAAAACAAAACCAGAGGGGGGAGTGTTGAAGCAGGACTGCAGTGAGGAAGCAATTAGTCAGAACTGCAAGGATTGTGCATTTCAGCCAGGCACGTATTCTTTTATTTATCTGGGTTTATAAGTAAAGAATACAAGGGGAAACAAATTTGAAAGAACAAATTGTGTATCTTCAGTACATAAGTTCCATAAATACATTATTCTGCGTGTTCTAAAAACACTGATCCTGGGCCAAGGTAAAGTCAGATAACAACACTATAACAAAAAAGGAAAAAACCAAAAGTAAAAATAGTGTCTTTTCATACCACAAAATATCTGTAGATCATCTTAAGCAAAAAAATCATGTGGGCTTTTCCTATTAGATTCTGATTTCTTCCACTGTATTACTTGCAAAACAGGAAAAAAAATGGTTCAGGATTTTAAGTGTCCTTCATAAAGAATATGCTAATCTCAAATGAAAATATTTATACATGTGATTACTTATTTATACATTTTTATAAAATGAAGCTGTGCAAAGTGCAGACGTCTGCTGCTCTGTGGCAATAGCCCTTATCTTCTACCCACAGGCACAAAAGCTATATGTATCCTGCATAACTAAGGGGTGCCCCAAGGAAAGGTTCAAGACAAAATGCACAATTCATAGAGACAGAAAGTACAGCCAGAGGCCACTTTATGAAACACACCACGTCACACACATATAAAACCTTGGGCAGTTGCTGGACATCTTAACATGCACCTTAGAACTGACAAGCTCGCCATGGCCAGTGCAGCAGTGGTGTGGATTAGGAAGTCAATCCTAATGCTGCTCAGTTTTTTCTGGCACCACTCACAAAGCATGACATAGTAAAGCCATAGGATCCAAGTTGCATGCAACTGCAATTCCACTGAGCAAGGAAGATCAAGGTGTGGAAAGTTTCATCTTTTCTTTCACTTTCCACCTAAAGCCCACTAGGTCAGGGCCATGAACTACACAGAGTGGGCCTTGCAGATCATCATAGAGATAAAGGGAAGCTGCTGGGTTGTGCTTACAAGTGTGACCACAGGCAGAACACTCCAGGCATGCCAAATGCCACTGGCGTAAGAGACGGTGAATAATGAAGCCTTGTCTTTCTGACCAGCCCTAAGGGTCTTGCAAACATCCTTATACATACTGTGTAATATTTGTGTACCAGAGCTTTCTCGCTTTCTCCTATTTCATTCCATCACGTTTTCCACAAAACGAGACACATGTTGTAGTCTGATCTTCAATACTCTGGCTAGGTGTTTGGTGTTACACAGCAATTACAAAATAGCAAGTATTTATGATGTGTGTTTATTCTTGTACATCTTTTCTCATATTTGCTTAATTAAGTCCTGCATTATTACTTTTCCTGTTATTATTTGCTCAAAGTCAACTGAAGCCATCTAGCTTGGCTAGTGCCTTTCTTAGTTGAAGATTGGTGTTGATAAGAATTAGATTTTCATTCCCAATATCACACTAAGATCAATGACTCATGAATACCATGTATTCATTCAGTATAAACTTGTGAGTAAACATCACTGCTTAATGTAACAACAAAAAAAAGGACAGCAGAATACAATGTGGATGACAAGTCCCTCACTGACTTCTCTGTATTTGAAAGGTATAAAATGTTTGCCTTCCTTTACATTTTTATTCACTTTGTTTATACCCACGGCGTCTAAATCATTCTCTGATTCACTACAAATAGCTTTTTTTCCTTGTGTAACACAGAAGAGATCTTAATCTTAGCTCACATTAGAAAATTATTAATACCATTGCTGTTTCCCAGTGAGCTCCCAATCCCTGTGGGTGAAATTGATCATCAATGGGTGGGAAAGAGGGAGGAGGATCTGCTCCAGACCTATGCAACATTTTAGTCCACAGAACAGGGGGAGTTAGCACAAAGCTGATATGTAACTCTTCCCATCAGAGACTGACAAGTCATGAATCTGACAATGAGTGTCAGTCCAGAACCTTGACCCCATAAAGAAGTAGCACTCTGCTCTCAACTTTCATGTTACAGATCCAAGCCTATGACTCAGACCCATGAAAGGATTTAGATGTCTGAAATAAACCACCAGCAGGGCTTCAGTCAAAACATTCAAGCCTTGTGACCCCTGTCTAACCACAGTGCTGAGTAAATCTTGGAGACACTTCACGTCTGAAGCAGGCAGTTTAAAATGGGAGCATCTTGTCCAGCTCAGCATCTGTGCAGATGTGACTCACAAAAGCCTCTGCTGAATTCACTACCAGTGCATGGACCATCAAGGCCCATGGATGCTCCCCATCTCAGTTCCGAGGTGCTGAGTTTAGCAGGCATCCACAAATCACATCCAATACACCCCAACTGCTCATTCTTGGCTGCTCTTGACCAGCCAAGAGAAAGCTGATAACAGCATGTGTATCCAACAGCAGCACACCCAGTAGATGTCTACTGGCATTTTGATGTCACTCGCAAATAATAGGATACACACCTCCCAAAATAAGTAGTTTACAACAGTATTTTAGGATACACTAAATATTATTGTTGGCTCCAGAAAGGATAAAAAGTGCGCTAGCACCATGAGGTCTGGACAGAAGTTTTGTCTTTCAAAATTAAATTCTGAAAGAAACCACTGATCTGGATCTCCAAAAATGAAAACTTGGTTTTCCAGTGTGTACACTGGCTATTACAACTATCCACCATCTGAATTCTTACTCCTTGTCTCTCAAATTTCCATCAGTCATTATAGCTTTTTATGGAAAAATGTTGTCTTCCTTCAGCTCCACAAACAAATTACACGTATAAATTAGTGAACTAAAAAAAACAAACAAAGAAACAAAAAAAGAGTTGATGAATATTCACTGATAATCAATGATGGTAATAACTTACAAATGAATATTTTAAAGACTGCCATAAAGAGGATCAGAAAATCAGGCTGTAACATATTTACATCACACAGCATTCAATACCATCATACATGAAATTACCCACATTTCATGGCAATGATGAATTGAGAGATCAGCATTTCAAATATCACACAAATCATCCCTGTAATTAGTCACTAAGGAATAACTATTACACATAACAGAGTGTACTGAATAACTGATGTTCTGTAGCGCTAATGAAAAGCAAATCTATAGCTTATTACTAATATAATAATTCAGACACAGATCTTCCATTTATTCTAAAACCAGGACTTTAAATCAGAAACTAAAGGTCAGTTCTGTTCTCCATCACATCAGCTGCTCTGAGGAGCTGTAAAATTATAATCTGGAAATGCATAATTATAATTCATGGGATAATTTGTCCAATGAATCTAAATATTTTTTGTATTCAATTAATTTGTATGCTGCCAAGGAAAAAAAGAAAACATGAGATCATTTAGCTGCTATTAGTCCTTTCCAAGAACTCCAGTAGCTTTATGTACCAGCCTACAACCTTACTTAGTCACTAATTTCACATACTCTGAGACCTGTATCTTTGCAAAATTATTTTCTTCCTTGGTTTCAGAATATCACAATAACATTCCTACAACACAACCACATTTTAATGACTATAAATCTGGATTGTAAATTCTTTTGCAATTATTAGTACAATTTAGGATTGTTTTCCTTTTTAAAGAAATTGGCCCACACTCTTTCAATATTTTGCAATTTCATGAGCATTGTGTATATTGCTTGCCTTATTAAGAGGTAGAGATTTTCAAATTTGACTACATTTTTTGTGTATCAAGTTTAAATGCACTAAGAAAACTTCACTGTCTAAAAAAGTCTCTTTAAAATTATCATGAGGGGGCACAAAAAGTTTGAATCCACAACTCAGATTCACCAGCTACTTTCAGAAATCAAATTAACTTTCTTTTATACCCATGTTCAATAACATCAAATAAATCAAATTATGTTGCTTAAAATCAATTGTCTTTCACCAGTTTCCTATGTGAGGACATGAAAAGGCTGTACAGCACTGAGGAGGATGAGGGAGATAGTGATGGGATCTTCTCAGAGACCCTGCAGGCTCAGGAGTCTCATCCCACCATGGCAGCAGAGGTGCCAGTGGACTCTGCCATTTTGAGCAGTAAGTCAAGAGTCTGTTGAATGTGAAGGCTGAAAGTAGGTCACTGCCCACATAAGAGGGCTCCTACTCCTCCTGAAGACTAGCAGTCAGCAAATAGGTGTGGTACCCCATACAGCAGGTATGAGGGTCTGGAACTGGGTGGAGTGATCACAGATTCATAGAATGGTTTGGGTTGAAAGGGATCTTAAAGATGTTCCAGTTACAACCCCGCTGCCATTGATAGCAACACCTTCCAGAAAACCAGTTTGCTCAGGGCCCCTTCCAACCCAGACATGAGCATCTCTGGAGATGGGGCAGCCACAACTTCTCTGGGCAGCCTGTGCTAAAGCCTCACCACCCTCACAGCAAAGACCTTCCTCCTGACATCTGATCTAAACCTAGTCTCTCAGCTTGAAGCCATTCCCCGTTGTGTCACTCTATTTCCTCGTAAACACCCACTCTCCATCCTTCTTGTAGGCTCTCCTCAGGTACTGGAAGGCCGAAGCCTTCTCTTCTCCAGGCTGAACAACCCCAATTCTCTCAGCCTTTTCTCATAGAAGAAGTACTCCCTCCCTCTGATCACCTTGGTGGTCTCCTTAGGAGTTGTCTACATTTTTAAAGAAATGTGTGACTCTTTTATTATTCCATGTTCAATTATAAATTTAACAAGTGAAAAAATGGACAGACTTTCAAAACTTCTTAGCTTCCATAACTGAGGCCAGATTTTCAGAATAGACAGATATATCAAGCTCAAAGTTCTTGGGTGTCCAGTCAGTAGGGTCACATTGGGAACTCCTAAACAATGAGCATTAAAAAAAAGGCCCTAAACTGGTAATTGCAGTGGGAATTTAAAGCATTTAGTATTGCATACTTTTCACTTCTTCAAAAGATTAAGCAGACAATACTCAGAAGCCAATAGTTTCTCTTTCTTTAGCCAGTTTCATGATCCCATGGTTCACAATCCTTCATGTTACAGATCAGGAACAGGGTGGAAATGCATCAGTATTAAATTTCAAGGAGCAGGATGAGGTCTGAATCACTTCCCCAAATATTTTGTGTTTAGAAGATGGATAGTGTGGAGAAGAATATATTTCTCATCAATCTCATTATATATTTGCTTGATGCCAATATTACATTTATTCCACATTTATTCTACTTAAACCAGTCCACAGATACAGCCACACTGTAAGTTGTTAGTTTGATTAAAAATTATACTTAAAAAGGTTACTTAAAACTGTTTTTCCTCTACAACTTCCCAGTGGTCTCTGGGAACAGCTATATACAGTTCTGGCAAGCACTGAGTTCACAGCTGCTATGAGTTAATTATTTATTAATGCACCATCCTACTTGGCACAAGACGTCTTATTTTCGTAAAGGCACAGTGAATGGGTGCAAATCAGAATTTTCAAATTAATTCATGGGTATCAACTGTTAATGCTAGAGGCTGAGAGTCATTGTTCAAACATTGATCAACCTCCAGAAGTGTGAAAGCCATAGAGGTTGCTCAATCTTTCTCTCTCAAATGTAGAGAGGAAGCTTGAGGAAACTTCTTCCTCAAGCTGCAAGGACAATCTCTGGCATCTCAGGCTCTGGGCCCATACATACCTGACTGGAAAAAATCATCAGAGAATTTTGAGTGGGAATTTTGGATTATGAAACATTTTCAGGGCCAGTGTCTTAATTGATTTCTTATCTACCATTTCCAAGTAGGCAGCTGAAAAAGCACTACAGGTGAATCTCACAGTATGAAAACACTTCTCACTGGGAAGGTGCTAAAATTCAGTTTTCTTCAGGTCACACAGTAGCTGCTAGATTCTGTGAGGCTTTCTGTCACCAGTGACCTCCACTTGTATTTGAAGCCAAAATTCCAAAACAGCAAGGTCCTGGGCTGTGCTGGGGAGAATGTGGTGTCCTTCAGTAGTTAGTGACAGGGGAGCTGTGTGAAGCCCTGGCATGCCATGTCAGTGGAGCGTCCCAAACCTGACAGGACACATTGTGACACAAGCCTGTGCTTTGCACCGGTTAGCAGATTAGGACTCAGGGTCTGTATCAGACAAATTTACCCAGTGGATGACATCTCCTTGCAGCCCATCCTGATGACAAATCTACACTGCATCTGAGCTCTGTTGGGATGAGTGCCTGGAAGGGGAGGAGGGACATTTCCTGCTGAAACTGGCTTTTGCTGTGAAAAGCAGTATGAAATATCCATGTATGCATGCTGTAATCAATCTGGCATGTTATCCAACACTGATCATCAGTATAGTTATAGAGCCTGATCTATTTTGTGTCCCAAATGACAAAAAAATGTAAAATATCCATTCGAAGGCTGGCCAGATACTACAGTCATACAAGCATTAAAAATACGTGTGGTAAATCAAGCAACTAAGCAGAGGTAGGCAAACAGATATGTAGATTTCGAGATACAAAACGTTATGGCTATATCTGTTTTGGTGAAATGACACATCCTTCAGCACAGGATCTGGTATACTCATGTTTTTGTGGTACTGTACAAATAATACACTTCAGACTAACTAAAAGAAAAATCACACAAAAATTATGGCACAAGTACTGTCTTACTCATTTTCTTAAAAATATTAAAACCCAGGAACTAGACTATCTTGGGTAAATTGTGGAATAACACCTCTGTTTGTTTTTATTTGTTACCAATAAACACTGTACTATAGTAAACTGTTTGGAGTTGTTAACAAATGCATTCAGTCTGATCACATTAAATGGTAAGGTTCCTGTAAAAACTGTTCTGCTTGTGAAGTGGAAAATTATGTTTTTAATAATTTAAACATCATCTACCAATATTGCATTGTCCTACTGAATAATTCAGAAGTATATTAGGTTGATGTTATGACATTTCAAATCTAATATTTGCATTTTTCAGTCAACCTTTCTAATCAAGTCTCCATAAATAATCTGATTAAGATAAATTAATCCTTGATTTGATGCCTTGTGCTGATAAGTAAGTGTAAATACTGTAGTATTTGCAGGCTAGTTTAAAGTTGAGGCTATGTCTAAACAACCACTGCTTCAGTCAAATCTTTTGAATCAGTTCCTCATATCACACTGCTACTAAAAGCTAAACCACTTCAGTGGTATTTAGAAAATGTGGTATCCACTTTGGGCTCTTCATTTTCAACTTGAGAGAGACTTGACAAGGGATTGAAAGAGAGCATAACTCGTACCTTCTTGATACCTTCTAAAGATTTTGAATAGCAGAATGGCGCTCTGCTACCAACCTGCCTACCCCATACCGTACACTAGGAACTTCCAACACTAGGGACATGGAAACTGAAAAGACATTTCTGCATTATCCTTTCTTTATTTTCCCCACAGTGTCAATCAGACCAGACTCCTGGCCCACACATAACCCATTCCAAACATCAAAATCAGATCAGTTTAGCCCTCATCCTTACAAGTATTTACACAGCCACATTCTGTCCGTGTTCATTCAAGCATGGATGAGCGCTTGCCAAAACTGCAGCTGCCAGACTTGCAGGGCCAGCCACAGGCAAAGTAGCCAGCTGTTCCTCTAACTCTAAATTGCTCATGAACCTGATGCTCAGCACCTCACTGGCTCACTGAGGAGCTGTATGCCCATGCTTCCTTCTGTTCAGACAGTTCATCTCCTGTTTTCAGTGGTTACACTCTGGCTAATTTCTTCTCCAAGTGATTCAGTGCTTGTTGGGCATCACTTCTCCACTGTTCCACCATACTTTCACAACTTTTCCTCTTCCTCCTTCTTCCCAGTGGCTTGCGTTATCTCTTGCCTTCTTTATTGTATGTTCCTCCTTCTCACCTCATGGCTGTTATAGTTCCTTGTTCTCTTTCTCACAGCACTATTCCCACCATCTTCCTGTTCTTCCTCTCTATTCCAAGCAAGATTTTCTTGCCTCCTCCTAGCCATTTGTCATAGTCAACCTTTGGCACATTCTCCTACCTTACTGCCATCTCTGTTCTTCCATGGTTTACTGCTTGATTCTCACTTCTATATTCATACTTCTCCTCCTTCTCCACATCTTCATACATTTTCATAAGTCACTTACAGTATCTGGCTGACCTGCTTGGTGTAGACCCCTGCAATTAACACAACCCCATTTCTGTGTTGGCCTTTCCTTTTCTCCTTCGTATCACCTGTTAACATGCGTAGGAAAAAGTAGATGGACAATCAGGTTTCTCTTTTCCTCCTTGTAGTGGTGTGGATTTCTGTTTATGTTGAATGGTTTATTCCTCGTACCCCTGTTGGGGAAGATGAAATAAGAAGGCCCTATGTGGAAAGTGCAGAGAATGCGAGCCAGATTGAGATGAAAACAAGCTTTGAGATGACAGACCCCAGTTGCTGAGCAACTGGTGGGCAGTGGTGCAGCTGGTGGAAGTAACTCCCTTTTCTGTCCCACAGACGAAGCAAAGGGTCCAATAAGATGTTCTGCTTTATTCCTCAAAAATGCAGTTTATCTTGTACTTGTAACTTTCCCCTGAAGTATGATGTATTTGTAATCCCATTGGTCCAAAGTTCTTTCCCCCACCCAGTTTCAAGCCCCCTTGAAAAGGGGGACAGGGGAAGACGGTGCCATCTTTACCATCTTTGCCCTCTTCTCCATCTTTGCCCTCTTTGCACTCTTTGCTATCTTTGCTTTATTTGTCCTCCCCTTCTCCCTACTCTCTCGAACCTCTCTCGCTCTTTCTCTTCCTACCCCCATTCCTTGGGGCCTGCCTCAGAGTTCCGGCTGGCATCTCCAAGCAGAGCCCCCACAATAAACCCTGTAACATACGACCGGGCTCTAGAGATCTCTCGTCTCCATTTGTCCCGACTGTTCTGGATCAGCGCTCGCAACAGGCTGCCTAACTACATACCCCCACTGTTGTTTTATACTTGATTGTACCCTAAGTTTTCCCCTCCCTTCTGCCCTGTCATTCCTCTATTCCCCTCCTCTGGGCCCTGTCTGTCACTTGGCTGCTCCCCCCTAGGCTTCTAGAAAGTTTGGGGAAGGGCATCAAGTCATAGGACATGGCCAGAGGAAATCCCTCCTTCCAGTCCAGGAGTGGTCCTCAGGGGGGTCCTTTATCCCCTGAGCCACTCCCTGGTTTCTGCCTATTGGTGTGTCCCTTGAGCCTTCCCCTTTCCCCACCTCCCTATATAAATTACAGTTTTTCTTTGTTCAGGGCTCTGCTGAGGCAGATTCCAGAGGTGAGGAGCTGCCTGCCGGCACTCCAATAAATTCATGTGGCAACCCCTCATCAACCCCTCATCAGAGTCCTCCTCATTTCCTTTCCTCTGTCACTTGCACATCTGTGCTTCGGAGTGAATACCGATCTCTGAACCCACCAGATTGGCTCGACCTGCCCTGCAGCAAGAGCCGTACCAAGAGCAGTCAGTGGTGCCAGGGTTAGCCCAGGCTGCCTGAGAGGTCACTCTCAGGAGGCACCGCTACACCTCCTCAGTTCACTTCAAACTATCCCTTCATGCTCCTCATATGTGAGTCATTTTCTCCTCACATCTGTCTCCTCTAAGTCAAAAACCTTTTGCTGTGTTTCTCAAACAGTTATTAAAATATTTCTATTATGAAGACTCTCCCTGTTCTTGCCAATGTTCTTTTTTCTTCCAATTGGATGTGTCTAATGTGAGTAGATTGAATTTATTTGTAAAGTCTTGAGGGATGCTCCTAACAAGCTCAAGGTTTATTTACTCTCTTGTATACTTAGGTTGCAGTACTGCTCGGGTCTTACGTACACTTCTGAATGACAAACAAATACAAGCGATAAAATTCAGTTCTACTGCAGTCTGAAAATATATTGCTGCTTTTTCTAATGCTGATTAACAATTAAAAGTGAAGTTTAATTGTAGATACTCCTCTTCTACTCCTTCTGTCATAAATTAGTCTTCCAGTAGTGAGTCTGAGAAATGCTAACACCAGGATAACAGGAAGAATACAAAGAGAGAGGTGGGGAATCCTAAAGGAATAAATCAACACATTAAAAAAAAAAAAAAAAAANAAAAAAAAAAAAAAAAAAAAAAAAAAAAAAAAAAAAAAAAAAAAAAAAAAAAAAAAAAAAAAAAAAAAAAAAAAAAAAAAACCAACCAACCAAACAAAACCAGCAAAAACACAAAAAAAACAAAACCAAAACAAAAACACTAACCAACCAAACACACACACAAAAACCTCAAACCAACAACATAAAAAACTGAAACCAAACCAAAAACGCCAAGAAAACAAAACAAACAAAACAAACAAAACAAAGAAAGACCTAAAGCAAAACAAAACCCCAAAACATAAACCCCCCTACAAATAAACAAACAAAACAAGAAAAAAACAAACACATAAAGCAAAGCATGCACTTGGCAATTGGTGGCCAACATCTAAGATCTAAGGCTCAGGCTTATTGCATTCACTGAAAATGAATCTTGCATTTTCCTGGAGCTCAAGGCAAAATGCTGGGCCCATTACAGTGACTTAGGCCAAGGTGTTGACACATTACCTGATTTCTGAAAATTTGTCCTGTCTGTCAAAATATTTGACTCACTGAGGCTGGTAGAAGCCTCTTTTCTAGTTAAAGTAAAAAAACACTTAGAAAAGTCACCCTTATGGCAGTATACTTCTATCCATCTCCTCAGGCGTTGACACAAATAAAAAAATACCCCAAGGACTTTTCTGCTAAGTTTTTTTCAATTATAAAACTGTATCTTACTTTTCTCCCTATTATGTGTTAGCTGAATTTGGGGAAAGCATATCATGTCTCTGAACACACTTCATTTAGGGTGAAGGGAACAACATATTTGAAAAAAAAGTTCTAGGAAATTAATGCAGTATAACAAGATCTCCTAAAAGCTGTGGGTCATAGCAAATGACATCTCCTCCTCATCTAGTTTTTTCTGATTTGCAACAATTGTACTGGGACTAGAGCAGAAGACACTGTTAGGATGTATCCTGCCTGTCCTTGAACCTTATTGCACATATTAAATCTACAGCTGTGTAAAGTGACATTGGTGGAGGATAATAATTTAAATAGTCAGAATAGCAGGGAACAAAATTTAATCTAGGGTGGAAATTAAAGTCAGGGAAGGACAGGAAGATCTCCTTCCATTACTTACCCCTCAGTAAGTATTATTCATTTTTCTTGTTGACTTGCAGAATTTTATTTCACATACATTTATAAATGTGTGCCTGCATTACAATTGTAATATCGATTGAAAGGCATTTTAAGAACCAC
This sequence comes from Hylia prasina, assembly GCA_013397195.1. Classification (NCBI taxonomy): domain Eukaryota; kingdom Metazoa; phylum Chordata; class Aves; order Passeriformes; family Sylviidae; genus Hylia; species Hylia prasina. The sequence continues at coordinate 9,538 of VYXD01001559.1, read as the reverse complement.
TCAGCATATACTCCACTAAACTGGCAGCAGCAATCTCTACACAAAATGTCTCTTGCAGCCTAATTTCAACAATCCCACTCTTAATAGCTTTCCTAGTGAGTAGTAAACATGTGTATATGTATTGGAGTACCTACACAACTAGAACCACAGGCTTGAATAAATCTGTCTTTTTCTTACAAAGACAACCAGCAGTGATTACTACTTATGGCAAATTGCTACACTTAAATTTTACTCTTTTTTTGTGACATGCTGCTACAATCCCTGCTACAATCTGAGTGTGAAAACAGGAGTGTGACTATTTTTGTCTGCCACAGAAGTATCAAGACACCCCACACCCTGGCCCCAGGACAATCCCACATGCAGCTTTCTATAATATGCAAAGATTTTTACTAGACCATAATAAGAGAATTCATTTTGCATTTTTCTCTCTCTTCATTGCATCTCAGTTGTTCTTTTGGTCTGCATTTTGTGTGCAGTATATACAACACCATTTACAAAGAGAAAAGTTATTTATCATCAAGGGAAGGAAATGTTTGCATGTTTTGGGCACATTGAAGTATGTGGTTAGGTGCAAGGGAGGTATGTATGCTTCAGTGCTGCTTGAGATGGAAGCAGGTAGAATTACAGAAAGTACAGAGAAAAAAGGCCGGTGTGACTTTTTGAGAACCACGTGTAATGTTACACTATCAGACAGGAATATAATGTGAACAAACAAAAGAAGAATTTTAACATGTCCTGTTCCTGACACAGTTGCCAAACAGGCTGAGTAAAATCTACCCACAAAAAAAGCATGAGATAATGCAGCCATAGGTTAGCCTGAATGACTGTATCACAATTAAATCATAATTATCTGAGAAGCATTACAGGAGAAACAATATACCAAGAGCTGCCTCAGTATAGCACAAGCTTGTTGCTGATGCAGATCACATTCCAAATCCACTTCAGCCTGTGGCACACGGCGAAATGGAAGAGTATCTGCTATGAGCTCATTGTCCTGGGGGAAAGGGGATGGGCTGCAGGAAGGCAACTACACTGAACAGCCATTGCTGGCAAGGTGAGCCTCCTCAACTCAGCCAGTGGCTCCCAGCAGCTTAAGGTCAGCTACCATCTCTACACACAGATGACTTTACACAGGGGTGTTAATCAAAGGATTTGCAATCACTTTCTGCCTCTAGCTTTCCTTCACTTGTCTCTCTTTCTTTCTGGAATTAATTCTTCTGAGGCTACCCAGTACTTAAATCACCCTTCACCCTATTCTCCTTCAACGGCCATGACTATGGATTGTTTATTACTCTCAGAATTTCTAGAAGTGCTTCTAGAAATTAGGGGCACTTAATTCTTAACTTCCCAAGGTTTTCCTCTTTCCACACTTCTCAATGCCTTCTGAACCTGGGAAATAAACACCCTGCTACATCTCAGCACATAAACTGCACTGAGAAAAATGAGATATCTCTTTATTCATCCTAGTCAGCTGCAAAGGACTCTGTGTACAAGTTCAGTTTTCAGTTAGTTGCAACTGAGGAAGCTTTCCCATTTGTACAGTTGTCTACTCTTTTCTCTCTTTACTTCCACTTTCAACTCATCTGTCACTGATTTTGTAGGTAAACATAACTAATTTCTTTCACCTCACAGTGAAATCCACTTCATTTCAAAGTTGGGGGGGGGGAGCGGTGGGTGGTGGTGTTTGTGATGTGCTGAAGAATGGAGTTCCATTGCTTACTGCAGTGTTAATAACTCTTGTCCCCAGGCAGCATATCCTGAAAGATCTCTCCAACACCACATGGTTGCTGAGGCAACTGCAGTTATTTCAATGTGCAAAGTTTGGCCTCTGGGTCCAGGAGCCTAATAACCAGAGGGTTAGCTCCTGCTGAATCCCCTGGGAATTTACCTTTTAAGAGTTAAGACTATGGAATCAGTGAGTTGATACCTTGTGTTTAGCTGAAAAATACTTGTACAGCCTGAAATTTAGACAAATTCTCACACTACACATGTGAGTTTACATTTCATGGTTTTCATTAAAATTTTGGACTTAGACAAGTTCTTACTTTGTGTAGTTTTATGATACTAATTGTGCTTTCAGCCCCTGTCTGAACCTATGTGAATGACACCCTATTTTATCAACTGGAAAAATTCTTCTTTTACTCTGTCATTTTTGCTGTTAGGTCCTTATGTGAGACACCTGCATGTGTCGTTGTGCTTCTCCCACTGTGCTTCTCATGCGCAGTGATAAAAGGAGCAGATCTGTGATAAAAGGAGCAGCTAATAACACGTGGCCTCACATTTCTTGGCTAGGGTATAAAAGTTGGTTTCATGACTAGATACCAAAAAGATGTACTTGAGCTAGAGGGGGGTCAGTGAACCCTGGAGACATTCTAGTTCTTTGCCTAAGGTGGATCAGCATTACTGCTGATGTTAAATTATACTGAGTTTCAACAGCCTTGGTGCAGCTTTCCAAGCAGCAGGGAGCTGCTGTAATGCTGCAGTCTTTTCCCATGAGGTGCCTTCCATCCAGAAGGAGTCAAGAGACAAGAACCAAGTGAAGCTACCTGTTACCAGACATGCTACAAACTGAGTACTCAGGGACAGAACTGGTACGCGAAATTTAGTTTGTACTGGACAACACACAAAAAGTTTCTGGTCTATTAAGCTATATCATCTTCTGAGCTTTGCCACCATTACTCACAAGTGACCTCACTGATCAGCTAGGAGTTCTGGGTCAGATGTAACACTGCCCTGTTATTATATTTTATGCATCGTTACTTTCTCTTGGTTTTCTAATGTTGATTGGGGTTTTTTTACCAACATTAATCCCCATGAGAAGTAGCAAAAAGAAAGACAATACCAAACTGTGTTACAGCAGATCCTATCAACATCATAACCCATCCCTGAGATGTGCAACACCTGCTTGCAATACAGCACAGAAATACTTTGCTTTCATTATAGCTGATTGTGTTTGCTCAATTAAATTAACACACACAATAGTCCTGTCTAAATCAGAGCTTTCAGCTTTGTTTGCACAGGCAAAAGGAAACCTCAACCCTTTTAATACAACCAAGAACTACCCATTCAAGCATAATATCCCAAAAGCAAACATTCTTGAAAGGGAAACCAGAATTTAAAACCTGTAAAAACCTAAGTTTCAATGCAATCTGTTTTGTGGTCCCATTGTTTCAGCAGAAATTGCTCCAGTTTGCAGTCTAGACCATAGCGTTGACAAACTTTTCTTTTATTCATGGAAAAAACAAAGAGAGCAGGAAAGGGAGATGATCTGGTTTTTACAGATTTCATTGTACACCTACTCACTCCTTGCTGCTGTTTCACTGACATCAGTGTGTTTTGTCCTTTTGCATCTATTATCCGTCACCATATGTCCTCTGTTCACAAACATGATCCTCAGAGAATCAAATAGCAAAGCACTCTAAATATTGGATATTCAGATTTGCAAATAATCTGTCCCTTGCACCATACACTCACTCAATATGTGGTAGGGCATGGCCCCACCACTGGACAGAAGAAGGTTTCACTCAAGCTTTAGACCTCTTTTCCACAGACTATGGGGACATGGAGCTTTACATAATTTGAGCATTATGATGTCAGTCCTGCACAATGCTCATGCAGGCAGCATCCAAACTGCACAATTCAAAGGCTACAAGTCTTCCATAGCCCTCTCCTTATTACAAGGGTGAGAAGGGGAGCATCTTTTATGCCCTGCAGGCTATAGGAGGAAACTGAGGCCAAGCCATGCCCCGAAATCCTTCTGTCCTCTCCTTCACTCCTCCACAGGCCAAGGACTAACTCCTCTGCACAGGAAAGCTGAGGAGCAGCAATAACACGGCTCTGAGCTGAGCAGGGGAACATACCATGGCAATGCACCAGAAGCCTGCAGTTGTCTGAGTGCCATGTCCCTCCTGTCTACTGCAAGCTACCCTTGCACGGAGCAGGAGAAATGGAGGAAAAGCATAGAGATGCATTATTCTGTGACTGTGAGCACACTTTCTATCTTAACGTGGTTGGAAGCTTGGAGCTGTTTCAAGTTTCCCTGGCTTTAACTGGATGCATCATGCACCCAGAATCTTCTCATTGGTCTGGTTCCTAGGCTTAAAAAATCTGAGCTCTGCTGGGTAGCCATGACTTTTAGCAGAAAAGTGATATTTTTGAAACAGAAGGCAAGGAGATTCCAAGGGAAAAACAGGATGCCTGATTGTGCATCTGAGGGAGAGACTGAGTAATGCCCGGTGGCAGTAAACCTTCGCTCACTGCTGAGACACAACTGTGGATGAGGAAGGTAGGGAAATGACTGGAAACACCAAAGACAGTGGAATATAAAAAAAATTATATTCTTCCACTGTATACCACACTAGAAATTATTTTCCAGTTGCTACATTTGCAAGCATTAGACAAATAGGAAATTCAACCTTCTCTCCCTTTTAACATCTTACACTTCTGGCAGCTCTCAGCAGTTCATTTGGCAGGCTCATGCACCAAATGTGCCTTTCAGTCTTGTAACAGATGGAGTACATTACACACAGGACTGCATGCATCATGTACAATATCTAACACTTAAACTAGGAAAGGACATCCAACCAATCTCACTGACCATAAAATTACTTCCATATTGCTGAAGGGAAGAATTTTATAAATGAGTTAGAAGCAAATATTCTCTCTCCTCATGGTAAATAAATGTATTATGCCTGAATCCATAGCCTTTAGTTTCAAAGGTGCAAACAATTTATTCTTGTATTCATGTTTTACTTTGGATATGTTCCACCTGAAATCTAAACGTAAAGAATTAAATATTCTCTGATCTGCTTACATTTGTGGTATAACTATTTCAGTAAGAACTAATATCAGATGATTTTGCAAGCTGTTTGGTTTTAGTGGCTTCTTTCTTATATGTTTATAAATCCCAGAATGAAATGTTAACCACACAGAATCAGGGACCATACGCTTTTGATTAATTTACAGATTACAATGTTTTACTCAATTCATAGATCAAATCTAAAGGTACTGTAATTTCAAGTACAATTTACATAAGATTTTCCAAAAGTCTCAGAAATTTGTTTCCTAAGTGCCCACAGAAGACAGGCTGATGAAGCTAAAGAAGGTACCTTTTAAAATATGGCAGCTACCAGGTGCAGGGAAAGAATAGCCAGAGGGGAGAATAGAAAAAATGACAGAAGGACAAAATATTAAAATATAAACATGAATGGGTTTTCTATTTATACACTGAGAAACTGAAGGAGGGATTCACACAGTTGTGAATCACACAGCAAGTTAGAAAATACCAGTGAATGCTTAATATATATTAAATACATGTGCTAAATCATACAGAATGTTGTGTAACATATATTAAACACTCACAGGTCCTTTATAACTTGCAGTGTGACAAAGTGAGATAGTCACTCCCTTCTTTGATTTCAGAATCTGTCAGATGGGGATAAAAATACTTGTTGATATCAGCAGTCTAGCCTGAGGATATCCTCATATATGAATAGCAGCCCTTCATGTGCATGATGTTACAGTTTTTATCACTGAATTATAGATAGTGATGTCAGTATTTCAGCAACTCAAACACCAACATAATCCATGGACAAAAAATCCTATCTTTCTCACTGCAGAGCTGTACTTTAGACTGTGGGCCTATTTTCTCCTCTGTGATCAATACTGTCTCATCCATGGCAGGGTCAACTGTAGAGACAAAGAAATTGAGTGTACAATGGATGCTGCATTGTTAGCTGCTGCTCAGTGTGACTTACCAGAAATCGTGAGGCTTCATCCTCTTCTCTCATAGATGCAGGAAAGTGTTGAAAGGGTTGAAAGAGTTTAATTTCTGCAATTTTTTATACATGTATATATGACTAGCTGTTTATTGGTATACATCCTGACATGAAATAAGTCTTGCATAAAGCAAAACATAAAACTTCATTTGTGGACATAGCAATGCAATGTTGGCTCTGTCTAAAACCAGCTGTCTGGAGGACAAGTGCATATCTGATTAGACAGTAACTATACATACATGAAGAGAATTGCAGTAGAGAAAGGTTCAACAAAGTAATGGACTGTATTTGTTCTCATTTTAGGGAACGTAACAATAGATCTTCAGGAAAACCTCCAGAGCTGAATACTTTTGTTCAAAAAATTCATTTCCTGCTGCTGCAGAAACAGTCTTAAACTGAGCAAAGCACAGGAACAAAAGTTAATGTTGACTGAATTCTTACATTCCAAAAGTTTATCCAGACAAGATAACAGACAGGGGTAAAAAACAACTCTTAATTAATGGAAAGAGAGTAAGAATTTACGAAGAGGAATAGTCCTGTATTCAGTCAGGCCTTATCTCTTTGCTCCAAGTACAGATGGATTTTATTATACCAAAAACCAATAAAGCAAGATCACAAATTTTTGTACAACACAAAACAATGCTGTTTACAACAGCGGTATGTAGATATGTTACTTCAGTATAAATGTGTAACAAACAATTTCAGGCATAAAAATCCAATCTTGCTTGAGAATTCAGTTGCACCTATAAAACAAAACAGAGCAGGCAAATAAGAGGAATAAAAAGCACATCAGACTGGCTGTGACCAGTCCAAGCCTTGTCCTCTCACACAGGCACATGTGAATCTTCTTGGTTCTGCTGTGCTATTGAATCTAGACAAAGGAAGTATTGTATCCCCACAGACCCAAACTGCTCTTCAGGACCAGGCTCTTGACTGTAGAGTAGCACGGGTAAATGGATTGGGATTGAGGATTGGGGCCTCATGGGGCTTTTGTAAAGTTAATAATGATTGTATGGACAAATGCACTGATAACAACACACTCAGCAGAGACAGAGCTGTGCTACCAGCAAAATTGCTGCACTAGATAAATTATCAAGCCTGGATTGCTTGAATTCTTTGTTTCAACAGGGTCATTGCATTCATGCATTAGGTTTATCTGACCTTCGTTCACTATTCATGTGCAAGACATCAGTCACTTTAAACAATGCCCCGCTGTGCTCTGAGCTAAGCACACTGATTTCCTCAGATCTAAGTCCAGAAATAAAAGGAAAAATATGTGCAATATATAGAAAGAGAGATGTAGGACCTGGGTGACAGTTCAGGACTTGCTCTGCCTAAAACCATGACTTGGCAAGCCATAAGGCAGGTCATCTCAAGAACCCATGGGACACTGTGTTGTGCACATGCTGTGATAAACACTCTGACTCACGGATATTGTCAATGTTAGATGACAAATGTCACAGTTTAAAAACTGGTAACTCTGCTGTCACTAAGCAATAGTGGCAAAAAAGGCAGCATTGTCCCCCTTCAGCAACAGCATGTCACATCCAGAACTTTGATTTGATCTGGTAAGAATTTGGGGTGCTAGCAGCTGCGGTACAGGACAATCTCTTACAAGATTTCTGATGGAAACTACTGCATCTAGACCAGCTAAAACCAAAAGGGAGCCTGAGTAAGAGCTCAGATAGCCATATTCCTACTGCTGGACCTATCTTAGAATACTGCAGGGGCTGGTTTGCAAGCAAATATCTAACTATCCCCTTAAATTATCTCAAAGAAATGTACACATAAAAAAGGACACCTTTCCAATATCTATGCTGCTGACTTTTGTTTCTAGCACACTGAACACAAACCTACAGTGTGGATTTGCTGTGGGATTATTACTGGGATGTGGACTGAAATATGATGCTTGAAACAGCAAGCGTCTTAAAAAAATCCCACCGTAGCAAAGCCAAATCAAAACAACAGCAAAATCGAACACAACATCAACAAAACAGCATTGGTTTTAGTCAATTTTTAATCATAGTCATCAAAGCAGTGTAAAATTAGTAATTAACTATACAGCAGGCCTCGACAAAGTACAAATATTTTGGTTTATGTATTCTGAGAGTCTTAACCATCAGTCAGAAAGAAGATTATTAAGACAATAAAAATAACTCAGCATTTGGTTTTGTATTAATCCTTGAGGCCTCTGCTAAAACTTTTACAGGGGTAAAGCAACTACAAGTTTGAACTAGATCACATGAAATTACACCTGCTTTCTTTACAACCTGTATGTCATTCTTTTTTGCTCTCCCGTCCATTTGATTTAAAGCACATTTTTAATACAGGCTCCATTAGTGCCACATTCTCAAAGAACATTTTCCATAATATAGAAGGTTTCCACATGGCTGAGGGTAATGAAAAAATCATTTATTTCCACTTTTGGTGAAATTCACAAAAATCTGTGTAGTGGCTATGGAGGTTTGTAAAAACAAAACATTTGAATTCTCCGGGCCCTAGACAAGTTATGTCTTGGCAGGCTTCCATTTCACCTTTCCAGATATTTGATAGAATTTTTATGACTTTCTGACAGCTAAACTCGGTGTTGTTGCAAACTATTATTCCATTGCAACCCTGTTTCATCCTCCTCTATCTGCTCAGCCATCCCTCATGTGGTGTGCGTAGGGATTTTAGGACCAAATGCAGCTGCTTCAACTCCTATTCCAGTTCGTGAGTTGCAGTGATCACTGCAACTCACAAACTGGAATAGGAGTTAAATGTGGACCAAATTTTATATTGCTGCTGTGATGGGCTGGAAACAGCAGTGGCTAAAGTGGCTTGACTCGTCATCATCCAGATGTTTGCAATAAAGCTGGGGATCTCCAGGAGGGGAAAGCTGAGAAAAAGGGAGTGACAATATGATTTCAACACTGGGACTCATGCTGTTCCAGCCCTGCTATAAAAACCTCACCTATTCAATTGAGTTCCATTCTCACTTAGCAATAATGCCTTCTCACATTTTTATGCTTCTTTATCTTGTTAAAAATACCTTAGCTAGTTTCCCAGTTGGTTAAGATAATCATATTGTTTCAATAGCCAAGGCAGCTCCCTCCCATTTAATTCTGGTCATGGTCCTAGGACACAGCTTTTGAGTTTAGACTTCTCTGTTGTTTTCCACACCTTACTCACCTTATTGTATGGCAGTGTGATCTTAATGAGGTTTCCTCTTCCAGACTTGAAAATGTGACAATGGATTTGATTTTCAATCATACCACTTCTGCGAGTGAGTAGTTACTGACACTGTTTGACCTTAATAAGTTGTCTGTTGGATTCTAGGTGACATTTAGCAGCAGAACCTCAGATCTGAATAGTGTGAGAGCTGCCCATTTGGAAAAATTACTCTTTCCTCGTGGGATAGTGTTAAAGCATCTGCCAAAGGCGCTGGGCCACCTGGAACTCTGTAAAATAAAAGAAAGGGAGTGATAGCAGGCATTTTCTTCTATGGTCTAGCTCCAGGACATCTTCATCTTTCAATAAAACCTGCCTGGAATTTTTTAGACCAGTGCAATGGATATTGTTTGACAATTAAATCTCATTGAACCTGGTTCAGACATCTCCCCTCATTTAACAGCCAAAGGAATTCTGTTGCTATAGGTAAAAGGGATTTTATATTTTTATTTGAAGTTTGAATGTGTTATAAAGGCATATTATAAAGTTGGCATTTCTCAAATGTTAAAATGAATGCTATATGAATACATATTTTCTTTTTGGGTTGTAAA